>CM037855.1:184011097-184070195 GCA_021234595.1 Delia radicum | reverse complement strand
ATAAACTGTTTCCAAATTAGTTTAGTAGCCCTTTTTATTATATACATACATGTTACGAAATCCCATACAAAATTTGACATTGGGCATGTTCAGTGTTAACTCCGTAAATTTTTTCAAATTCGATAATTTTTCAGTTTGTATTCAACTTCATATACAAATTGTATTTCATATCCATGTTAAGTGTGAATAACAAAACACGGATATTGTAAAATGTATTTTTCAATAATACCGGTATTGATGGCATGAATGAAATATCGAAACAAACAACAAATCAATTCAATACCGTTATTTGTTTCGGTTGCAAAACACGTGTTTTGCGAAACACTATTTAAGCTTTTTATTTATTCCAACAGTTCTATAAGGCTGAATCAGTAAGACAAAAACGTATCTCGGTATAGAAAATTTAATAAGTTATATCAAATTTACATTACTAAAATTTTTAGTAGATTTCAGTTTGAATTCAATTCGAATTTGAATCGTTTATATTAACAAATTTCACAGCTGATTGGACTTCTAATTGTACAACAAAATTTTTTTTGTAACAAACTAAACTTAAAAAACACCAACTAAAAATTTTCCAAATATATTTTATTCAAAGGTGGAACACAAAATTATGTACATTATGAAATACCATGCTAGTTTAGTTAATGAAAGTATTTTTATATAGGGATGATCAGTTTAATGCAAAATGTTTTCTAAGAGGTCTTGCCGGCGCCATTCATGATTTTTCAATGTTTTTCTTGGTCGAAAACAAAACAAAAAAAAAAACTTGCCGTATTCAGGTTGTTATACTTCTTTCAATGAAAAAAGCTTTTTTCTTATTTGAGTTTTTAAAATTTAATTAAAATTATTTTTTCATTATATTTATCTCATAAACAGCTATACATAATATGTTTACATTATGTTTACTAGTTTTTTTGCAAAAACCCTTATTTTCTGTAAATAGGGGGAAAGCACAGTGCTGTTTTATATATTTTTGCTCAAATAGTTAGATTTCGATTAGATTTCACTTAAATCTCACTAATTGGGATATTTTTTTACAATTTTATTTAATATGCGAATTTTACACTTAATATGCGATTTCTATCGAGATCCCATTTTAAGTGGACTACTGTATATTCGCTATAAGATATTTATCTTAGTTCTAGACATGGGTAAGCCCCACTACAATTGCCCCACACATTATATTTTGTTGATTGTATTTGTCAATAAAACAAATATATATACCTCTGTATTTTAACTTCCGGTATTGACAGCCATACAATAAATATTTCCAGACATTTCTCATGTGACATAATTTCACACTAGCGCTTGTTTTGCAAAAATATCGCCGAGCGTAAATATTAACAACTGTTGAATTTTCAATCTTATTATCAGCAACACAGCTTCGAATTCCTTCTACTAGTAGTTGAACAATTTCATTTCAAATGTTTCCCCAAAACCAATAAAAATCAGCGCAACAATTTTAGGCGATTTTTTCTTTTTTATATATTGCAACATTGTTTTACACACTGGTGTAGTCTCGGCTGCTTGGTGACTGCAATCTGCTGCTTGATTAAATTCAAGCAAAATTTCGGCCGTTTTCGCCGATTTTCTAGTTCTTGTACTAAAGTATATACTAAAATTTTTAAACAAACATGTTATTAGGAAACAATTCAAACAGCTGTTAACAAATAAAAAAATTATAAAATAAACAATAAAAAATAAGGTTTCTTTAAAATAAAATAAATTCCAAAGCAAAATTATTAAATAGCCAATAACATTATTTAACTAAAAAATTAAAGGTGTCTTAAAAACTAGAAGTAAATGCAAGATTTTTTGGCCAAAATATTTACTAAAAGATGTAGCAAAACTTAATAAAAAAAATTGGTATAAAAGAAAATGAAAATGACGGCAGCTGTCATTTTGCAATATATTGTTAATTTTACTCTCAATTGTTAAAACAAAATCAACAAATATAACCCACTATTTAGTAAAGAGAGAATTTTAAAAGAGAGATACTTTTAGTAGTACCGTAGTACCATTGTGCCATACTCTGAATGTTTAGGGTGCTAGATTGTAAAAAAAGTGCTAGATATTTTCATAATTTTTTTTTTTTTGTGTGATATAATTAAATTACTCGACGGCCAAAAAACTCGCTTTGACAGATCTGATTCAAATCTGCCAAACTTTTTTTTTCTCATTTGTAGCTTTTGAATATAGCGATTTTATATATACATATATATGCACACCTAGTTCAAAAGTGACTCAACTCAAAATGTTAGAAAGTGTTTGCAACCGTCAGATAATGACAATCGTAATTAATTTTTTATATTAATTACTGTAGAATATTTCTTTAGTTAGTCTCTTTACAGGAAGAAGAAGAAAAACATTTTTATTGAAAAATTTTACGGACACAAGGGATACACCAGACTGCCGCAGTTTCGTCCCCCTCCTGGGACCTCGTCAGTGGTTAATTTATGTGTCAATTGAACAAAGTATTTTATATTGTTAATTTTGCTCTATATGAAAAACTTTTTATTTTTTGGTGTCGTACTGTGATTTGAACTCACAGTCTTAGCATCAAAGCTATGCATCGTAATCTCACCTCTTAACCAGTTGAGCCACGTTATCCAACTATTGTATGTGAATAAAGCGCATCATAAAATGTGATAATTAACTTGTGAAAAAGAGATAGGATTAAGAAGAAAAGCATTCTAGTTGAGAAATGAATTGTGCATTGGTATTAGCTAATTCTGTCTCTTCTGATCAAAACAATACTGTGTGTACGTAGTGTGACCAAACTCCAATTTAGTCGCAGTCAACGCTGTGTCGACCGTGGCTCAACTGGTTAAGAGGTGAGATTACGATGCATAGCTTTGATGCTAAGACTGTGAGTTCAAATCACAGTACGACACCAAAAAATAAAAAGTTTTTCATATAGAGCAAAATTAACAATATAAAATACTTTGTTCAATTGACACATAAATTAACCACTGACGAGTCCCAGGAGGGGGACGAAACTGCGGCAGTCTGGTGTATCCCTTGTGTCCGTAAATTTTTCAATAAAAATTTTTCTTCTTCTTCTCCTGTAAAGAGACTAACTAAAAAAAAAAAAAAAAAAAAAAAAAAAAAAAATCAAAATTTTTAATTTTTCAAATCGAAAAAATATTTGCAACTTTATACCAATTGAAGCATAAAGAAAGACAACTGTTTTTTAACAACAGTTAACAACAACAAAATACACTGATTTTTTATATATAAACATGTGTACTATGCATAGTTTAAGCATATAACCCGAAAAAAATAAAATTTGAGTTAAGTCACTTTTGAACTAGGTGTGTTATAAAGGGTCCGCCATATACGTTTTTTTTTAACTAGTGTTTATTTCGTGAATGGTAACACTTAGCTCATGTCTGATTTGACAGATATTAGTTTTATCCTTCCGCTGAACGAATATGGTCCGTATGTTCGTTATCTTGTGAAAAAAGTGAAAGAACTGGCATCCTCATCGATAAACCAAAGCATGAAAGCCAAAAACAGTGCGTACACCCGAGAATATTGCTGCTGTGGCAGAAAGTGTGCGTGAAGCGCCATCAACATCAATTCACCGTCGTCCTCAACAATTGAACATTTCGGAGACATCATTGAGACGAATTTTGCGTAAAGACCTTGGTATGAAGCCATACAAAGTCCAATTGTTTCAGGAGTTCAAAACAAAAAAGTTATTTGGCGCACCCTTTATATCATCTCCCCATTTTTGCATATATTTTGCTTAATTTTCGAATATAATCTACACAAAATTATCTTTAATTTGAGTACAATCTTGTCGCTGTTTGTATTAGATATCGCACTTGTATTTCAAGGAAGTTGAAAATTTTAATTTTTTTATTTTTATATTATAACTTTATACATGTCTAAAACTAAACTAAATATTCCACTGAACTCATTTCTGTATTAAAATTGCAAATCCCATGATTATACTCAAGTGAAATATATACTCAAATAAACGATAATTTTGTTTATAATTATATTATTAAAAATTATTTCATGATTTTGGCGGTTAAATTTCGACAAATGCAAGTATTAAAACCGCCTTAATTTAAAAACAACAAATGAGAAAATTTTTTTTGACAGATCGGAATCAGCGTACCTTAAGCCACATTCACACTATATAGCAACACACTTGTAAGTAATTTAGCGTGTAAGTAGTGCACAAAGGGATTCACTAGGTACCAGGCTATTTACACGCTTAATTACTTTTGTTCGCGATGTCCCAAAAAGCATGGGAAATCATTAAAACTCTCGCTTAAAAAAAAAAAAAATATGAGAATAATGGGATACCTGATTGGTTACTCATAGTGCAAGAATAATGTTAAAATAACATGATAGAATAAGTTGTTACCAAGGGTTGGAAATAAGTGATAACCTTGAAGTGCTTTTTTTCTTAAAACAACTTTAGCTCGGAAAATTTAATTGTAATTTTTTTTAAAACAAACCAATAAATACAATATTAGAATAAAAAAATATGAAACCGATAATTATGTAACCACCCAGGTAGACATTGCCATCGTACCAAACAAATAAACAATAGTATTGGCAAACCACTGCTATTTTTGTAAAATCCCCGTGTTGAAAATTACCAAAAGCACAACTAATATTGTACTGGGAGATATACAATTTTGTTGCAAATCATGTGTTTTGCCAGTACCAATATTTTTATTTTATTATATTCACACATTTAAATATGGTGTATAAGACTAAGACCGAACTGAATTGCTGCTGTTTAATGTGTTTTATAAAATATGTTTATAAAATTATTTATTTAAGCTATTTTAAATCACCAAATTTTTTGAATTACCAACGTTATGCATGCCAACGGTGGCAATTTCATTCAAACCGAAGGTTGGCAACAGCTATCAATCGGGTAACAGGACAGTGCTGTCAAGATTGTCAATCCCACGTTCAGCCAACGCATAACTGATCGTCGCCGACGCTTTGCCAACACTGTGCCAATTGTATTTTTCTGCCTGTGTAATTACCATACAGAGAGAATTTCTTGGACATTTTTAATGAAAATTTTTTCACTAATCTGATGAAGTTTTCTTCACAATGTGAATGAAAATTTTCTTAAAATTTATAAAAAGCTTCACATTTTTAATGTAACTTTTTTCATGACATGAAATTTTTAATAAATAAAATGAAATGTTTCATTAAATTTTATGAAACCCTGCAGTGAATTTAATGAAAGTTTCAATGGACGAGTTCCAGTGACATTTCATAGATCTAATGCATAAATTCATTGCTATCATGCAGAGAATTCCATATAAGTACTTCTATAACCCATTACCATTAAGTCATTATTTTTGTATTTAAAAGTAAGGCAATAGGTAATGCCCTATCACTACTAGGTAGTCTATACGGCAATGACCTGTCATTACCATGTTCTTGTATTAAGACATTTATAAGATCATATTTTATTAATCGCTGTAAAAAAGGAATTATCCTTTCTGATAGTAATAAAATAATTTCATGAATTGTTTTTCGTAAATTCAATGAAGAATTTCATTGCACTCGTATACAAAAAAAAAATTATTAATATTAAGAAATTTTTCATAAACTTTTTTTTTTCATAAAATTTCTTAGCTTCATAAAAAAAATTCATTCGATTTCATAAATTATCTCTTCATAGATTTAATGAAATTTTCTTTAGAGCTATAACATTATTTCCAAGACTTTTTGTTTTATTTTTTCATAAAATTTCATAATTTCATTAATTTTTATACATTTGCAACTTCAGTTTTAAAATTTAATTCTCCAATGTTCAACAAATTTATAAATTGCTTTATTATGTTGGACTTCTATGAAATTGTTTTAAAAATCATCATAAGCGGTTCATGGGCTTAGTTTCAATGCATTTTTTAAGACGTTTCGTGTAGAGTTTTATTAATTCAAGGAATTTCTTAACATTTAAAATATGTATGAAACTGTTTCATAAATTCCATATTCTTCATTTTCAGAATAATTTATTATTTTTAAGATTTTCATAAATTCCGCAAACATTTCATTAATTCCACAAACACGTCGGTACGATTGGTAATAATTACTCCTATGAAATAACTAAATATTGTCCAAATTATGATGTGAGCAAGATTATTCATGTTCAAGATCATTTGTTTTTTGTTAAACAAAAACCGTGCATTTATTACTCAAAAAAGTTTTTGTCCGCTAACTTATAGCAGACTTTATCTACTGACAGGTCCTTACATGTTTCATTTCGCGTCACCGAAAATCATCAGGGAACCAATGAAAAAGGGCTAGAATATTCTACCCTAATTTTGAAGGAAAAGATCAACGCTTTACCCATATTGTTTTATTTACCCGATGAGAAGTAAAAAACAAAATTGGAAGAATTAAACTAATTCAAATCAAAAAATAAAACATTTTTAACTTATAAACATTGATTTTCGGTGACGTGAAATGAACATGTAAGGACCTGTCAGTAATAAAGTCTGCTATAAGTTAGCGGGCAAAAACTTTTTTGAGTAATATATTGCACGGTTTTTTGTTTAACAAAAAACAAATGATCTTGAACATGAATAATCTTGCTCACATCATAATTTATGATAAAGATCGAAAAATAAACTTTTGGTTTTAGTTTTTAAATTTAAAAGTAAAACATTGTCCAAATTATAATTCCACTTTGTTTATTTTCCTTTATATTTTTTCATATTCCGATTTGTTAATTTATTACGTAATAATTTGTGGAGTGACAAAATTGGAGAACAACATTTGTCTTTGATTTTGTTAGATCTCACCAGGGTTTCATAGATTGGGCCACTTTTCTACATAGTCAATTGACTTTAATGAAACCAGTTTCATAGATTCTATGAAAATTTTCAATGGATGAGTTACTGTGACAATTTTTCATTAAAGCTATGAAGATATTCATTGCTGAAGTGAAGATAATTCTCTCAGTGTAGATACTGTTTTGCATTTTTGTTTCTAAATAATTGATTTTTTTTTTTAGCACTTTTTTTCATTCATAAACTTTGGATGCTAACTAACAAAGAAAAGTGCTAGATCTAGCATCCATTCTACTAAATGGCAACCTGTGTACTACATAGTGTAATTTTGTGGTAGTTGTCTGGCTGGCTGCATTTACTTTCCAACTTGATTAAAACCCCATTCAATTGCGAGTTGTGCGTGCTCCAGCACTACGTTAATTTTTTACACGGCGTAGTTTTTAAACGAGTTATAACCAATTTTTTTTTGTATCTTTTAATACGAGACAAGTTAAAAGGAAGAAAAAAAAAAAATAAAAAAAGAAATAAATTTTAATTAAAGAAAACCCAAAATTCCTTTAGTGAAAAGAAATCTGCAAGGAATTTAAGTGAATAAATAAAAAAATAATCTAACTAAATAAATGATTTAATTGGAAAGTGTAACTTTTTTTTTTACTGTGTCTAAAAATACTATAACTAATTAAACAAAAAAAAGTTGGAAAAAAAGTTGAAAATAAAACATAATAGCAAAGTGTATGCAAATTTTGGTTGTAGCATTTCAATACGCTCTAACACATCAACAGCCCATAAAGACCCGCTACTTACACTAATAAATGTTTTAAAATAGAATTTTGTTTTAAAAGTTTTCCAAGAAAAGTTGGAGCATTTTTGGACGCATTAGACATTTTACACACAGCTCCTTTACTATTTCCTTCTATCTCCCCACCATCATACCAACATTTTGCACTTTTTTGTTTCTTCTTCAAAAGTTGGGGCCATATAACAATATTACACATAGAAAAAAAAAGGTAAGTGTAGAATAAAAAGAAGAGTACAAAAATAAGCCAGAAGAAGAGGAAGAAGAGTCTGCATGTTTTTTTTTTTGTTTAAACACTGTTGCCACAAGAGATATTCAAAATTACACATGATGGGAGTCAAAATTATACAAAAAATTCCAAATTAGACATGCAATTAAAAATAATTAATAATTTTATGTTCTAACTGGAAAAGTATATTTTAGGGCATACACTCAGGAAAAAAAAAAAGTTTCATCAAATTTATGAAAACGACAATCTATAAAACATTGTCATATTTATGAAGTTTTCGTAATTATGATGAAACTTTTCATAACTATTTAGTATTACAGCGTCCACCTTTGGTGTTCCCATAGCACTTAACCCCACCGAAGTAAATAAGGAACCAGGGCTATAAACCAAAAAAATTGTCCCAACTCTCCATCAGGTGGCGAGGCAACAACTGTTGTAAGACTTATCATCCCGTGCGATTATAGTGTTTGCCATGTTTAAAGCCCTCCATCTTTCCCCAGCTTTCATCTCTCCAATATCCCCTCTCCAAAGAAATCAACTCATTAATATATAGGAAAAATTTCCTGAGTGTTACTTCTCTTAAAAAAAAAAACATACTTAGTGGAGTACCCAGGATTTTGTTGGTTCAAAATTGCAGATAGTTTAAAATATCGAAATGTAAAATTTTCTTCAAAGTTGCTCGAAAACTCTTTTTTTTAAGGTTTCAATATTTTTAGTAAGTTAAAGGTTTGCAGGTTGTCAGTGCTTGCAGGTTGCTACACCCTTTTTCCGCACTCCAACGGTATAATGTCCACAATGTCTCTGGAATAGACGTTACAAAAGTAGTTTACACTTTGAATCTACTTTTGTAGCGGTTGGCGCAATAACTCAGTATTTGCTGTGAAATCAAAATTGTAAAATCAAAATTCTGTTTTTTTTTCTGTATATCGGCCGTTCCACTGAAGACCGGCCTAAAAATTTAATTTTTAACCTTCGGTCTTCCGATTTCAATTAAATTTTGCATTTAGAAAACTCTATTTTAGTTACTTAAAGATTGGCGTTTTTAGTTTTTTCAAATTTCGAAAAATCCACGGTTTTCTGCTAGATTTTGTTTTTTTTTGAAAAATGAAAAAAATGCAAAAAAGTGTGTCAATTAGAATATTCGTATTTTATTTAATATTCATGGCATTTTCACCAATTAAATTGTACTTTAATGGTATACTTCACTACTTTTTTTGCTGCAAAATTAAGTTTTATCAGCTTTAAAAGGAAATGCATTTTTTATGTAATTTCATTTTTAAATGGCACTTTTTCAAATTTGGCCACTCTCGATTTTAAAAAAGTTCATCTTTTTATATGGAATTTTTAATAAAAAACAAAAATTAACGATTAATGATTTATTGAACAAAAATTGAATAATGGAAATATTTCATAAAAAAACAACAATTTGTAATTTTTTTTTTATATTTCAAAATAAAAAGCTTAAATCTAAAAATTTTGAGCGGAGGCTCCGTTTAAATGTCTCTCTTTTAAAAACTATACATTTACTTTTAAAGATTTCTTCTCCACATGGAAGATGAATGAATCTACATAAAAATTAAGTTTTTAAAATTTAATTTTTAACCCTTTCAAAAATATGTTTCTTCTTATGAAAATTTGATATTAGATGGCAAACGTGTGCTGGAAAGGGTTAAAAATTACATTTTTTACAACAGAATATTTCAGTAGATTCTTTTATCTTTCACCTACAGAAAATCTACAAAATTAAATGTATAGTTTTAAGAAAAAGAGACGTTTAAAGGGCTGCTTAAGATTACATTTTAAAATTGAATCTTAATAAATCTGAAAAATAAAACTAAAATAACAAATTTCTGTTTTTTTAAGTATAAAATGCTTTAAGTTTTTTTTCAAAAAATCATTAAAAATAGTTAAGCCCCGAACCCAAAAAAGTGAATTGGTGAAAATTCAATATTTTGCAAATATGCATTATATTTTTAAATTGTGAGTGGATAAACGTTAGAAAAACGCATTTTAAAAATAAATTTCATAAAAAATGCAATTCTTTTGACGCTGAAAGAAAGTTTTGATTGTGATGATCCGATCAATATTAAAGAAATTCGAAATTTGCAAAATTTAATTGAAATCGGAATTCCAAGAATTCCAAACAAATCATTAACTTCAAAAACATCATCAGAATGCAGTTTGTCACCTTAGAAAGATTGCAGGTTGCCACCCCAAAATTTTTCTCTGGTTTATACTGATATCAACTATGGCACGGTTTGGAAGCGAGAAAGCGTCAATGTAAAATTAGTCTTACCGTTCCGTGTCGTTTGTTCATTGTTTATATGACGTGCTTTTTAAAAACACACTTTCCATAAACTAAAAACAAAACAGCTGATTCGATACGACACGGAACGGCAAGACTATTCTAACCTTTAAAGTTAAAATTTCGTAAAATTTCAAAAAATAACTATTTTGAAATGAACACAATTTTCAAAAATCTTGAAAACATATTTATGTTGACAGGAAACCGTTGACACTAAATAAATAGTAGGATTAAAGCTTAAACTTTTGAAAAAAGCTCTAATTTTGGTATAAGGATATATATGATTCCGAAAGGATAAATGTAGAGGCCATCGTCTTAACATGAAAACGTGTGGACGGATTTTTATTAAATTTTACAGAAAGATTATAAGCAAAGTCTTAAGTTTAATCACTATATGTTGAAGTTAAGGTGGGTTTTTCGCTCAATTTCGCGTTTTTCGAAAAACGAAAATTGTCATATCTTCTTTACTAAAAGCACAAGAAGGCTAATTTTTGGAAAATATCTTGGTAAGAGGAATAACTTATGCTATGCCTAAAGTTATTTATTTTTAAAGACTAGTTTTTGAGATTCGATCTTAACCATATAAACTTAAATACGCAACTACTAAATTGGGCAATTTTAGTAGAAGAACATGTTGTTTATTTTTCGTGCCGAACAATTGTTATAAATTTCAATTGCAAAAAAAAGCTTAGGCCAGCTTGAGGGTTAAACCAACATTACTAGATTAGACTCAAAAGCCGCCGAAAAAAACACTACATTTATCAACAGTGGAATAGTTTACCGACTTTTTCACTAGATTAACAAAAAATGTTATAAAGCCATTTTTACAAGGTCTTTTCTTTAAAAACATATTTAAAATGTTATAAAAAGAATATGATTTACGATTTACATTTGGATTACATTTGGATTACGACAATGTTTCTACACAACCTTTCCAAAAAAAAATTATTTTCATTGAATTAATTTCTGATTGTGTGATATTTACTTTGTCATTTAAATTGAATTTGAATCAAAAAAGATATTTTCAGTGAGTAGTTTTTATACATTTTTATTCATTGCTCGACGCAATTAAGATCTTTAGAACAAATCAACAACCGGTTTTCTAAATTCGACGAATTTTTGGACACTCTAACTTTATTCTTTTCATTTTTGACACATTAATTAATATTATTTCACACAAATAATTTTCTTGAGACAAACTCCTCTTGTAAACATCAACAAATAATTTGATTTTGTATTTCAAAAAAAGTGAATTTTCATTTGTATTTTTTTATGCTGCAACTTGAAAAGAAACTATATATTTCTAATGCAAAATTATTGAGTTTTCCAATTTTTTTTAGTACTTGCACTAACAGTAAAAAGCCAGTAAAAAAGTTTTGCTAAAACTGCTAAAAACTAGTTCAATATGCTAAATAATTGCTAAATATTAAAAGAATAGTGAAAATAATTCTGTTAAATCTACAAAACTTTAGTTTAATCTGAGCTAAATTTTAGTTAAATGAAAGTTGCAAATTAATGTGCTAAAATCCGCATAAATCAAAGTTTTTTTTATGTGATGAAAAGAATAGAATAAAATTAGTAAACATTTGTTTAAAACTACTACAAATTTGTTTAAAAGTACGTTGCAGGAAAAGTTTTTTAAATTGGTAGCTTTTTTTATTGCTAAGCATTGTTTAAGTAAGAATAGCAAACAAAATCTATTAAATTTACAAAACGTTTGTTCTATTTACGCTGGATTTTAGTTAATTAAAAGTTATTAGTAGACAATAAAAAATTAAAAAAATCTTCTAATTTTATAAGTTTTTTCTGCAACGTAATTTTGAACTTATTTTTAATAACTTTTTCTGGTATTTTTAAAGGTTATTTCTATAACTGTAACACTATGTACATTTTTTTATGTTCACATAAATTCTTAACTCGCGAAAAAATTATTAATTCTTGAAGAAAAAAAAAAAAAAAAAACGTGCCCGTGCGCCCCTTGGTACGTCACTGAACATGATTTATAACTTCTTCACATCACAAAGAAAAATGTCATCAATATTTTTTTTTTTTTAAAACTGCAAGTATCCTCGAAAATGGAAAGAGGTAGGACAAAAGGAATATACTTTTAGCCTAGTGAAGTACTAACACACTTCGATAACAAAATGGGGACAGGTCCGTGGGGAATTCCCAAACGCATCGCCTCAAAAAAGTTTGACAGAAGAATCTACTAAAAATTACAGTTAAAAGAACTGTATTTTCAGTTAAAAGTGCAACAAAGGTGATAACCGAAACATAACTAAAAATGTAGTTGTTTTAACAGTTGGAAATCAACTAACAAATTTAGTAGTAACAACTGACAAAATTTCGGAACACTGCAAGAATTAGTAAAAAAACAAACTATTGCTTTTTTAGCAGTTAATTTTTCGTTATTTTAAAAATATGATCTAGTAAAAATATTCTTTCTTTCAATTACACGAAAAATTGTATTTCCTACATCCTACTTAAAATTCAAAGTCAAAATTCCAAACGGTACTCCAGTTATAAACGTTTTTAAGCATTGGAGATACAACGAAATTGTCTTTATTTGTAAACTATGAGCATATCAATAATAATAATAATTTTGAACTAAACGAGAATTTTAAAAACTCGAAGTAACATTCGATTTTTAAATAACTTACAAAAATAAACTGTTCACAGCAAAATTACTGTTTTGTTGCTAATTAAAATACTAAGTTAATTAATTTAAACATCTATTGCAAAAAACAAAAAACAATTTGGCACTTCCTTCCGTTTTCATGAATCGATTGTACAAGCCAAAAAAATATTTCATACACCCGAACTAAATTTCCAACTGAAATATGGGAAAATCTACGGACCGTACGATTTCATGTAACTCAGGATTTAAGAATATTTTTGATGGTATCAGCATTTTGGAGGCAACGAATTTGAGCAGCCCAACATCCTAAATTATAATATTTATACTCAATTAAAAACTACCCTAAGTTACCCATATTTTGCTTGTAACTTTTAAAAGGTATAACTTTTTTAGGATAAAAGGAAATAGCCTAAAACGTTTGTCGGATGATAATACTGATGTTGCAAAATCTTCTAGATGTTGAAAAAAATATGTGCCCTCAGTTAGGAATAAATTTTAGCTCTCCAAAATCTGTAATTCTGTTTTTCAATAAATAAATAGTGATTACAGAGATATTTAATTTCTACGCATTCACCGTCAACGTTATTGCAATTTTTTTTATATTGGCATATAAATGACAAATAAACTAATAAAATTAGATAAAATCGTTTGGTGCGCCTGGTCCTGGTCCTGAACCATTCTGTGGAATACCTGCGGGGTATGTTAGGGAAAGGCTCAGGGCATGGAGAGTCTGAAGTCTCTGGTTACTGGGAAAACTGTCCTGGTCAGCGCCAGGCTAAAAGATTGATCTCTTTTTCCAGTAGGGGGGTCGAGGCGACTCTTGTCGCTTGAAAGGGGGGGGGGGGTTTGAGAACACTGGCGTCATACTTAACTGGACACTGTAATCTCAGATACCATCTGCACAAGAAGGGTCAATCAGACACGGATATGTGTAGGTTTTGTGAGATGGTGTCTGAGACCTCGGAGCATGTTCTCTGCGAATGTCCCAGGCTTTGTGATAGGAGACTTAGGTTTCTAGGTGATCGCTTCATTTCGCCTTCCCACATTGCGAACATTTTGCCTAATAGGATAATTGACTTTATAGGTAGCTTGAATCTGTAGGTAACTTTAGGCAGCACAAAAGACCTACATTGGTCTGATCTAATCTAATCTTAGTGCGCCTTCAGAAATAAAGAAAATATGACAATACAAATCTCATCATGTCTATGCGTGAAGATATTAAAATTTTATATTTTTTTTGTAGGGACATCCGCAGTTTGAGAAATAATTAGTTGAAGTCCTGTGTGATCAATAAATATCAGTACTACTATTATTGTGTGTAAGTGCTAAATGGATCGGTAAAATTTTGTAGTTTTTCCTAGATTTTTGGAGTTAAAAAGTGACGTAGAAACGAAAGCTATAATCCGATTCTTTTAACACTTACATAGAACAATAGAAATGATGATCTCTATCAGATAAGCCCGATTTCAAACAATAATTCTTTAAGCTGCGCATGTGCCAATCAATTTAAAGTTGGATTTTTAAACGTACTGTTTAGATAAAAGTGATGTAAAACTACACCAAGGATCCTCCCAACAATAATGAAGATGACTTTACTGACTTTTTTATTTTAGTGTACAGAAACTAAAAAATAAAAAAATATATGCTAAAATTTAACGCTGTTTTCTGAGAAGTCCGGGATACACTAAGTTTTTAGAAATAAACTAAAATTTAGATATCGAAAGACAAATACGTTAAAAAATTTACATACAATGAAATTTTAAAAACGCGACATATTAATGTCGCGTTGATGCTGAAAGACGTTTTTCTTTGTATGGAAATCTTTTCCCAAAAAAAAACGTAGAAAACTTAAATTTGAAAAAATAAAAGCTCATAAGATATTTTCATGACACTGCCAATAAAGAGTAAAACTTCTTGTAAAATCTTATTTTATTAATATAAACCTTATCTTCTATATATACACTGATAATAATCCATGCATAAAAATACCAATAAATATCAAAAGAACCAAAACTTTCGTAAAATAAACCATTATTTGTTCATTTTACAAAAGCTTTTTTTGTGTTGACATTATTTTCGTATTTTTAGCATGGTTTATTATGAGCGTATTATTTCCTTTTCAAAGTTTAAATTTTTTTGCTTTTTTTTCCAAGTTTTATGCTTTTTTTTTCTAAATTTTATACTTTTGGTGTGCTTTTTTTTGCCTAAAGTTCATGCTTTTTTTTGCTTTTTTTTTTGCTTTTTTTTTTCTTCTTTGGTAATTACACAAGAAGTGGCAACACTGTTTTAAGATAAAGTGACAGATTGAGAGTACAAGTACACAAAATAATACACAAAAATAAAAAAAAAAAAATGTAGTAAAGGTGTATGAAATTTTTAGTGTTGTAAAGTGTCAAAAAAAATATATTTTGCATTAAAATATAAAAACAATTAAAATGTAATAACGTACAAAAATTAACAATGAATATAAAACAATTAACTTGTTTTAAATGATAAGACACATTTGTTAAAACAAAAAAGTTGTTCAAATTTATTTTCAATCTTAAAATGTTTGCAAGTGTATGTACGAAAAATATTGATTTTTTGCGTGCGCCGCATGTTATTTTCCTTTATATCTTTCTATACATTGTTTTTTTTTTATTATTTAATTTATTTTTTGTTGTTGTATTGTACTACTCCCCGGTATTTACTAAAACTTTTTTGTATGTACTTCTTATTTGTACACGAACGAACGACTTTACACATAGATCTTTTTGTTTTTTTTGCTGTTGCTGTTTTAGCAAGGAATTGTTGAAATAGAAATATTCGAAATGCCTGTGTGTATGCTTTTTTGTTGTTGATGTTGTTGCTGTTGTATTTGCCATTCGGTGTAACCGTTTGTGTGTGCAAATTCAATTTTAACAACACGGAAGTTCAAAATGTTCATAACACATAGTAGAGTTTTTCTATGTGTATGTTGTTCTATGTTCCTTGCATATATCGCTGTGCGAGTGTGTGGTTGTCAATACACAAACATTTAAACATACACACACGCACACAGATATATAGACAAATAAAAGCACCCGCTATTTGCCATTAGATAGTATGACACTTTTAAGGTGACCAATTGTTAAAGTGCAATCATTAGTGCATATGGTTTGCATAAAATTTTACTTAAAGTGCTTTATGACAAGTTGCAAAATTCTGTCACATGTTATGCATGAGTAATATGTATTTGAATTTAATATTAATCATACGCTGCAGTATATTTATGTCCACAAAATTTCGCATTAAATACACAGGTACGTATGATAAATATGGAATTTTAATAAAACTAATTCGCCACATATTTCATATTTTAGTCTTTTTTTCGGGGATTTTAAGCTTTTGCACAGTGCATTTTATTTAATGCAAAGTGTTCAGATATAAGTAAAGAGTCATTGCAGAAGGCCTATTGTCTAAGATATGACTTTTTTCAACTTCACCCATTCAGATTAGCCTGAAACTTGGTATATGCATTCTCTCTAGTTAGTATGACAAAACAATGTTTTGTATTTATTTTTTAAATTCGTTGTCGTTCGCGTTTTATCGCGTTTATCGCTGTTTAAAGTTGGTATATTTTAAAAATTTTTAAAAATACATACTGTTCCTATAGTGGCGTACCCAATGGGTATGTCAGAGAGAGGCTCAGAAGATGGAGGGAGTCCGAGTTTGGGGCCTATTGGGCCAGATCGCCTGGGCAGCGACAGGCGAGGCTGTTTATATCTCCCTCTGGGGAGAGATCGCGGAAACTCTTGTCTATGACGAGGGGCGAACTAAGGACCGTAACGGGTTACCTCACAGGACACTGTGGCCTTAGGTATCAATTGTACAAGATGGGACGATCCTCTACGGATACGTGCAGGTTTTGTGAATTGGAACCCGAGACCTCTGAGCATGTTCTCTGCAAATGTCCGAGGCTCTCCAACAGGAGGGTGCATTATTTTGGTGATCGAATAGTGACACCATCGGACGTTTGGAACTGTTCACCTGGTAGGATAATTGGCTTCGTAGGGAGCCTGAACCTATAGGGTGTATTCGCTGGCAGCACAAAATACCAATTTCTGGTCGCGGTGTATAGTGCCACTATAATCTAATCTATAGTCGTATTTATTGAACACGTAGTTCGATTTTAAAAATGAATATCTCATTTCAAAGCTTATTTTGTTTTCTCTGAAACATATAAAGCTTCGATATACAGTGCTGAAAAAAGTAATAGGAACGATTGCTTGAATTTTTATAGTTTGATAAAATCATTGTTATAAAATGGATTTTTCATTTTCAAAAATCGTCTATTGTCTCCAAAATAGTGGTCTTAAAGCAAATTCATACATTTTTTATGAAATATAAAATCTTCTTTGGTATTTTGCAATAAAGGCTACAACAGCCAACGACGAGAAATATAAATAGAACATTTTTGGTCTTCAAAGTTTAGTAACGTCATGATGCTTGTTAGGAAAAGACCCTAACCACTTGTTAGATTACTAAGAAGACTGAGCAATAGGTTTTTTTGCAAAGTTCTGCCTATTATGGATGATCTAGCTTTTCTAAAAATTCGGGTTCTGATGAGATCTTTAGCCAGATCGAAATACTAGTATCACCCTAGCTAATATGTTTGATTGGCTTTATTTTTGTAAATATGTGAAGGTTGAAAGCTCGTTATAAATAGAAAATAACATAAAAATAATCTCGATGTATGTATATAAAATCAAAAAACTTATAAAACTGAACGAAAAATTTATATATAATACATTATTTTTAAAACCCAATATTTCTGAAACTGTAATTCAGAATATATCAAATAAGATCCCGAATTTCAAATTGATTTTTGGAAAATATCAATTGGAATTATTATAATTATTAAAATTCAGGAAAAATAATTTTAAGTTTAGAATTTTGATTTGGAATTAAAAAACAACCGAAATTTAGAAAAATTAAATTTATATTCACAAAATTCCATGTAAAATTTAGAACACATTAACTGATTAGCATATCTGTAGTTCAATTGATAGTTTCTGAATTTTATATACAAATCTAAATTACATTTTTTTTAATTTGAAATGAAAAATCTTAGTTTCTATAGATAATTTCTAAATTTCAAATAGAAGTTCTGAATTTTAATTGATAGGAAAACAAACAAAATATGTTCACACAGTTTATGAAACTTTTTTATGAAATGATGAAGATTTATAAAGCATTTGTCATACATTTTTATGAAACTATTTATCATATCTATGAGAACTTCACAGTTTACTACATGACAGTTTACTACATGACAGTTGTTTGTGTAGTAAACAGTAGTGGTTGTATTGAACTGTAATTGCAGTTGTTTTTCTATGAAATAATACAAAACAACTATTTTGACAGTTATTTTAAAACACAACTGAAGAAAGCTACTGTATTTTTAACAGTTGTTTGAATCAGTTGTTTTAGTATTTTTATAAACAACTATCAAAACAGTAATTTTGTAGTAATCAGTTAAATTTTGTAGATTGAGTTTTGAAAAATTCTCATTTAGTTTATGTTTGTTTTTATTGATATGTTCAGAGTTTGCAAATAATAATTAATAATTAAAACGTCATAAATGGAGTAGCATTTGGAACTTTGCTTTTAAAGTAGGTTGTCGGAAATACAAATTTTTATTGTAAAGGGTCCGCCATCTAACGTTTTTTTTTTCAACTAGTGCTTATTTCGTGAATGGTAACGCTTAGCTCATGTCTGATTTGTCCTTCCGCTGAACGAATATGGTTGTGTATACGCTTGAACAACGCTGGGAAATATTGGGACATTACTTTGAAAATCATGGTAATGTTGCAGAATGTGTGCCGATACACCTAAAACGAGTCACTGTTTGGTGCGGATTTTGGTCCAAAGGCATAATTGGGCCATTTTTCTTCGAAATGAGCAAGGAGTAGCCGTTACAGTCAATGGCGATCGTTATCGGGCCATGTTGAACGAATTTTTGTTCACAAAAATTGAAGAGAAGGAAATACAGCTGCACACAATCGATAATGTGCTTAAAAATTGGACCGATCGTGTAGGCTACATCATGGCCAGCCGAGGCAGCCATTTGAATGAAATTATTTTCCATTATTAACCGGAAGGATTGTACTTTCAAATAAAAAAGAAATTTGAGAAAATATTCAGTAGTTTTTTTGTATAGCATTTTCAAAAAAAAAAAGTTATTTGGCGGACCCTTTATTTATTAATTCAAAATGTCTTCATCAGCTAATTTAATACAGAGTTTATCTAATAGACAGGTCCTTACATGTTTCATTTCGAGTCACCGAAAATCAAACTTTTTTCTAAATTTATATTTTTTAAAGTTTTGGAACTTCGTGTTGTTTTATGTTGAATATAACCACACACTGATAATATCCATGTATAAAATACGAAAAAAAATGTTAAAATAATGAAAACTTTCGTAAAATGCACGAAAATATGTTCACTTTACAAAATATGTAGTAGTTTTGACATTTTTCGTACTTTTAGCATGGATTATTATTAGTGTACACTTATAATAATCTATGCATAAAAATACGAAATTATTGTCAAAACTACAAAAACTTTCGTAAAATGTAAAATTTTGGTTTATTTTACGAAAAATTTTCTTATTTTGACATTTTTTTCGTAATTTTACGCATGGATTATTATCAGTGTACACTTAGGGATCTTCTGGTATAAATATTTGTAGTTATTTGAGTTGTAATATATTTATTTTTAAGCGAAAAAACACTAATTTGTAAATGAAATTTCAGTTTTGATTACAATTGTAGTTCATTTAGAAAAAACAAACCACATCAAATTACTGTATTATGATTTGACATTCATTTTTACAGTTGTTTTTTTTATTTAAAAAATAAAACAAATAAATGTTTGTTTTTTTTACTGCATGTGTGGTTAAGTTTTACTGCAATTGTGGTTAATTTTCTGAACAGTAAAACACAAATGACAATGTTAGTTAAATTTACTGAAATGTAAGTCGTAATTTCTTCAAGTGAAATTTTATTTTGTTTTTAACTAAATTTGCAGTGGTTTTTACCTACATAGTATTCTAAGTGCAGTAATATTGGAAAAATCTTTTTCTAAAGAACATAAATATTGTGACATAAATAAATATTTTATATGTTTTAGAGGACATATTGATCAATCTGCAAATAAAAATTTTATAAAAAAATGGATGCAGTTTGAGAAATTCGCGAATCAAGGACTTTATATCACATAAGTTTCACATATCACATACGCTTCACATATCTCAGAGAAGACAATATAAGATTATTAATAGGCTATATCTCGGAAACTAAGACGGAAACTCTGTATCTACATAAAATTTTGTATTTATTAACCACCTATGCACCTAGTAACAATTATGGACCTGCCTCTGGTCAGATCCGTATAGTCCTTTTTAGCAGAAATTTCCTGTTGATTTATCTTTAAAATTTTTTTGATTTAGCTAAGTTCTTAGCTATATCTACAAAACAAGGCTATATCTCGGAAACTAAGCGAGATAGAGTAAAATGTACTAAACCAATGCCCTCTGGTCAGATCCGAAAAGACATTTTTAGCAGAAAATTTCAGTTGATTTAGGTAAATTCTTAGTCACCTCAAATTTAGTTCTTCAAAAGATAGGTTTAATGAATTAATTCATACCTCGAAAAACATTTTAAATTTCAGACTTTTAGCCTAAATCGTTTGCACAGGATGTTAAGGGAAGTCATCCTTTGTTTGTCCCTCCCCGTAAAAATTTGCTAAGGTCCAGCTTTAGCGGATTCCTGCATCCAATTAGAAGTTCCTAGTTTAGTTCTTTTAAAATTGAGGTCACGTAAATTTAGCAGACTGTGATTCTCTTCACTTCATAGAAAATTCTGCTGTAGAAAATTGAGGTACTTTTTCTTGTTGTCGTAGCTGAATTTTCAACTAATTGCGCGGGCGTTTTATGAATGTATTTTGTGAATAATTTATAAAATGATTATGCATATGCACTTAAATCTATGATAAATTAATTGTCATTTCATTTACATATCAGCCTACCTGGTCACCCTTTCCAAAAAAAAAAATGACATCAAACATTTCTAACTTTTAAAATTTTTTCTTTTTAGTTTTCTCTTTACACATCTACATTTTAACGAAATTAAATTTTGATTTAGCAAAAAGTATAGCAACTTTTTCAATTTTTACCACTTTCAAAATTTTACTCGTACATGTAGCCATTTTTTAAGTGCTCTATATGTTTTAAATAATTCTATCAAAGCATCCATCCATACTATATTGCAGGGGTGGCAATACTTTCTTTGGTGAGTGTCACAACGAAAGAAATTTTTTTGGAAAAGTCTGTCGAGTGCCGCCTGAAAATTAATTATTATTCTGAAAGCACTTTTTGTATGAAAACATTTTAATGTCATTTTCATATTAAGTTTTTAGGTCTAGTTTTATTACAAATAGTTTTACACTTTTGTCCAATTTTCTGGCATTTCTTTACTTCTCCAATTATTAGATTTTGTTATCATTCCCAGCAGAAACAGACCTTCCAAAAGAATGTATAAAGGTATCTATCACAGACATTCTTTTCGGGAATTTTTCTGGTATACATTTAAAGATTTCGCAACTTTCGGATTTCAGTCGAACGCTCTACCACTAAACTATTCTGTTGCATGCATGTTATTCGGCTAATAAACTGTTAGAGGTTTTTGCTTTTTATTTATTTTTTCTTTAAATGTAAGTTAACAATGAAAGCAAGTAAGGCCTTCTTTTAATCCAAAACGACAAGAAATTTGTACAGAATCGTAATGGAATTTTAAAAATGATCCGTTGTTTTTCAGAAATTATTATTTGTTTTCAGATTTATCAATTGAAGGCCCTGTTGTAAAAACTTGATAAACCACATTTACTGTTTTATTGGTTTTCGCTGTTTTCTAGGCATTCATTGATTAATATTTGATAAATGTCTTGATTAAACTCTTATTGCAATTACGTACAGTATAAACGTCATGTAAAAATTTAATTTCTTTAACCTTTAAAAGGCGAAAACAAACTAAAAAAAAAAAAAATGTGGCTTATCATGTTTTTACAATAAGCCCTTCAATTGTATTTTAGAAATAATAAATTGGTATTAAGATTTATAAATTTTATTTCAGAAAATATTAACTGAATTTCAAAAATTATCAATTGATATTCATATATATCAATTGAAATTTAGAAATTAGGAATTGATTTTCATATTTAGCAATTGTATTTCAGAAATTATTTATTAATAGTATTTTAGAGGTTATAAATAATTTATCGTATAATATAATTTAAATACATTTTTGGCTTTGAAATACAATCCCAGTGTAGAAACGGTATGTAATTACCGTAATTACCGTCACTACTGTTCTCACTATCAGTAATGACTTCAGCTTACTCTCTGCATTACTTTAACACAATTAATAAGGAATTTTAATACAAAAAATAATGCGTTACCCATAAGTACTTATTTTTAATCATTATTTTACGTATGAAGTAATAACCTAAAATTTTTTTAGAAATCTATTTTTAGACTCATTATTTTTCCAACTCTAGTAAGGACATATAAAAGTACATATTTTTGAGTTTTTGTAAGCTGAAAATAATGTAATTATGTGCAAACAAGTCATTTTTGTGTTTGTCTATCAAGTATAACTTGCGGAGATAGCTCAGATGGTAGAGCAGTTGACTGACAACCTGGATGCCCGGGTTCAAATCCCGTGTGGGTACATATTATTTAAAAAAATTTTTTCAATGAAACAACATTTTTTTTTATAAAATTTGGTATTTTTAAAATTTTATTTTAGACTCATTATTTTTGTCCATACTGGTAACCACATATTTTTCTGTTTCTCGTAAGGTGGTTAGTAATGATATGTCATTATTTTTTTTTTTTTTTTTTTTTATTTATTTATTTGCAACGCAATAAGCCACTTAGGCCAAAGTGCATTGTTAATACATTGTACAAATTCATATAAATATTTACAAAATTTCTTATGTTATATGTAAATAGCCGTATATACATAAAAAAAAAATATATCCCTAAAACAGGATTATATAAAAAAGAAAAAGTGTTTAATGTTTCAAATCGTATGCTTTAAATTTAATTTTTTGGATATGGCAGAGGCACAAACAACGTCATTATACATCAAGTCCCTATCGATCACAACTTTTAATAATAAGAATTAAAAAATAAAATGATACAACTATGAATTACTTCGAAAGTAAGCTAAAAGCTTGTGCCTAAAAGTGCCAGGTGTTAACGTGAAATTTTGCAAATGGTATGGTAAGTAGTTCCAATCCCTACAAGTTCTTATAATGAAAGATTGAGCAAAGATCCTACATGAAATAAGGGGTTCAACAATACGTGGCGTTGTAGTATATCTCGTGAATGTGAATCTTGAATATAGATAATACGGAACTCCATAGTACATTATCTTGTAAAGAATAACAAATTTCTTAACCGTAAGTAGTCATTAAATGAACAACCCAGAAATCTTTTCACAGCCGCAGAAACATGATCACGACGACCAACACCATACACAAATCTCACAATTCTTTTAACAATAAGTTCAATCCTAGTCAAATTATAACCCCATGTGCCAGAATCAATCTCAATGCAATAATTGACATGAGACATTAACAACGCATACGCTGCAGTATACTTTACCCCCAATGGAATATGCAGCCCACAACTATATAATTTTCTAAGGCCTAATGTAACTTTAGCGGAGATGGAGTCAATATGCTGGCCGAAATTCAGACATTCATCAATTATCACACCCAAGCACGTAAGCGATTGGACAAAATCAACTTTTGTACCAGCAAAATGTATTTCCGGATAATCTACTCTGGAATAACGATTACGAAACATGATAGCCTTTGTCTTGGAAGGGTTAATAGAAAAAATCGTTGCTAATCATCCAGTTATTTAACCTATCAAGTGTAAAATTAACTACCGCTGTCAGTACCTCAGGAAATTCTCTGCAGTTACCAAATAGCAATTGAATATCATCTGCAAATATAAATGGCTTAACCAAGCTTAGATCCAAGCAATCAACAATATCATTTAAATAAAGTAAGAATAAAATAGGTAGGTTATTTTGGGCGACATACCCACATAAAAGTAATGAGATTTGTAATGACATTTGTAAACACTTGCTATTACCAAATATGTACTTATTTAACCACTTATATGGTAATGCTTTTCTACTCTGCGATTAATAATTTCTGAAATAAAATTGATATTATTTTAAGTACAATTAAATATTTCTCAAATGCAATTGGAGCTTACTTAAAAACAATCGATAATTTTTCAAATGCAGTTGATAAATTCTTTAATACAAATGTTAAATCAATTGATAAAACTGAAATGTAATTGATAATTCAAAATTCAATTGGTAATATCCGAAATGAAATTAAAAAATCTGAAATACATTTTATAATTTCTGAAATCAAATTATTAATTCCGGAAAACAATTAAAAATTCTGTACCTTGACTTCGGAAAACATTTTTTCGTTTATTACACACAGAAAAATAAAGTGCCAACTAAATTTTAAAGTGTATTTTGTTTGATACAACCAATAAATTCGGTTATTACAACCACATTTCAATGGGATTTATGAATATTTTGGGTGTTGCAACTAAAACTCAGTTGTTTAAACGAATTTTGTTGTAAATTCAAATATTCAGTTGTATCAACCGATTTCATACGTAGTCACCTAGTATTTTAGCTAGCTAATCGCTAAATTTTTCTCTGCTTGAATTTTTTTTTTAACACTTTCTAATAATTATAACATAAATTTACGATCTTTATGACAATTTTCAGCATAATCGGTTTAAAAGCACTCATTTTGGAGTCAGTTATAAATATTTAAAGCCCTAATAATTACTTTAACAGGACTGTAGTTGGTTTCTAATAAATCGATTGTTTTTGCCACCCAAAATAACGTCGTGTACCACTAGTGACACGCGTGTCATAGTTTTGCTAGCCCTGCTCTGTGGAGTAGTACTTACTAAACTCACAATATTTTGTAGTTAAAAACAAAGGAATATGTCCTTTAAAACAACTAAACATATAGTTAAAAACCGGTATACTCACTTTTATTTTAAATCAATTGTATTTTTCATTTATTTTTAACTGTGTATTAAAAACTAACTCAAAATAAAATATTTTCAAGTTTGATATCATTTTTATTAAAAGTAAAAATTATGATTTTTCCGACCTTTAATTGTGCAATGAAAATTATTCAAGTTCGAGGACATACTCTATATTTCTTTATTAGGATATTGTCCTAACAAATAATCTATACAATTTTTGTTTTCAAATTTATTAATTGAACACTTTCAGGAATGTGTTGATTGATCTATTTCGGGAATTTTCTATGTTCCCATCATCAGAACACGTTTTGAAAGAAGTGGTCAATTAATAAATTTGAAAACAAAAACTCTATAGACTATTTGTTAGGACAATATCCTAATAAAGAAATATAGAGTATGGCCTCGAACTTGAATAATTTTTATTTTCATTGCATAATTAAAGGTCGGAAAAAAAACATAATTTTTATTTTTAATAAAAAAATATATCAAAAATACAAAGTACGGTCTTGTTTACTCCCCCTTTACATCTTGTTTTAAACAAACCAAAACAAGTGGAAAAATAAAAAGGAGAAAAAAACAAAAAGCGTGTATTGTATATCTACCAAAGGTAGAGCGTGCACATAATGAACAAGTTTTCAATTTATATTTGATCAATGGTGGTAATCTTTAACTTCGAGCTCATATATTAGTTCTCTTTTAGTGGGATAACTAGTTTATATGAATGTTTGATGTTTGTATATGATTGTCACTTCTTTAAAACGTGTTCTGATGATGGGAATCTTAAAAATTCCCAAAATAGATCTATCAACACATTCCTGAAAGTGGTCAATTAATAAATTTGAAAACAAAAACTCTATAGATTATTTGTTATATTTGTATGGCCTCGACCTTGAATAATTTCATTTTCATAAAAGATTTTCTTTATTTTTACTATAAAAAAAAAAAAAAAATTATAAAACTCCCAAATTCGTAAAAATAAACAATTTTATTTTAACTATCAAAACTTAACTCTCAAATTATTAAAAGTAATAGTTTTTATGGTTCAAATAAAGAATTTTTTGTAAAAAGAAAATTTTAAACGAAAATAATAAACAAAACAGTATTTATGTGAAGTTTTTTTTGTGTTTTAATAAATGGTAAAATAAGTTAAAAAATATTTCTAGTAGTTTAAATTTATAATCCTTAAAAAACAAAGTTTACTTATTACTTTTTAACTAAACTACAATCAGTTACTGTTAAAATATTGTGAGTGTACTAATACTATAACAATATTATATTATATATATATAATATTATAAGCTGCTAATGTATATGTAAAGTATACATTTTACTATCAAATGAAATTTATTACACATGTAGTGGTGGGGTATATGTATAAGGAATATTGTTGTTGCTAAACTTTGTTTTAAAAGGACGCATGTTGTTATTGTTGCTGTTATTTGCAGCAACAGCAGCAGTCTCTTCTTCTCGTTGTACGAAGCGAAGTGTCTGTTAAATACAATCATTTTAAATAAAGTGACGGCTTTTATTTTATTTCTGTTTTAACAATTTTAACCATTACATTAGCTCTACCAGCTCTAGTCGAGCTACCAACCAACCAACCAGTATGATGGTAATTTTATGATAACAATATTTCCAAATGGTTCTCTGATGTGTTCAACTAACATCAGTTTTATTATTTATTTTATTTTTGTTGAAATTTTTGCAATAAAACAAACTCATTTGTGGTGGGCGTTTTACTATTTGTTTTTCTTCTTCACTACGTTATGACTATAAAAGAATTGTAGTTCACAATTAGAGTTTTTATGCTGGACTTTTAAATTTATCGGGATAGCGAAAAATCCCTTACGATTTTTCTGTGTATAACTGATCAACAACTGATTCTGATTCTGATAAATGTATAAATAAAATTGTATTGTTAATAGGAAATAATGTTAGGAAGGGGAAAAGAAATAAAATGTGGATGGGAAGACTTCTACAATGAGTTTATGCACTTATCAAATCATAAAAATTGGCAAATCGTCAAAATTTCAAAAAAGTGTCCATACAAAGTCGCCCATAACTTCTAAACTATACAACCTACAATTTTCCTATTGGTACCGTTTTAAAGGTGAAAACATTGCCTTCGAAACGGACCACGCTTACGACCACGTTTTCCTCCATAACTCCGGAACCAAATGAGTCTCCACCTTAAAATTTTGCCACAAATGTAGAGAGACCTTAGTTTTGATCATATATTTTTCCAGAATTTTAAAAAAATTGGATTTTGAGACATGGATCTTGAACATTAAACTTAAAAAATGACCTTTGAGCTTTTAATTTAGGACGCCATTTTGAAGGTAATGTTCTCACCTATAAATTGTACGAATAGGAAATTTGTAAGTTGTATAGTTTTGAAGTTATGAGCGTTTTGACGTTTTTGCCAATTTTCATGACGTCATATTTCGAAAACCGAAAGTGTTTGGGGTCGAAAGGTTAATGATTTGATAAACACTACCCATTTACAACATTTGTGGTGAATTTCATTAAAATCGGAGATGACAAATCCAAAAATGATAGTTTTCTGTGCGGTTTGACATGAAATTTTCCCATAAGAATATTTAGGCTAAAAGAAATACCTTTTCCATTAATGCGTTCAGTTTCTAATCGACCACAAAAGCGTGTGTTACATGCACTTAGAATATTATGCAGGTAAAGACGACAGCAATTGTAGTCAAAACAAATGAAATTTCACTTAAAGAAAGGACGACTTACATTTCAGTAAACCCAACCCAAACAACTTCAAATTTTAAAGCAGAAATTCCCTGAGTGTGTGACCTTGAAATGTAGCAGTTTATCTCATTACAATAATTTGGATAATATCAATAAAACAAGACCATACAACATACATTTAAATAAACAAATCAATTGGGACAGATACTCTTTCGTCCCAGAACATACAAATCAGTCTTCGAAGATCCTTTTTTACTTTTATCAAACACTCAGGGGATGTCTCTTATTTATACAGTGTATTGTGCTGATATCATAAAAACTTAAAGTTATGGGAACGAGGGTAGTGGTGTTTATGGCCATTTGATTTAAACTTCTGTAAGTTGTAAGTTGTCTAACTTATAAACTAATTTTTCCCTGCAATGCGTCGTTGCACGACCCACTGGACAATCGATACCACACGGATGTGCTCTAGTAGAATGACGAGTATTGTGTACAAAAAACGCTGAATCTAGATATAAGCTCCATTATTTCAGCAAAACAAAAACCATTATAATATCAATAGAATATAGTTACGAAACCCACATTCCGACGATGCCCATTGAGTCAGTTGAGTTGGATATCTTAATTTCAATGTCAACTTACAAACGCCCTCTTGGTGCATGGGAATAAATATTAAAATAGATCGGATAGAGTGAAGGTATTCCTACATCGTTAAGAAGAAACCTATGATATTGAATGCTTCTTTCTTCATATAAAAAAACGTGTTTATTCCAACAAACAGTACACTGAATTCTCTTGTCCTAGAATATTAAGAGCATCCTTGTCCTCAATATCAATATCACCCCTATGAACGCATGACATTGTTGCATTAAAGTTGTTCGCACGAACCACTCGAACAGAATCTCCCCACCTCGACAAGGCTTGGCCTGTGATCTATAAAATAGTAGATACAATTGAAAATTCTACCGAAAAGATGGTTAAGAAAGATAAGATAAAGATTGTGAAAAAGAGCAGAACCTTGCTGTAACCCTGAAGTAGCCAGAACTCTTCGGATGAGATGCCATCTATAACAATACGTATGGAAGATCGATATAAATAGAGAGAAATCATTTCTCACAAAAATACATACGAGTTCAATGCGTGTTTACTTTAATGGACGTCACTTTGGCTTTCAATGCCCAAAACTTCAAGATCATTCGACTTCTTTAGATTTGTATTACCCAATATAAGAATTATTGAAGCTAAACTCTCTTATCGCTTGAGAGTAAACAAACAACATTGAGTCACAAGAACATTAAAATTTAGCCCTTTTAAGTCTTTAATACGTGATCGAGAAAGGCTTGGGCTATGGTCAAATTAATGACATAAATCTGTAAAACTAGTAAAACCTAAGAGGTCATTGGTAAATATAAGAGGAAGAAAAGGGAAACGAACAAACCGATTGTCGTGTTACGCCTGTATTTAATATATAGTCTCCGATTAAGACTATATCTTACCACACTCCATCAAACGAAATATCTACTTCTTATAATCTTCTCACAATTCAAATAAAAAGGGCAGCAGCTCCCACGTAGATCATCTCATACGTGAACTGTACAGTGGGGTTAAAGTTAAAGTTTTTTGAATTTTTTAAAAAAATTGAATCAATAACGATTATTTTCCCGCCATTCCACACACACATACACTTTGGATAATACTATTTAAAATTAATATTTAAGTAAAAAAGGCTTTAAGAAATAGTTTCGGTGCGCAAGGTTTTTATTCCGAACCGATGAAAAAAAAAACGATATTTATTATCAGTGCAATATTGTCCATAAGTTGGTTCCCTGCAATTTTTTCGCAAGAAATAAGTTATAACAATACTGGGGAATATTTGATTCAAGTTAGTTAACATGAAGGAGGTTAACCATTGTTATTTTAGGTTGTAGATAAATTCATCATTCAAAATCAAATGACGCCCATATACAGCGTATATCATTATGATCCCTGCTGCTGGTTTTAAATTAATCTAGATTTCCCATTCAGACGCCAATACAAAGTACATGGATCATAAAGCTTGTGGAAGAAAAATAATGGCCAACAATTTTAAAGGGAGTGAAAATGGTCTTCGACAGATCTAGTTTATAGCATGTATTTTGTAACTGCCCTTAGCTGTCTCGTTTCATACCCAGAAGAGTATTGTTGTTCTTATCCAGGTTTCCACAAGTAATTCGTCTGTTTCTCGATACATTCGTCTGTTCCCCATCCAGTTCTTTTTTGTATTTTTGATCTCATTAAACGCAAAGGAAAATGGGGAAACGTTTAAAACTGTTGATTATCGTGTGAGGATGGCACTCGCCTTTGTCTGTCTACTTCCTCGTTGCCTCGAATATGCTTATGTTGAGGTACTTAGCAAAGTAGGACGCTGCTCAGTGAGAACTATAAGCTCTCTTTGGTAGGGTATACTACATTTCGTCTGATATTTTGCGTAATTAGGGCCCCATAGCCATTTTAATATCGATGAAAACACTAACATTTATAGCATTCAAATATTGGCATCATCGATATCTGCCTCGTTGCGTCGTCTAAAGAAAATCTTTTAGTCCGAAAAATGCTGTAGTCATCAATCTGTCGATATTATTCATCAACGGTGAAATTACATGCGGTGAAATTCAATTCCCGACGTTCGACTTTTTTGAGCCATCCGTGTATGCATTCAATTGAGAAAAACTAACGCTATTCATTTCTCAGCCCTCAATCGGAGTTATTATTACTTACTAAATTAATTAAAAGGTTCATACGACGCCCACGACTTTGATAGCCTATTTGATGTAACCTAATCAGCGTTATTATAGCGGTCTCCCGGGCATAGAGATCAAGTGGCGTAATACCAATGAGCAAATCTAATGCAGCGGTGGATGTTTTCCCCATTGATCCTGTTAAGCTTAATAAACCTGTTCTATTTTCCAAGTCAGTTCAACACTGGCCACCAAACTAGGCAAGTTTCTGACAAAAGTATATAATTGCTTGTTTTTCTGATCCGTACGACATGTTCCCAATCCAGTTAAGCCTATAGTGAAAGATCTTAAACAATTATTTCGCAAATTTTGATAGGGCGTTAAGATCACACACAGTGGCCCTTGACGAAAACATTGTTAAGAATTTTGAAAAGTTTTTGGAAGTAGTATAAGGGAATTTACCATTGCTCTGACTAACTGCTTGCGTCCTAAAGAATATATGGAAAATATTAGCTAAGAATTTTGAGCAAAGTGTCCGATTTTGTCCTCCGGGCCGGTTAATATGTGAAGACCTTTTAGAAGCGCAAAAAAGAATGAACGGGTATTCTTTGCGCATCTTTTAACGAAGCTCTTAGTGCCTTTAGAACTCTAGTCCGCAGACGTTGTTTATGAAGAAGATTCTCACATCTAAGTATGGACACTCAAATCTTACTTTTTTGCTTAGCTGTTCAGTAGTTGCATTCTGAATCCCATACCAATTCCGGAAAGCTTTCTCTCTGGATCAGACAGCATCCGTGTTATTTCCATAAAATTTTTCTAAAGAAACAGAGTCTGATTATAGAATTTAGCTTGGCATATTCTCTGTAATAGTTTTTTGAACAAAATTTTTTTTTGAACGAGGTATCTGGAAATATTGTCCCGTTAATCCCCAAAACAAAACCTCTACTCACAATGTTCTATGATGGATAAAATGTTTGATGTCGGTTGAATGACTAAATGTTTATGTGAATATTGTGTTGTAGAGTAAAGGTCCGTGTTCAGAAGAGAGAATTCAATAAATCTACATACTATGAGTTTATAGTAGCAGTCAGTATTTTTTTTGTATTATGGTTTATGAATTTGTTCAACCCGCAGTACAATATAAACATTTGTCCACCCGTCCGTCCGTTTGTCTGTTGATTTTTTTCTCTACGTGTGCCTTACGCATTTAAAATCTTAATTGCTTTTGTTGTAGTACTTACTACTATCGTTGTTGTTTTCGTTGTTGCATTTTTTGTTGTAGTAATTTTGTCCTTTATAACATCTACCGGTGTCACTGTTGCTAACTATTTTTCAAGAAAATCAGCTAAGTCTGATTCAAAATCGCTAGAAATAGCTATTTTTTTTTTAGCTAGAAAAGTGCCAAAAAAAAAAACTAGCTAAAATTTAGAAAAAGGCTAATACTTAAAAAATATACAAATTACTGCGTTATTTATTTTGTTTTGGGTTAAAATTAGTTAAAATCTGTCAAAATTTGACAGATATTTAGTTCTAAAATGCAAAGAGAGCAAACTAAAATAAATCTTTAGTCTTTAGTAAGAAGATTTCAAAAAACAAAATTTAACATTTTTTATATGAAAATCTATGGGCAAATGCAATAATAAAAACGCTTGTTTTGGAAATATTAAAAAAAATTGAATTTTAAATTTTTTTAATCATATTTTATACTATTTGTCCCTGGACCTGAAACTTTGATTAAAAAGCGGAGATCATCAGCATATTATGCCAAAAAGTAGATATCCAGAAAAGTGATAAAGAAGGTGTACACTAAATTTTATAAAAATCTACATAAAAAATAAAAAATATTTTAATTGCGGCATATGTTCTAAATAAAAATATATATTTTTATACTTTTATATCAATTAGTTAAATCAGAAGTAATTCATTTTTTGCAAAAAAAAAATATTCTTGTTTTGTTCTACATATCAATTGTTTTAACATGACTTTCTATGCTGTACCACCATACATTTTGACCGTCTAAAGTAGTTTTTTTTTATTTTGATTTTACGTTCGTTGTTTTGGTAATGCAGCCAAACAAAAATGAAGTCGATTTTTTAGACTTTTGTATGCAACAACAACTTATAAGCTAAAAGAATGAACTAGTTCGATTAAAAGCAAATGAACGACATGAACTATAAACTAGAATACCTAACTCTACACCGGGGAAACAAAGAAAAGAAAACACTCAAGAGATATAAAAACAAATTGTACTTGTTTTATCATAGATTACATAGATCTCCAACTCTTTGCTATTAGCTGTCAGTGGACCTAACTCATGATAATGTGTTGGACATACGTCGTACGTACAAGAAATATTTGAATGTGTATACAAAAATGTGTTTTTTGTTAAAAGAAGAAGAAGAGTAATGAGATCTATGCAATCTATGCTTTCTATTGCTTAGAATGTGTTTAATTTTATTTATTTAAATTTTTGTGTTAATTTTTGAAACGACGTTATTTACTAGCAATTTTTTAAATACCAGCTAAAACCAGCTAAAAGAAAAATCACTTTTTTACCAGCTAAGGAAGAAAAAAAAACATCCAAATGTAGCTGGAAAATCTCCAAATTGGTAACACTGACCGGTGTGTTTACCATTGTATACATTTGTCTACTGTTTGAGATTTCATCATTGACGACGACGACGATGATGATGGTTGTTTTATTCTTTTCATGTCTTCCTTTTTTTTCTCCTTTGACAGACTTTTTTTTCATGTAATTTTTTATTTTTTTGTTTAGTTAAAACGAATTTATGATGTTGTGTTCAGATTTTTTTCTCGTTATTTAAAATTTTTTCTAAGTATATGCCTATATGGTATATAGTCTTTTAAAATTATTTACACCTCAATAAGATTGGGGATTAGAAAAGTAACAAATTTGATGGTGTTTTAGATTTTAAAACTGAAAGGGAAGTGAAACTTTGTACAGAAAATTAAAAAAAAATAAAACTAAATTAATAAAGAACTCATATTTGCCATATAAAGAATCCTTATCAAATCAAAGAGAGAGGAAATCAAAGAGAGAGGCTCTTTGATTTCCATAAAATTTATTGTAATCATTGTACCTTACAAAGTTAAATAACATATTGTCTCCCGAAAATAATGTTAAAATTCACTGTGTACGATACAAAATTCCATTCATTTTAAAAGTTTAAATTTACCCTTCAACATGTTTGGGGTTTGAGTTCAAAGTCCATATTTCGCAAAAATATTTTACGTTGAACCAACACTATGGAGATGCCCCTAACTGATATTTAAAAAATATATTATGGCAAAAAGAAAAGAGGGAGTTGCGGACATTCGATCCCATCTATGACAAGTTTTATAGTCGGATCACTGGGAAAGTATGAATTAAATCGAGCGATGTCACTACCGATATCAATTTCGTTAATAGCGTGGAAGAAATACCACAGCCTTAAACTACTTTTAAATTAACTAAAACTCGTTGGATAAGACCCCTTCTATTACAAGTTAATCTCTGTAATTTGGCTGTGTTGAAAACAAAACAAAACATTTTGGCATAACAAACATTTTGGGATGCTGGTTCGAGTTCGAGCATTAAACGTACCAGGGAATGGGGTAAAGTGTTTGTAACCGTCATACAATGATAATCGTAATTAATTTTATTACAATTAATTATTGAAGATTTTTTTCTTAGTTAGATTTTTACAGGAAGAAGAAAACAATTTTTTTTGATAAATGTAACGGACATTTCGTAATAATATAATATTTTTAATTTCGACATTTTAGATATTACCGAATTCGGTATTGTGAAGTCTACTATTTATAAAGTTTTTTAAGTTTTATAAATTTTTTCTATAGAAATATTGGAAAAAAATTTCGAAAAATCTCAAAACAATTCGAATTAGAAAATCAGTCAGTATCTTCGAAAATTTTCTTTCCAAAAACATTGACATTTAAATAATTGTTTTACTCATTTTTATTTCGAAAACTTTAACGTCTTGAGAAATTTTAGGTAAAAATACCGTTCAGGGAAGTTTTGACCATTGACTTTCGAATTTAAAGCCATTAAGGTAAAGAAGATAATACAAGCGGATATGGATATATCATCTATTAACCCATTTACTACCGACTTTCTGTTTGTGGATTTATTACTAGTTTGGCTTCATATTTTTTCTTGTTAGGGAAAAGAGAGGTTAGAAAGAGAAAGGTTTACATATATGCCACTTTTCCCTCTACCTAAAAATGGGTCGAACATCCAAAATCCAGATGTAAAACCATTCAATACCATCAACAATCAACCAGACAACAAACCAACACCAACCTTCTTCTGCTTCTTCGTCTGCCACCTGCACGACATTAACACTTAAGACCCTTACCGTCTTTCTACGACAGTATTAAGACATTCAGGTATCTTCAGCCTTCACCTCTCTTCCATCCTTCTTCCGCCATTTGAACATCTCTCAACTTTCATTTTTTCTCATCTTCTTTGGTTCATTTTCTGGTCCATCGACTGATACTTTCTTCGGGCTTCACAACCTTCCGTCTTCTCATCTTTCTTCTTCCGTACACCAGCTTCTTTCCATGTACCATGGAAATTCTGTTATTACGAATTTCAGTCGGTTGACACAACTTAACATTAGTTTTCACAACAACATAATTTTAGTTGCAATTCCCAAAATATTACGAAATCTAATGTAAATATCGTCGTACTAACTAAATTTATAGGTTGTTACCATTAAAATACACTTTTCAATTCGGTTGGCACTTTATTTCTCTGTGTGCAGGTCAATCCTGCGACTTGCGACTTGCGATGATCTAGAGAGTTAGTTTCGTGGGATGTTAAGAAAAACCTTAAAGGGGATAGATTGTGGTTCTTTCATGAGGATGTGGGGCAGACTGAGTGGAATCACAATGGGCCACATATAAACCGGCACACATTTCGAGGGATTTTTGTAAAAATATGGAAGGTTTTGTATTGTGATTATTTTATGAAAGTACACTGAGCGGAATCACAATGGGCTACATATCCACCGAGTTCACTCACGTTTGGTGGACGCCCATTAGAAATGATACGTGTCAGAAAAATTAAACCTATTCATAGAAAATTCTTCTAAAAAGATTCTTCTCTCGAATGAAAATTTTTAAAAACTTGGTATTTGAAACAAAAATCTCTCAGTTTCTAATATTTTTTTTATACAGATAAGAAATTTCTAGGTTCTGAGAGTTTCTGCTCCTGCCCAGGTAATGATTTGTTAAGCTGCCTGTAATTGCCTTGAAGTTATTGTTAAAAACCATTTTTTTTTACTAACAGTTATACACACATATCGCTCATTTACTAAAAGACTGGCATAACTAAAAAACACGCATTAGCAGAAAACTCCCCAGTAAAATAGTAGGTTGCAAAGCAACTATAACATGTTACAATTTCTGTTCAACAACCGATTCATTTTATATGGAGTTTGTCCTATTTGCAATAGGTTCTTTACCTACAAACAATAACAGGTTGCTTTACAACCGATTCTAAAAACAGTTATAGAACTGGTTCTGGGACAGTTTGACTGCTAGGAACCTGTTCTAGAACCCGTTCAATGTAACCGATGGTAAAAGTAGCTGTTGTACAACACGTTTAGAGGTAACCTGTTCTGAAAAAATTTGCGGAGACGTTTAAAGTTTTCAATTTATATTTGCCTCGCTTGACCCTCTCTCTCTTATTTGGTCACGTTTTTTATAAATAGTTTTATTACTGCATTTTTCTCTTAGTGAGAGTTGGGTTCGAGTTCGCTAATTATCGAACGAATCGTGAGTAGCATTGCTTCTCTATAAAGTATATACTCTTTACACCACTTTCCAGAAAAAAGAAAATATATTATATTCTAACAAGATATTAATATGAAATTTTTACACAATATGAAGCATGATATAACTAATAAATCTGCAGCATTAACTCACGAATCGCGTTTTTTGACATATGACAGTCTTTTAGTAAATGACTTTGTTTTTTATGTTAACATCTTGTGACTCTTTGTTACTTTTATGTTATTGTTTGTCTTTTAATCTAAAATGCTTTCAAAACATAAACTTCCGGTTATGTAAAGTGCATTAGACAATTTAGTTTGTTTTACCATACATTTTTAATTTTTTACTTGAAAAATAACAACAAATCTCAAAGCTTGAATTATTAAGACTTAGAAAAAAAAATTAAATAAATTTGATTGCATTATCTAGGATTTGAAATAACCTTTAGACCTCATCTAACAAAAAACAAAATACAGAACAATTTTTCAAATACTAAAAAAAATATTAATGCACAAAGTTAAGATTGGTTATGCAAATCAAAAAATTAAACTAAACAACTATAAGCAAATGTTTATATGAACCACTTAGTTTGAAAGTGGTATAAGTCCATTTTCATAAAAATTGAGATAATGATGGGTAGTGTCCGACCGAACAGTTCGGCCGGAAAATGCATTTGGTCTGTATTTTAAAGCATTATGGTCAAATTTGGATTATATTATTATGTTTCCAATACCAAAATTTGTCATCATTGCCTCTAGATATCAAAAAACTGACAAAATATAGTTTTTTGGGCGAACTAGTTGGTCAGACACTAATGATGGGGTTCCATAATATTCAATAGCTTCTATTCACTGCAAATTTTTTTTTGTCAAAACTTAAAAAGTCGCTGAAATTTCGGTGGAATTCTTGTATTGTAAGTTATTTTATATAACACGGATAAATATCGTCCCTATTAAAATATTTGCCTGGGTCTTATAAACATTGGTCTTCTTCAAATTTTAATACCACTTATCATTTGCGTGATATTTGTATAAAAATATGGATCGAAATGCGAATCTCTTTATTCTGATTTTAAAAACAAAGGGACTCATACCACTTTCAAAATAAAGAGTTCATTTAAATTTTTTCTTTTCTCAAAAAACAATGATAAACAGCCAATTTGTTTGGTAACAAGTGTGGTCCGGTCCGTTAAAGAAGGTATTTTTTACGATGTTTTCTTTTTTGATAAATAATACATAAAAACTTTTACATTATGAAAGAAAAAGCGTGGGTTCTATTTAGAGACAAAAGAGTTAATACTCGTAGTTTGTTATAAATATATAAAATAAATATGTTGAACATGGAATTATCAATAATACAAATTAATCTTAATATTTGATAACAAATTAAGACTTTTAACTCAATAGAAAAATTACAAAAAGCTATAAAACAAAAACTAATAAAACAACAAACTAATCATTTTAAACAAATTGAAAACTTTAAACTTTAACCTTAAACTTACGCGCTCTACATTGAAGTCTTACAAAGACAGACAACACATGTGAAAAAGTAAGAAATTGAAAATAATCTTGAACAAAGTTTAAAAGTATCTGTTAGATCCATTATTTAAAACCGGTATCTTAAGTGCAAAGAGTTTATACAGAGAAAATCACCAACCATTATTTTAAAGCCAATTTCATGACTCATTCTGAGCATGATTTTCTGTAGTTTTTTTTTTATATTTTATTTTCTTTTAACGATTTATATCTTTTAAACGTTTTTGTTTTATTATTTTCTTCTTAAGACTTTTGTTGTTTTTGTCTTTCTTGTTAACTGTTTTGTGTTTTGTGTTTAATGTTTAAAAGTTGCATCTTTGTACTTTTGCATATTATATGCTTAACACGTACTATAATGCACATTATTTTCTATTAGAAATGAGAAATTGTGCTGCATTTTTTCAAAAGTATTTTATAGTTATTCTTAAAAAAATACTTACAAGGGAGATATATCGACCCGGACCCACCACACATCTTAATGAACTTCGTGTATGTTGTACAGTCAAAAGAAAAAGTTTCATTACACAGAGAAAACAGATTCATTGTGAATGACGAATTTCTTGCCAACCGAAAGATTTGGTTGTAGCTACCGAATTGAAATGTTAATTGAAATGTTATGCTCCAACCAAAATTTTGTTGAATTAACCGAATTTCTGTTGCCCAAAACAAAATATTGATGGCTGCAACTGAACCATGCGGTTGGCGAAAAATTCGGTAGTCACAATAAATCTGCTTTCTGTGTGTCTATAAATGCTTTTCGAAATTTCAGCCGGATCTGTCTTAATTTTGTTTTCGTTTCGCTTTTTGTACTCCACTAGTATAAAAAAAAAATCGGTTTCTCTTTCGATTTTCGAGAAATGGGACTTTTATATAAAAAAAAATTTATGCAAATTTTGTATGAAATGCCAAAGAAGTTATGAGAAGTATTTCATAAATATTTATGAAAAAGTTTCATCATAACTATGAAATACTTCATACATTTTCGTTCAATAAATCTGTTTCATAAATATGATGAACCTTTTTTCAATGAGTGTAGAGAGTAGAAATTTGTTTAGCTGTCCAATCTTATGTTGGTGTTGGGTTATTAAGTGTTGCCAAAAATTACCCCAATTTTCGATTTTCGCATTATTTTGTTTAATTTTAAAGTAAGTATACACAAATTTTATATCAAATGAAAGCTTAATTGAAGACATACTCACCCACTCAGAATATTTAATAATTAATATTTAATTAATTAATATTGGCGTTGTGGTGTAATGGTTAGCGCGTTGGACTGTTACACAGATGGTCCCCGGTTCGATTCCCGGTGACGACAACATCAATTTAGAAAAATAATATGTATGAGTTTTCTATCACTTATATGTATCGCTGCGCTCACCTTCGGTGTTCCCATAGCACTTAACCCCACCGAAGTAAAATAATGAATCAGGGCTATGAAACAAAAAGCTTCAATAAATTCGGCAACTCTACATCAGGTGGCGACTGACAACTGTTCTAAGACTTATCATCTCGCGCAATTACAGTGTTGCCATGTTTGAAGCCCTTCATCTTTCACCACCTTTCATCTCTCCACTATCCCCTTTCCAAAGAAAGCAACACGTTAATTAATAGGAAGAATTTCCTGACTGTTGCTTCTCTTTAAAAAAAAAAATATTAATTTAATAATAGTTTAATAAGACCAGTTTCCAGTAAATTTAAAAATAAAGGAACATGAGTTTATTTTTAAATAAATATTTATTTCAACTTTTTTAGACATTTGTTCAAAATAGTTTACTACCATTTATAGAGATGGGATTATATCCGGTATTTACCCATATACTGAGTAAATAACGGGCAAATACCGGATATATACCTTTTCTGAATTTTTTTTTTTTTATTAATTAATAATCATAAAATTACAAATTATATACTATTACCCTCACCGAGCACTAGCTACTATGGTCTTCGGCACGTTGTAGCGAAAACAGACCAGTGGCTCTGGTGGGAATCGAAACCACGACTCCCGCACTGACAAGCCAGCTCGCTACCAACTAGCCTACCGGGGCGCACTTTTGAAAATTTATTTGGGTATATATATAAAACATTTGAAATGAAAGTAACTGAAATTTATGATAATAAAATATAAAAGCTATTGTCGTTTTTTATTTTATTTTCATTCCCTACATCCTACTTATAATGGAAAGCCATTACCTACTCCATTTATAGCGTTTTTATGTATTGGAAATTAATGAAATTTTCTAATATTTTTAGCAAACTTTAAACATATCAATAATAGCAAGTATAAGCTAAACGAGAATTTTTAAAAACTTGATAAAATCTTCTATTTTTAAATAACTAACAAAAATTAACTGTTTACTTGAAAATAATAGTTTTCGTGGTTGTTTATTAAAATACTAAAATAACTGCTTCAAACAACTGTTACAAAATACTGAAGTTTTCTGCAGTTGTTTTATTCAAACAACTGTCAAAATAGTTATTTTGTATTATTTCATAGAAAAACAACTGTAATTGCGGTTAAAAACATCTACTACTGATTACTGCACAAGCATCTGTCGTGTAGTAACTGTAACATTTTTTGAAAGTATTTAAAAATATATATATTCGGCCTTATTATGAGTGTCGTTGTCGTCTCGTAAATCGGTATTATGGTTGTCGAAAAACGACAGAATGTATCACTGTTTACTATTCTATTACAATTTTCGGTACCACCAGTGTCGTTAAAGTTTTTTTTCACGACAAACTGAAAAAAATGGAAAAATTTAAAAAATATCTATATTTGAATTGTTCCTCTTTTTGTGGTGATATAATATTTATGTGGGTTCCATCTATTCATCCTATAACACCAGAAAAGCCAGTTTTGTTGTAAAAATATTCCTCGATTTCATACTTTTTACTTTCCGCCGTTGGAAAATAAATCCATTCTGGGCAAAGTTCATCATACATTATATCTATACACTCTCGGAAAACAATACTAACTGATGATTGGCACATGCTGATGTTGTAGTCATTGCCAGCACCCTTTACACTCGGCGATTAGCCGCACTGTTGCTGAAAGTTTTAAAATATTTGACAAACTTGTGACTCTTACGTGTTCTTTTAATTTAGGCGTAATTCTTTCCAGGACATATTAAAAAGCCTCCTTATTTAAAACGAAAATATCTAACAGATCTTAAAGAAAATAACCAATACATTTAATTTATATTTACTTACGTGGAGTTCGGCATGGCTAATATGTTCGACTGTTGGCGTAATTGTCTTTGAATGGCATTTAACTCAGCCGTAGTCTATTCCTCTTCATCTTTAGAAGATGAAAATGCAGCAACAACAATAATTTGTACGTGTAATTTACGTGTTTAATGCCTACAGATTATAAAACCGGGTTGCTCATAAATATTTAAAATGGTGATAATTATGAACCAATCTGTTTTTAAAAATCAATTACAAAAATGTAGTTGTCGAAAATTTTACATGATACCAAAAAATATTGAAAACGACAACGACTACGACAACTGTCGAAATACGAGAACGACACTCATAATAAGGCCGATTGTTCCTCTACAACGTAACCAAAGATCATTAAAATCTGCTGGTTCGGGTTGGTATACCTTCCTTGTTATCTATATACAGGTAAAATATACTCATACTTTACAAGTGGTATAAATACATACATTACTTGAATTTTTTTCTATTATAAACTTCCTCTCCTCTATCGTGAAATTACGATTACATTAGGTTTATTGTGACTTTTGTAGTACCTTAAGCTACATTAAGGTCTAACTGGGAAGATATTCTTTAGTGTTTCTAAAAAGAGAAATATTTCGAACTGGGATAGTTTTCTGAGGGATGCTATTTAAGGGGGGTAAAAAACATTTTTTTTTCGTTTTGACACCGTCCGACACAACTTCTAAATACAACGAAAACTGCTACTACAATATTCTTGAAGCAGGGCAAAAAATACAATTTCGTACATACGTTAAATGCTCGACATAATAATTAGATTTATTAGATAAAATTTATGAAATTAAATGAATTTACTCCTCTTACTTATATTTATTGGATAAAACTCTATCTACAACTCTTATTGAGAGATTACTGACAAATCTCGATGTGAATTAAGAGAAGTTATCGGCGACACCAAGAGCAATTAGCTTTGACACAAGGGCTTTATGCCACACACAATCAAACGTGTTGAAAATATTTAGAGCAATCACTGAGAATCAGTTTGAAATAAAGTTAAATTTTTTTTTACAAAAATCGAAAGATATCTTCCATATTCTTACAGGCTACGCTGAGAGAATTTTTTTGGACGAGTTTAATAACATTTTTTACTTATCTAATTTCTTAATCTTTATGAAAAAGCTTCATAATGTTTATGAAACTTTTTCATTAGGCGTATGAAATATGATAAAATTACATAAAATAAAATGAAATTTATCATAAAATTTAATGGAAAACTGCATTAATTTAATAAAAGTTTTCAATGGACGCATTCCAGTGACACTGGATCTAATGCAAAAATTAATTCACATCATGCAGATAATACTTTCAGTGTACTAACTTTGTATCGTAACAAAGAATACACAGAAAAAACTAAAAGCGGGATACAATTAAAAAATTTGTTAAATCAATTAATATTTTAATTGATTTTGCACCTTTCACGGCAATGATAATATCAATTAAAACTTTTATTGAAAATTGAATAGGAAAACAAGCTATAAATAACTTCTACAACAAAAAAAAAAAAAATATATGATACTCACAAAAAAGTGTCTGATCTATACGTTGGTATGTGTGTTTTTTGCAATGCTGAGTCTGTTTGTGTGTGCGCTTGTTTTGTTTGTAAACTTCAAATTCATTTGGTATTTTATACTGAAAATTTTCTATTTAAGCATACAGTGTATGACAAAATAATTTGAGAATTACGTCTAAAATAATATATGTATTTATATATTGAAATGACAATTAAAACATTAATTGATTCAATTAAATATTTGCTTAGCAACAAATTTAATTCAAATCAAATCTTTAATTAGATATTTTTTTTAATTTTTTCTGTGTACCAGCTATAATTTAAGAAAATCTATGGTTGAATTTTAAAGTTATAGCACTAAGAAACAGTGTAATATCATAAATTAAATTTATTATGTAGGACACTCTTAATTCACCCTAACTGACTGCAACATACTTTCTAGTCCCCATATATTTTGTTCTTCTAAATTTCATTTATTTTAGAAATTAGTGTAGTTGCAGCAAGTCAAGAAAAAAAGTCAAGTGGCACGAGTGTGTCTTGAAGTTGTTTAAATAATGAGGATGACGATAATTTTAATTGTATAGTTTTGTTGCTATTCTCCTTACAACTGCAACTTATAAATGAATTTGTTTATTTTTTTAAGAGAATCTTTTAAACACATTATTGTTACTTCAGTTTTAGAAAATTTGTAATAATAACAAACACTTGAGAGTCAAGATTTGGTACTCATATGGAGATACTTAAAAAATTAGTGCAATTACTTAAGTAACAAGAGCACATATTTCAAAAATTAGATAAATTATTAAAATTAAAAGAAACGAGACAAAAGAAAAGAAAAATAAAAGATTTCCGGTTTGTTATTTTTTTCCCTTTTGTTGAGCAACTACTTTCTTTCAGATAAAGATTAATTTTAAATTAACCTGTTAAAAGAAAAGTTATTTTTTATACCCAATACTTTAATATTGAAAAAAATAACACTATAAATCATTAAAAAATACCCTTACTCAATTCTTTACAATTTCGGCATGCTGAAGAAAGATCTGTCAACATTTTTGAAATCACATGGTTAGTTTTCGAGATATTGCAGCTTTTACAGTTTTATTGAATACGCTGCTTTTTAAGCTCTCATTTTAATACCATAATGTTATTTTAATGTTCAAGGATATTTTTAGGATTTTTATAGGGAACTGGAAAAATTCATTTTTAGTTTACCTATGAGTTGATCTTTTAGTATAATATGCAAACATCTTAAAAACTTACATGTACCAAAATTCAGCCAAAAACTTAATATTTGCAAAAGTTAGTTTAACAAAAATTTTTATTACAGTGAATGTCTACAAAAAAATTTCAATTTTATTTTAGAATTCATACAAATATGCAAACATTTTTAAAATAAAATTTGCCTGAATTTTGGTACACTCATAAAAAAGCCCTTACAAATAGCTGAATCTTCAGCTACGACAACAGAAAATAGTACCTGAGTTTGCGCCAGCATAAATTTCAATGAAGTAGAGAATCACAGTCTGCTAAATTTGGGTAACCTAAATTTTAGTCACTTGCAGAAAAATTAACTAAGAATTTAGCTAAATCAAAAGAATCACAGTAAAAACACACCTTACCACATAATTAGTCTAGTAATCTAAACTCGAATGTGTGAACGTATTACCCTTTATATTATAATTCTAACTTTTTTATATGAAATGTCGCAAAAGTAATGAGTAATGTATTACTTGCAGCCTTAAGCAGATATGAATTATAATGGGTTAACTATATGCATATAAGGGTATGAATAATAAGCTATTACCTAAAGAAATAAATAATGGGTATAAAATTTGATTTTGATAAAAATTACAAACTTAAAAAAAATATGTTATTAATTTTTTTTAAAACATGGTCGTGCCGGGAATCGATCCCGGATCGTCTGATTAACAGGCGACTGCTCTATACCCTGAGCCACCGAAGCACATAATATATCTTATGGCGTTTCAAAAAATGTAACATTTTGTTTGCCCTTTCTAAAAAATTGCACTTTTTGTGTTCTTTTCTAAAAAATTGACAGCACTTTAAAAAGGAATCATGTTCTTTTAAAAATATGTCGCCCTATTAACATGCAAAAATGTTGCCATTTTCACCCTTTATAAAATGATGGGGTGAAAATGTTGCACTATAAAACAGCTGATTTTATAGTTTTGTTTTGAAAAAAAAAAAGACGAAAATTAACAAATTTTGTTTTATAAATTATAATAATTTTAAAAAATATACATTTAAATTGCTAAAAATGGAAAAAGCTGCTGTAGTGATATGCGTAAACAATGTTGTTAGGGTACTAATGGATTCTTCCTCATCATCAGATGAAGAGGAAATGTGTGTTCTGCAGGAGCGAAATATTGTGCTTGCATCCATTCCTGAATCCATTTTAAATAAAAAAAAAATAATCAATTAAAAACAATTTGAATGCCAATTTGCAATTTGCCGCTTTTTTATTTTTCAACTTGTTTCTTTTATACACAAATCAGCTGTTCTAAAGCAGGGCAGCATTTTTTGTATAAATTTATGTTTTTTTGTGACTATGAATATGGCAACATATTAAGAGGGTTATGACAACATTATTTAAATGTCACTTATAAAAATGCAACATTTTTTGTCAGAAAAGAAAACGCCATTAGTTTAAAACATAAATACATTTTTCTTCTATGTAAATTTGTTCAAGATATACCAAAACAAACAAATCACTTTATAGCTCATAAAATTACGAATTATAATGAGTCTTAAAATAGATTTTCATTCTGTTATATCATTTTATTTTGTCCGGAAGTAATAAGATGAATAACCTGTTATAGTTCACCAATTATTTTTAGTATGCGAGTAAGGCATTATAAATTTATTATCGGTAACCCATTATTTTATTATTTCCAGTAATGCTATATTTAATAAGTACTCATTTCGAAGTACTGTATAAAATAATAAGTACTCATGTTTTTACTATGATGTTTTTGCTCTGATGTTTAAGCTGAATCAACAGAAAATTTCTTTTAAAAATATCTTTCCGGATCTGATCAGAGGCAGGTCCATATATATACCAGGAGTATATGTAGTTAATAAAGACCAGTTAAAAGGCACGAAGTGCCGATTTTTGGTCCATTTTGCTCTGTCTTGCTTAGTTTTTGAGATATAGCCTATATTATGATTATAAAATAAAAAATATGAGATAAAACGCCATCCAAGTGAGAATGATAGCGGTGATACAAAAAAATAATGGATTGAAAACAATTGTGGTTTAAATTAACTAACAAATGCAAATTTAAGAATCACGAGTTACTAAATTTTGGGTCGAAATGAGATAAATGAAATAACTAATGGCTTTAGCTAATTTAAAACGATTTATCTGATTTAAACGATATGGAACTCAACTGATATGGAACCCGTTTAACAGACTTTTGAACTAACTTTTTAATGAGTGTACACTGAATTTTTTAAGCTGTTTACTTAATTGTTCAGATTTATCTTTTTGCTTGTGCATAAAAATGATTTGATCCTTTTCGAAATTGGATGATAAATTGTGCAAAAATATTAATCTGAGAAATATTAAACAAATTTGATACCCAAATGATGTTGAACGTCTCATCAGTATATACCATAAAAAATGTAGAGAAAATATATTATTTTTAAAATTTTATGTAAAAAAAACTTTCGAACATGCTGAACTTTGATGCAATATTGCGAAAAATCTGGTCCATAAGAAAAACAAACCGGTAAACTTCTTTTATTTTACGAAAGTTTTGTTATTTTGACATTTTTTCGTATTTGTATGCATGGATTACACTTTGTCACAAAATGAGAAAATCAATTTGGTTCGAACCGCGATACATAACTTTAATAGATTTTGTATCGCTGATTCCAAATCTGTTTTCCAAACTTTCCTATCACGTCACAGTTTTAAGAAAAATAGCGTTTTAAACCATTTTTGAAGTTGTGTACACAACTTTTAACATTTGTGTAATACTACTTTTAACTTTTGTGTAATATTGTGTAGGAAAAAATTGCGTTTGAAAAATACTCTATCAAAATAATAACTAAATATTGTACTTTTAAAAGTATTGTACATTTAAGTTTGCGACCAGCTTAAATTTATTTTAGGGTCACGATATAAACTTTGAACTTACCAATTTTTAACGTAGTCGGAAAACGTTGAAACTATTACACAAACTTTGCTTAAATTGCATTTCAAATATAAGCTATTTTTAAATTTGTACGAAATAGTAATTCTTTTTGTGAACTATGCTAAAAATTTATTTATATTTTTTTTTTTTGAAAAGCATTTGATAAATGTTTTTTTACGCTATTTTAATAATCAGTTTTAGAAAATATAATTGCGGTATCTTCAAGAGAAAAGTGTATCATAAATATTTATCTTTATTTTGAATCATCAGAAAGCATCAAACGTGAAATAAAACGCTTCGAAAGTAACAAAATAGCCATTTTTGGCATTAATAACCGCGCTTTTCTCAAAATAGTGTAGTTAGGGAAAAATTTGGATGCCCGATTTGGAATCTGGGAATCAACGACAATATACATCACATATCGGCATTCAAACCAAGGAAGCTTGTCGAGGTGTGTTATCAGACACATGTGGTCTAAAATTAGGTATTGTCTAAAAAAAATACTCCACAATAAGTGAGTATAGGGTTTGAAAACACTATATTTCCTATTTCAGAAAAACCTATTTTAATAAAAATCTGTAGACAAATTTTAAAGGCCTACAAAATTTTATAAAGGTCAGCCCCTTGTACTTCAGGAGCGGATCCAGGAAATGGTTTTGGGGAGGGAACTTAGAGTATTTTTAATTAATTTTTTTAATCTTCTTTACATTTTGGTATTGAAAAATATTATTTTGGGGGAGGAAATTTCCCAGTACACAAAAAGTTATATCTGAAAGAAGTGAAAAAAAAACATTTAGAAGTTACAAGCAAAAGTACGGTTAATTAGGAAAGTTTTTAATTGAGTCGAGCACATTAACAGTATAAATATTAAAATTTAGGGTGTTCGCCTGGTCAAATTCGTTGCCTCAAAAATGCTGAGAAGAAGAAGAAACGTTTTTCTCTAAAAATTATAAACACTATTAATTTTTAAATCAGACAAGACTAGTTTCTGCCTTTTTATGGACAGGCTCATCAGTGATTTTCCATTTAAATTGTATTATTATTATTATTTGTGTCTTATAATTGTCAGATTGTCTCTATATGATAAATTTTTCAACAACCTGCGGCTGTAAGAATCAAACCTGCGCTCATCTTACATTACAAACGTAACAATACCAAGTCATGACCGTTTAGCGATTACACTCAAGTATGGCCTCGAATCTAATGCAGCTAAATTGCAGCTTTCTTTCCTATTAACTTTTTCTGTTATTGTATATTATACTCAGAAGTGACAACACTAACAACACAAATATTCTATTTTTAGATTTTTGTTTATTTTTCTAATCTCCTCCTTCTCTATTTCATAATGTTACCAGATTGACGTATGGTTTTTACGTTGACAACTTTTGCGTTTTAAGTTGAGACAATCGCCACAGGGCAAATTTTAATTGTTCTTAAAATAATTTAAATCCTGAGTTACATGGAATCGTACGGTTCCGTAGATTTTCCCATATGTGCCTTGGTTTTTTTTATAGAAGGAGTTGGAAAAAAATATTTTTAACGACATTTTTCTTTGGGAGGTTGGTCGATAAACCCGAATCCGCAAAAAAAAAAAAATAATTTTCCATCAGTTAAAGTGCGGGCGTGAAACGGTTAATAATGTTTAGAAAATTTCTTCTACAAAATTGTAAAATTGTCATTAATTTTTGATATATTAAAATCTTAAAAAATAAATTCTAATGTGGTGATTTAATTTAATCTACAAAGATCTCGTAAATTCTCAATTCGATATCCCAAAAGTGAAATGCCACAGAAATTCACATATTTTACAGATGTTGTAATATCTATTCCTGTTATTAATAAAATAGACGAAAATTATTTTTGTTTTTATATAAAAAAAATATAGTATACACGAAGTAAATCCCTAATGGCAATTTATTATGTTTACAAAACAACAACATGTTATAGCCAGATATAGATTTATAATACCCTGACCCTACACTATACAGAAAACTATAACATACCGAGCAAAGTAAAGTCAAATCCAAAAAATTCAAACGTGCATATTTTTAAAACTGAAATACAGAAAAATCATAAACAAGAAAACTGAAAATAAAATTTAAAACGACAAAAACATGCATATACTAAGCATATAACACAACACACAGCATCTCATAATCAGCCTAAAATGTTGAAAACAAAAAACAAAAAAAACAGGCTGGCACTTGGCACTTGAGTGGCCATTACCAGTGGGCTTCCATACTACTCAGTGTCACTCAATCTGATCTCTTTTCACCGAGCAAATAAAAACATGTTGCAGAAATTAAAAAGTTTAAATTAATAAATTTTAAGTTTTCTTCGATCTTCGATCTTCTTTTATTTTATTCTTTTTAGTTTAAACGAGCTTAAAATCATTTATTTATTAATTATTTATTTACAATATTTCGTCTCCACATTGGGTGACTTCTTCAGGGAAATACTGTTAAAATACTGTTCCCTGAAGAAGTCACCCAATGTGGAGACGAAATAATGGAAATAAATATTTAATAAATAAATTATCTTTTTTTTTTTTATAATTTAACCAATACTCAGGGGATGCCCCCTACTCATGCAGTGCATTGTATTGATCAGGAAAATAAGGTATGGGAAGGAGGAAAGAGGGAGTAGTGTTTGTGGATATTTGATTTAAATTTTTCTAAATTGTAAGTAACAGGGAAGACTTCTGCGGGAAATTTGTTCCACATACGAATCGTTCGACTAAAAAACGAATTTTCTCTGTAATGCGTTGTGCGAAACACAGGACAATCAACTACAAACGGATGTGCTCTACTAGATAAGCGAGTATTACGAATAAAAACTCGGGCTCGTGGAATAAGTTCACTTATCTCAGATGAGCATCTCCCATGGTAATATCGATAGAAAAGTGTCACACAACCCACATTCCGACGATGCTCCAATGGATCAATAGAGTTGGATACACTACTGTCATTGATAAGCTTCACCGCCCTCCCCTGAACACGGTCCAGAAGCTTCAGAATAGACAATGGAGCCCCTGCCCATTTATTGTATAAAATCAGCAAGATAAATTTAAAATATATTAAATTTTAATAGAAAATAACAAAATAAAAGTGAGTGTTTTAAGCAACAATTTTTTATCAACGTGTTGCAACAATTTTTTAGTGTTAAAAAAAATGTTTTCAGTAGTTTGTTGCTGAGAGGCGTGTAGTCTCTCTATTTTGTATATACTCTTTGCCAATACTCTGAATACGGAACACACTACATACAACTTAATAATAATGATGAAGAGGAGTTTCAAGTGAACATTTATTTTGTCGAAATAAATCTCTCAACTGACTATCTTTATCTCTAAAATACCGTTACCGAAACATTTGAAATCCGTTATACGTAAACTACCGTTACCGATGTAACTGAAATACCGATATCCTTAAAACACCGTTACCGAAATAACTAAAATATCGTTACCGAAGTAAAATACCATTATCGCTAAAAACACGTTAACGAAATAACTGAAATATCCTTACCGCAAAAATACCGTTACCGAAATAAAAGAAAATAGCGTTGCCCTTGCCGATAACCTTATCAAATCGGTAACCATCCATGAAAAAACGAATTTTGAATTTCACAATCACAAAAAAAAGAAGAAATTCTTCTTTTTTTTTAAGGGACTAGTGTCGACATTTTTTAATTCGTTTAAGGATTTTGAAAAAAAGGGGGACAAAGAACTTTAATTGTTGAATTTTAAACTTTTTGTTTGTTAATGCTGATATTGTTGATGTTGTTGTTGTTGTAAAAACGTGCAACACGACAATAAACATATTGCCAATGTTTTGATTATAGTAGTGGTATACATACAATAATGTACACAGAGAGAATTATCTTGTATATTATTTTAAATGACATTTTGCACTAAACTAATGAAGTTTTCTTCACAAAGTGAATGAAAAATAATTAATGAAAAATCTTGATAATTTGTATGAAACTATTTTAATGAAACTTTATTATTAGATCTATGAAATTCTTAATAAATAAAATGAAAATTTTCGTAAAATATTGTTGAAAAACTGAATTCCAGTGACACTTCATAGATCTAAGGCAAAAATTCATTGATATCATTCAGATAATTATCTTAGTGTAGAATACATAAACACATCATCCATGGTAGTATTTCAAAAATCATTATAATCCTCCTCTTCTTCATCCTTCTCCTCGTCGTCAGGAATATGTGTGAAAAAGAGCGACATATTTAGCCTCGTTAAATACATAATACAATTACTTAAGAGTAAAAGAGACCAAACGTGTATTTACCACCAAATTAAATATCATACATATGATATCACAAAATAAAACATAATAAAAAAAAACAGAAGAAGGAAGTCAGTCTGACCAAAAAATATTCAAAAGCGTACAAAAAAAAAAAAAAAACTACAAAGAATACTGACAAAAAATGTATAAACTCGAAAAATAGTGCTTTATAAAAGCAAAGATGCATTAAAATTTGTGACCAAGGAAAAAAAAAATGTACGGAAAATGGCAAAAAAAATACTTAAAATATTGTATACAACAGTAAAGAAAGCATGTCGTCAAGTATTAAAAAAAAAGTGTTGAAAAATAATAATTTCAACTAAATGGAAATTAGACATATTTCTGTGGAATTTTTATCCGATTACTTAAAATTCGGTATAAATTTTAGTTGTTGGGTTATAAATTGTAAATCTGTTTAGATAGAGACTAATGCCGTGTTTCCACTTACATGTTTTGAGCAGAACATGTGTTTTGGTGACAAAAAATGTATGGGAAAACATGTATAAAACTTGTTTTGTTTCAAAACACGTCCAAAACACCTCCAGTGGAAACGTAACAGTAACGGAAAACTGAAAAAGTTTTTGTGAAAGGTGTGGTAGAGAAGAATGAGTGTATTTTCTAAAAATCATAACTACATTGCAAATTTTCAATTTTTCTGAATCAGATTGCGCAGTTTCTGGTATTGAACCTTCGTCAGTGACCCTGTTTTTTTGAATTTTTTGAATAATGTAATATTTGTTATGTTTTTATTTGTTCGATTGCGTCTATATGAAATTTTTCTGTGCAATCACTGACCGTGGTATAGATAGACTGATTTATAATGCCACATGCACTCGCACTACACGTTAGACAGAGCGCTTTAGCCCTCTGAGCTATCGTCAGGTCGAGTTTTGTTGTGATTTTTTTCAAAATTTTTATTTCATCATTCTTAAATTGAAAAACAGGAACTTTTTGCATAGACAATTTTTGAGTGTTCGGCATTTTTTTGTTTCTAATCTGATTTTAAAATTAACATATTTGTAATATGCTAGTCGAGACATGCTTACATGTTTAGGTTATCTCTAATAGTTCCCGAAATATTCCAATTTGAAAATGTGAAGTTCCAAATTTGCAACCGATTCAGGTCCAGTTTTTTCAAGTTTACCCCCTAGCCGCATCAAAAGTAGCCACATTTTTAAGGTAAATATCAACCCACCGTTAAAAATTGTGCATGTCACCAATTAGGTAACGGAAGCGGTTGTAGATATTACACAATATATACCTAAATTATTGGGCATGTCTCTTCCAATCCCCGCAAGTAGACATGTCAGCGAAAAGTGTAAAAAATCAAATTTTTGGATTTTTTTTTTTTAATTTTGGGAATTGAGGGATTGCTTACAGCAAATCATAAATTTGAACATAAATTTCACATCGTTGACCTAAAAGTCTATTTAAGTCCAAAAAATCATTCCATTATGTGCATTAATAAATATTTTAGTGAAAATTTACATGTTAACAAAAACTGAAACTTTTACCTTCTTGTTAGGATTTTCCAAGTTTTTGTTCCACCAATAGTAATAATTGGGAGTTTTTTAAAAATATCGTAATCTATATTTAATTTCCTTTCAATGATACCATATGGCATATTTATAACTTTTTAACAGAAGATCTTCAAAAGTTAATTCTTATGCTAATATTTCTTAAAATTAATGCAAACACTTATAATAAGAAATGTTTTTATAGGGGGTAACATTTGAAGATTTCCTGTTAAGAAGTTACAAACATATCGTATAAGTGTTTAATATCGTTGGAAAGAAAATTAATTGTAAATTACTATATTTTTAAAAAGAATCGCATTTAGCACTCTTTGTAGAACAAAAACTTGGGTATCGTAATAAATAGGAAGGTAAAAATTTCAGTTTATGTTAAAATGTAAATTTTCAATAAAATATTTATAAATAAACATAATCCAATGATTTTTTGGACTTAAATATACTTTTAAGCCAACAATATTAAATTATTGTCAGAATTTATGATTTGCTGTAAGCAATCCCATAATTTCAAAAATAATAAAATATTTCCGACAATAGGATTTTTTAACTGAACCTGAGTCGGACCAAATTTGGAATTTTACATTTTCGAGAACTATTAGATATAGCCCACATATGTAAGCATGTTTTTGTTAGTCACCACTAGCTGATTACAAATATGTAAATTTTTTGAAAACGCATTGGAAACAAAAAAAAAAATGGCAAACACTCAAAATTTTATATGGGCAAACTTCCCTATTTGGGATGGTCATATTGCGGCCCCGGGGATTTTTGGAAGTTTCTAAATCAAATCTTATGATCCATATTACGTCACTTATGACTGTAACAAATTCATTGCAATCGGACCACTAAGTACGAAATAACTCACTGTGTACCGCTGGAGCTAGTTACACTAAAGAAAAGTATGCAACATTTTTGCTGGATCCTTGCAGAAAAATTGCTAATATTAGCAAAAAAAATTTAAAAATTCAGCAAAAGTTTTGCTGACTTTTTTTTTTTAGCGTAGTACAACATTATTGTTTTATGTAAAGAAATATATAACGACATATGGAGTGATTCTGTGGCACCAGTATTGTACCAAAGTTTCGGTCATAATTCTCAAACTGAACAGGCATATGACAGATATTTCTTAATAGATATTTCCAAGGCGTTCGATCGCGTGTGGCACGGGACACTCGTGACTAAGCTAGTTGCTCTTGGTGTCGGTAATGTCTTCTCTCGATGGAGTCTCATCAAACGAGTTTCAGCTAAATTCAGGGGTATCGCAAGGTTCTGTTCTTTCTCCTACCCTTTTTCTTATTTTTATTAATGACCTTCTTGGTCAGACCTTCAATCCTATCTACGCTTTTGCAGATGGCAGCAACATTTGTCATTCATTTTCATTCGATCACAGGCCAAGCTCTTTGGAGATTGAGGTCATGCGGCAGAACATGAATGAAACACTCAATCAAGACCTTTCTACAATCTCCGAGTGGGGTAGCGCGAATAAGGTCGATTTAATGCACGCAAGACCCAATGTTGTATATTAACCCACAGACGGGCTGTGGAATTAACATTGTCATCTGTAGCTATGGATGGTATACGTATTGAGGAATCGGATACTCTTGATGTTCTGGGCATGAGAATACAGTGTGATGTCCGTTGGAATAAGCACGTATTTTAAGTGTCGAAAGAGGCATTCAAGTGTCTTGGTTTTCTGAAACGGTGCAAGACTTACTTCACTCCATCCGGTCTCCTTACTAATTATACCAGCTATATCCGTCCGAAAATGGAATACAACTCTCATATATGGACAGGGGCTTCAGTGTCTATTCTGAAGCTTCTGGACCGTGTTCAGGGGAAGGCGGTGAAGCTTATCTATGACAGTAGTGTATCCAACTCTATTGATTCATTGGAGCATCGTCGGAATGTGGGTTGTGTGACACTTTTCTATCGATATTACCATGGGAGGTGCTCATCTGAGATAAGTGAACTTATTCCTCGAGCCCGAGTTTTTATTCGTAATACTCGCTTATCTAGTAGAGCACATCCGTTTGTAGTTGATTGTCCTGTGTTTCGCACAACGCATTACAGAGAAAATTCGGTTTTTAGTCGAACGATTCGTATGTGGAACAAACATCCCGCAGAAGTCTTCCCTGTTACTTACAATTTAGAAAAATTTAAATCAAATATCCCTCTTTCCTCCCTCCCATACCCTATTTTCCTGATCCCACTGCATGAGTAGGGGGCATCTCCTGAGTATTGGTTAAAATTAAAAAAAAAAGATTATACAACGGTCATAGTTCCCAATGGAGTTAAGACCGATTTGTTGTGGCAATTATGGAGGCTTTGTTGCAGGCTTCGGACATTCCACAGAAAAAAAAGCCCGTTAGTCCGGCCAAAGGCTGCTATGCAGAAAATATTTCCTCAGCGAAGAAGGTTTTGGACTAACCGTATTGTAAAAAAGCTCTAAGTCCGGCTAAAGACAGGTTCGCGCTGTAAAAGTTACTCACTGATTCAGATTCGAATATACCATAGAGAAGAAAACTCTTAAGTCTTGCCGGAGGCCGTCTAAACAGAAAAACGTTATTGGCAATATGACTATCCCCACAATGAGGACTTTGTATGTATATTTAAAAGACTTTTGGTAGATTTTGTCCATTTTTAAATGGTGTTTGGGGGTCATGACCGCTCAATTTTCGCACATAACCCCAAATGAAAAATGTTGATAATGGCTGTGAGTTTTATGATATGTCATCGATTTTCTATTACATTTTCGGCTGTAAGCGTTTGAATCATTCCTTTGTGAGCTACTTTTCAAAGATTTAAATTAACGTTTTTTTTCGCTCTTAAAAAATCGCTACTTTTTGACACTTTTATTTTGCTACAAATAGAATATACTAAACTGAAAAGTTATGTTGCATGAATGTTTATAAAAAAATGATGATGTCCACATCATAACAGAGTGTAAAAATCAGTTTATTCAAAATTTTACAAAAAAAAAAATTAAATAAAAGTTGTTATAAATAAGTTTTTATTTGTGTAAACACTCAACAACAGCAAAAAAAAAGCCAAACAAAAAAAGCGAAAACCAGACAGTTACAAAATAAATACATACACAAATGCCCTCACACAATTACAGCCACATAAAATATCCAACTCTTGCAACTGAAAGTAATATACATTTTTGGTAAATGATGGCGATGATGATGTTTTTTGCTTTTGATGCTTTTGTTGTTAATGATGATGAAGTTAACATTACGGTATTGCATGCTGGGCACTAGCTGGGTACTTCTATGTTGGACCAAAACCCACTAACAACAACCAAAAAAAAAAAAAAACTAAAAAAAAGAAAAATTGTTGGTGGATGTATAAATCAGATATATGGCATAAGTATGTATAAAATTGTATTATAAATCTTACAAAAAATGCGTTTTATGTTCATGTTCCTCTTCTATAAGGATGACGAATACATTTTAGTTGAAAAAGGGCCAAAATAGAATAAACTACTGCTACACCCAGAAAACAGACTCGGTAGTAGCAAACGTATTTGTAGCTAATCGAATGTTTTAGTTGTAGCTATCGATTTTTTTTTTTTTTTTTTGGATGCTATAACCGAATTTCAGTTTATGCAATCTGTTTATTGTCGTACCAGAATTTCTGATGTTTCAATCGAATGATTGTTATCACAACCGAAAAATTCGACCGCAACAACCGAAAGCATTCGATTGGCAACAAATACGGTTGTTACTATCGAGTCTGTTTTCTGGGTACACTACTGCGACGACTCCTCGTACTTGCGATCTAACAAACAACATTAATTTCCCAGCAAAAATAGTGAGGAACAAAGAGTAATAGAAATGGGCACGTGAGTGAATTTTGGCTCACACTCACTCACGCTCACGAGAGAAAATTTCCACTTACGCACAATCACTCACGAGAAATTTTTATCGACTCAAACTGGATAATAAAATAAAATAAAAAATAAAACCTGACTGGGAAAAAATAAAATGTAAAAATTCATTTAAATTGTGAATGTTTAACTTAAATTTGTGTAAAACTCTACTCACATACACACTCTCACAAAGAATATTTTCGTGCTCATACTCCCTCTCTTGAGTAAAATTAGGGTTAACTCACACTCACGCGTGATTCACATGAATCACGTAAAATTCTGCTCACGAATAGAAACACTACAACTGTTAAATCGGATGTTGTTTTAATCAGTGAATTTAGCATTAGCTTGTAAGAAATTAGTTGTGCCTTTTAATTACAATCAATGTAAGTTTACACTAATGAAAAGGATGCTCTTTTTCACTTGGTTTTATTTATTTTTTAATTAAAAAAATAAAAAATCTTGTAACTGGCTTGGGGTTTGAATACACGAACTTGGTCGCGCCATGCTGACGCTCTACCCCTGAGCTGTCGCTTGATATACATGATATTTGACTTTTAGCAGACTTATTTTTCTTTGAAGATATATAAATTGTGATTTTTTAAGAGCTATCGGACTTGATTTAAAAAAAAAAAAAACACATACTATTTAGATACATGTATGAAATATTTATTTGAGTCGATAGAACGATCCATAAAATTCAATGTTTAAAGATGATTTTATGTAGACGTTGACCGCTGCTACGTCTCAAATGGTTTATACGCAAGGTCAAATTGTGGCATACTCTCTCCAACATTTCGGCCGGTATCTCACGAATAAATTGTTCAATATTGGCTTCCAGTGCGTCAACCGTTACTGGCATGTCCCTATAGACATGAGCATTTACATAGCCCCACAAAAATAGTCTAAAGGCGTTAAATCACACTATCTTAAAGGAAAATACCTAAGCTTTCTTTTGAGCAAAAAAAAAATCTATATGTAACCTATATACACTCAAAAAAAAGTTGGTAAACATTTTCTTAGTCAGCAAAATTTTAGGCGTGAAAATCCTAAACAATTTTTTGTGATTCTTTTAAAACTAATTTACAATAAGTTACAATATCTGAAAATGCTCATACTCCCACATGAATTAATGTAATATCTGAAAATATATAGGAAAAATTATGCATAACATAAACAAAATTATCTTTCCACTGCTTACATTAATGGTTGTCTAAATGATATCATCTTTTTAATGAAGACAAAGGCCTTAGATAATTCTACAAACGAACGAAAAAATGACAAAATATGACATATACAACCCTTTTGTTTTGGAATAAGAAAAGAGGAACCATACAAAATTACCTAATATGTGTGTCCTTGTCTTTCACTTTAGTCTGTCTACCTGCACGTATATTTGCTTGCAATTTTAAATTTCCAATTTGACCACACTACATCAGTAAAACGGCGCTACAAATTAGAAAACATTTAATATACTTTTAAAATGCCCTAGTGTAGTTTGTAAGCCTGGTTGTGTAAATCACTTATAAATTTTGGAAAACTGAAGTTATCGATAAAAAACTTTTTTCAAGACTACTGACTAAAATATTTTTAATTTAGTCAGATTTCGATCAGTCGATTTTAAACTGTTTAACGGGTTTGGAAAGATGAATAGTTAGGCTTCCCACACATGTATATATATACATGTTGGGACATTTATTCGTTCCCCCGCATAGTTTAGGGACATTTGCTTACTTTGGGGACTATGAAAATAGGACTAAAGAAAGAAAAAAAAATGACCCACGACTTTTTGGCGGCATATTTTTTTTTGTAAATTAAAAAAAGAATATGCCGCCAATAAGTTGTGAATCATTTTTTTTTTCTTTCTTTAGTCCAATTTTCATCCATACATGATCTAGAAACTAAATCCGCTATCATGTTAGAGTTACCACAAAATTGCATTTATATATATTCAAGAGCACCGTGTAAAATGCATCTAATTTGCAAAAATCTAAATTATTTACATACAAAGATGTTGTACTTGGCAAAAGAAAAAATTTGATACCCATATTGCCCTATTTAAAACGAAGAGTTACCACCCCATTGCATTTTTGTCAAAACGCAAACTAGCACGAATTTCAAAAAAAGCTGAAACCCGTATTTAATTAAATCAACTAAAGATTAAAATATGTTAATTTGGCATTTTTATTATAAACAACCCCGAACAAAAAATTCAAAAACCGTTTTTTTTTACAGAATATCCTTAAAAAAGGACATGAATGATCGTCCTTGGACAAATTGTATATAAAGTTAGACGCGCCTTAAAAATACATTTCTTATGATACCCATATTGTATATGTTGGCAAGGAAACAGATTCTCAAATTAACAAAACATGCAAAAATAGACCCATTTTCAAAGAGAGGTCAAAGCTGGAGCCGAAATATTTTAAATGTCAGCTTAAAAAAGTCCAAGGTTCATTTTTAGGAGGGTATATCGAGCACTTTTTTTGGTGAGTCGCTCTAATATACAGATGTCAATATAGTATGCGCTGTGCATACGCAAGATGAATGAAAGCTTTGAGGACAGTCCCAAAAGTAAGCAAATATCCCTAAACCGTGCGGTGTATCGAATAAATGTCCCAACAGTATGCGCTGTGCATTTATACTTTTAGCAAAACCAATTTTTTTAATTTTTCAACTTTGGCGCCTTTTTTCTAATACTTTGTTTGAAAACCAAGACATGAATGCAGCAAAATTGATGTTTAATAGGGTTTTTGTTAAAGCTCTGACTATTCTGGAGGCTTTAGCTTTTCTGAAACTTTGGGTCCTGATGAGATCTTTAGCCAGATCGAAATACTAGTATCAACCTA
>CM037855.1:183727473-184010997 GCA_021234595.1 Delia radicum | reverse complement strand
AAAACCAAGACAAGAATGTAGCAAATTGATGATTAATAGGTTTTGTGTAAAGCTCTGGCTATTCTGGAGCCTCTAGCTTTTCTGAAACTTCGGGTTCGACGAGATCTTAAGCCAGATCGAAATAATAGTATCAAACCTAGCTAATATGTTTGATTTTTCTTATTTTTGTAAATATACGGAGGTAAAAGCTCGTTATATGTAAATTTAAAATAAAATTTAAAATAGAATACAATTGATTTTACTTTTAGGTGGGATTTTTCGAATTAGTTCGATTTCTCACATTACCCAATTACCCGAATGTAAAGTAATCTCTCCGAAATAGTATAATTTAAATTCTACTGTCGAAATAAAATCATAACCATAATAATGTTATATTTTGATTTAATAATGATTAGGATGCTATATGGATGTTAGATTTTTGATATAAAAACAGAGATTTTGTTTGTTTTTTTTATGCTTCTAACATGAGTGTTGATGTAACGGAAATGGCATGATTTTTCTAAATTTTCAAGATTTTGTTTGTTGCAAGACAAACGAGCAAATAAGTAAATAATTTTGTTTTTATTTAGTTTTAAGTTGAAGAACACAAATAATAAATATTATTAAAAAGATTGCTCAAAAGGAAGATAAAATTAAGAGTGAAACCTTTTCAAACATATAATAATGGGAAAAAATTATAAAATTCTATATAATCTTAAATCTCAGATTTGATTTTTATTTTCTAAGAAATAGAGTGGTTAATAGTGTCCGACCGAATAGTTCGGCCAGAAAATGCATTTGGCGTATTCGGTATTTTAAAGCATTATGGACAAATTGGCGGATGGAAAAATGTTTCTTGGGCTGATTAGATGCTATTTTGAGCGTCAAATTTGAAGAAAAGTCTGTAGTTAGCAATGAATTCACTGTTCGGCCTCAGAAAGTTCGGCCAATTGAAAATAGTTCGGCGGCGCGAACTTTTAACTTTATAGCTAAACTTCGGCTTTTTTCTTAAATTTTATACACAAAATCGAATTAAATCGGCTCAACAACATGTTTCCAATACCAAATTTTCCAACATTGCCTCTATATATCAAAAAACCGACAAATATAGTTTTTTGGCCGAACTGTTCTGTCGGACACTAGTTGTTAATATGTTGTGGACTTTTGTACGTAAAGCTATTTCTGTTAAAATAAATATTCAAAATATTTAAATCTTACGATGTCTCACTATTTGTTAAAATCGAGGTCACTCGAACTAACGTTGAACCGAGTTATTAATTTCTAAGTAAAATAATTGATATTGCTATAGCGGTTAAAAAGTGAAAAGTTTAGGAGGCCCTCAAATATAATATAACATAACCTCAAAAGCATGTTTTTTCACTGAAAATTTGAAATTTTTGACATACGTTTACCACCGCTCACAAAAAAGTGATTTTCAAAAAATCCAAAAAATTATTTCGGTGCCCACGCCCGGTAAGAAGAGGTAATTTAAAAACTCAAAATAAATATTTTATACTTCAATTATTTTCGTTTATTTAACCTTATTTCTTATTTTTAAATTTTTCTAATTATTTGAGTTAAGGTTTGTTTTTTATATAAAAGTTTTTTATTTTCAATATTTCGCTACTCCTTTGTGTAGCATCTTCAGGAAAATAAATAAATTAATAAATTTTCAAAAAATTTTAAAGTTTTTATTGCCGATATTCCGTTTTACAATCATCCACATGTTCACAATCGGGCTGAGATCGGGAGATTGAGCCGGCCACGACATGATATTAATTTAATTTTCCTGCAGCCAAACTTTTACAGCCCCCCGCCGTGCGTTTTGGGTCGTTGTCGTGCTGGAAGGTTCATGAGAGTGCCATTTCCAATTCAGCATACGGAAGCATAACTGAAACTCAAATGATCTTTATAGATTGTGGCCGTCATTGTGTGCTAGTAATGCAGTGAATTGGGCCAATCCCATTCCTGAAAAACACCCCCATACCATAATGTTTGCACCACCGTGCTTCACTGTGGCGGTTGTGTATCTGGGATTCAACTTTTCGCCTCGTGGTCTTCGAACATTGTCTCTTCCTCTGATCCCCGGGTTGAATTTAGACTCATCTGACCACAACACATTTTTCCATTGCTGTTGAGTCCAGTTCAAATGGGTGCGTGCAAAGTGAAGCCGAGCTTTTCGGTTTTTTCCGACACAAACGGTTTTTTTTGTACATCTATAATTTCTAAGACCATATTGTCGGGCTCTTCTTTTAATGGTGGGAAGACTGGCATCTATTAAAAGTTCAATTATAGCTTCTCTGGGAACTGCTTTGGGATATTTCGTAAAAAATTCTTGATTTTCCGATCTTCTCTTACAGTTGTAATACGGGGTCTTCCACCTTTATGAGTTGTGTGGATGTTACAACTTTACAATGCGGCAAATCGTTGATTTTGAACGGAGTACTTTATAGAAATTTCTTTTTGGAAAGTCCATTTTGAAAATCATTTAAAACTTTTGATTCAAAATAAGAATTGTATTTATTTATTGCATTTTTTACAAAAATGATTCTTACAATGTTTATGCTTCCAACATCTTATTTCAACTGTTAAAGAATAATAATTATAATAAATTTGTTTAAAAATGTAACGGCCTTAATATCATATTAAAAATGAATGCGATTACCGTTATATCCTAGCATTTGTTAGTATAAATTGTTTTCGTTAAGAGTAAGAATAATGAGAGTTGCAAATGTTTTGAACACCTGCATTTTGAATACATCTATTATTATTAATTTTTTTGTTGTTTTAATTTAACGGAACTAAGTTTTTTTATTTGTTTAACATAAAACAATGTATGAAGAATATGTAAAAGTAAATTTTAGTAACTAAGTGTGATTTGAAGAAAACAAATCAATGAAAACAACATATGCGATCTCAGTTCCAAATGTTTTGACCACTACTGTATGTAGTTCGGTCTTTAGACTTCATAACGCTTCGACAACATGTTCGAAACTTTACATTTTTATTTACGAAAATGCTCGTTCGGCTGAGCTCTACGATTTTTTTTTAGCCATTTCAACTAGAAATTCTGAAAAAATTACGGCTCACCAAAAAATATATGTTGGTTAACCACATATATTTTTTGGTTTTTGTGTTGATTATATTTTGTCCAATTTTTCATAAATTTGTTAATTTTTTGAGCTAAAAAGACCTACATAAAAGCTAAATTTTTGTTCACAGTTTTGTCCCGACGTTTCGTCGATTATTTGTCGACTTCTTCTGGGATTCGTCTATTTATTAATAAAACATCACATTATTACAAATTCATTAATAAACTACATTAAAACTTTCAAATTTTGATATTATTACATTAAAAAATTATAAATAATTTTACATTTAACATACAACAAAAAACACTAATTAACACTAAAAAACACATCCTAACTTAATATCACAGATTAAGTAATGGCTACTTTGTAGCTTGAATTTATGTTTTTTGTGTCCTCTTCTCTTTCAAGTTTATGGTTTTACTTATTTGTTGTTATATGCATAAGCTTTCCTTCGTCTATCTCTTCCCTTCTATTCTCTCAGTGTTTAGTATTTGTATTTTTCAAAATCAGCTGTGTGCTGAAATTCTGTCATATGTTGTAACAATCCTGTTGCATTATTCTGTTTGCTATGTCCATTCGATGTTCTGCCCATTCTGTTCCTACTGCTCTCTTTGTTGTGCCAATGTATATCTGATCACATGTTTGCTCTTCTTTTCCTTTTCACTTGATTTCATAAACAACACTGTTAAGTTGTTTGTTGGTCAATTGGTGTTTTTATTTTTGTGAATATTACGCTTAAAGTTTAAAGAATGCTTAAATTTGTTGTTTTGGAATGTATTTTTCTGATACAAAATTAAAAAAATCGAATCAAGAACTTCCGAATTTGCAGATATTTACAGCATTTTCTTTTTTAATGTGAAAAACTAGATATTTTTCTTCTAAAAACAAAACAATTTAGAAATTTTTTCAAAATTTGTCTGAAAAACACCAATTTAAAAAAAATTACCAAAATTGTGAAAGTCTTATAGACCAAACTGTGTTATTACAATTTGATAGATATTTGCTTTAGCAAGAAACAAAAAAATATTTAAAAAAATCTTAACCCATTAAGTACATACAAAGCGTTCAAGTTTGAATTAAATTGTAAATATCACCGCTAGAGGTCAATAAATGTACAAAAACTTCAGAAAAAGCTTGTTGAGACACCGTTACATCTTGCTACCAAATATCGTTACAAACTCCCTCCATGGATCGATGAGTGGTATAAAATGTATTAAATTATTGAAATATTGTAATCCTTAGAATACATTCAGGGATCTTCTGCTGTTATATTTGTAGTTGTTTGAGTAGTATACAGTATCTTTATTTTAAGTGAAAAAACAGTCATTTATAGAATAAATTTAATTTTTGATTACATATGTAGTTCATTTTAAAACAAACCACATTAAATTACTGTATTATGATTTTACATTAATTTTATACCGTAGTTTTTTTTTATAATTAAAAAAAAAATACAGAAATAAATGTTTGTTTTTTTTGATTTTACTACATTGTGTTTAATTTATTGAGCCGTAAACTACACTCAAATAATAAGTTAGTAGAAAAGTTAGTAAAACATCTTGTAAATCAGGTATACTATTTTTCAGCAAATTTTTTGCTAAAATTATGTTTTAAACTAAAATTTAGTTATACTTATTCAGCACTTAACTGTTTTGAACTAATGTTTTACTAATATTTTACTAATGTTTTACTAATTTATTTTGCTAAAAAAAATGTTGTTTGATTAGCACATCAATAGTGTGAACGACAACCAGACTGAAAGATATACTCAGAATGAATTAGATGTCGCGGCATGTCACGATGTAGTAGTGACGAGGAAAATTATACTAAAAAGTACAACACTAGTAAGACATAATATAAAAAATCAACCATGGAAGATTTTTGTATCTGTTTTCATACATAAAACAAATTGTGGATTAAATAACTTAAATTTGGCGTCGTCTCCTGCTTAAATAAAAGACAAAATAAAATATTTAAATTTAATTAAGATTAAATGTGTATTTGTAAAACTTAATGTTTATATATATTAATAATCTTGTGTGGTCAAATTGCAAACAATATATTTTTGCAAACAAAAAAATAAATATATTTTGTTATTTTTTCGTTTCGTTTCTATAATTCTCTGCGGCATTTGCGTTCCTTTAAAAGATAGCATCATTTAGACAATAATTGATGTAAGTAGTTCAAAGATAATTTCGTTTATGTTATATATAATTATTTCTATTGTTTTTAGATATTACATTAATTCATATCGTCAATTTGGGAGTATGAATATATTTGTAACGTATTGTTAATTATTTTAAAAAGAATCACAAAAAAATGTTTTAATTTTCAGCAAATAAATTAACTAAAGTATAATTTTTCTACAAATTTTTTGAGTTTTTTCAGTCTACTAATCTTCATCAAAAATTTATTAATTTTAGCAGGGGTTTTAATTTGTAATCTACTAAGTGTTAGCAAAAACTTTTTCTGAAATCTACTAATTTTGTTGCTAAAAATCAGCTCGCTGATTTTAAGCAAAGATTTTGCTGACTCACAAAATTTTTGCTGACTTTACTAACCTTTTTTATTGAGTGTACATTTGCAGCGGTCTTTTACCTACATAATACTCTTAGTATACCTTTACCGAATGGAATGGAATACCGCTAACCCTTAAAATACCGTTACCGAAATAATTTAACCATATCGTTACTGCTACCGAAAACCATTTCGTTCGAATGTCAACCCTAAATTTCTACAAAAATATGATTAATGATCAAATCAAGTTATTTTGATAGATTTAAGTTGTAACTGATGGTAAACACAAAGAAAAGTTGAAATATAAGGAGAACTAGTATTTTAATACAACAATGACTCAATAGAAAAATTATGCAGTCAATATGTAGACATAATAATGATATTTTGTCTTGAAATTTGATAAATTAATAACATGAGGACATTTTTAAAAATAAAAAAATCAAATATTAAATTTTATAAGACAGGTCAATAACCACTTCTGTTAAACTGAAATATAAAAAAAAAAAAAAATCCTAAAAATCAGAACTTACATATGAACAAATGAAAAACATACCCAAGTACTTACATTTATACATATCTTACATATTTACACAAGAATCCACAAATGAATGGATTTAATTAAAACAAAATAAGTTTTTTCCCCCCTTAATTTTGTTAGTTTGAAAATATATACTATTTTTGTTTTAACAAGCAATATCAGGTTGCATTTTTGTTTATACAAAACAACCAACAACAAAAAAAAAAACTACCTTATTACACTCAAATTATTAAACAATAAATACCTTAAAGGCAAAAAGTAATATATTAAAATAACACATGAAATATACTGTGTCGGCCAAACTAACAAAACCCATGCTTATTCTTTCAGTTAGTTCAAAACTAAAGCTCATAATTCTCTAAACGCTTGTCGATAAAAGTCGTACTAATTTTACTGTAATTCTTTGATTTTTTCAAATTCCGTTAATTGAAAATATTTAAGAAAATAAAGAATATCATAGTCTCAAATCATACATGAGACTAGTTAATTAAATGGACTAATTAATTGATGATTTCATTACAATTTCATTGATATCAATTATAATGAAAATTATTTTTTTAATTAGTGGTAATGAATTTCATTGATAATGATTTTAAATTTCATTACCATTAGTAATGAATCAATTAAAGAAAACAAATTACAATTAGAAGAATAGAAATATGCTAGGTCTGGGAAAGATTCCGATACATTAAGGTGTCCACAAGGTGTCTCAATTTTTTATGAAAAAAACCACAGGGTGTCTCACTATTTGTTTACCCAAAAACGTACATGAAAATTTAATCACTCCGATAATAGAATGGAATGGTCCAAAATGGAACGATATGGAATGAAACGGGGAAGGATTGGAATCTGAACAGTGTACACATTTGTGTTGTCGGGACGTGCGGCTTAAGGTTTTGCAAAAATTTTGTCCGTTTTGGCGATATCTTGCCTAGTTTTCGAGATACAAGCCATTTAACAAAATGGCGATATTTTAAAATGTCCAGTATCTACAAAACTAAGCGAGATAGAGCAAAACGGACACAATTTTGCTCCACATGAATATTAATATTCTTTCATAATATAAATAGGCAAGGTCCGAGGGAGATCCCAGTGATCAATTTTTTAAAAAACAGCCACAGGGTGATTTCATTATTTTACTTATTTACTTGATAATACAAACATAAACATATGCTATCGGATAATTGAAAGTTAGTATCTCGTTCCATTTCGTTTCCCGTATTCAGTGTTACAACTTACACTCTATTTTTTTGTAAACAAATGATTTTTTTGCTCAATTGTAATTAGTTTTTCAGGCATTAGTGTGATTTCATTAGCATTAATAGGACAAATGCTAATGCCAAACAATTTCATTACAATCAAATGGTAATCATATTTTTTTTGGCATTATCATTGGTTAACTAATGCTAATGCTAATGAAATGCCAATGCTAATTAAAAAATCCCAAGTATGTCTCAAATACTGACGCGACAAAACATACTATACTATTCTAACGAATATTCTACTTTTTTTTCTTCAAAAATCCAAGTTTTTGGTAAAATACTAACACTTTTAGTGGAATATAAAATTAATGATCTTCAAAAATTGGACTTAACAAAAAAAAAAAAAAAAACATTTATTACGGATTAGCAGGCTTGGATATATGAAAATTAAACATTTTTTAAATGATGCTTTTAGATAGCAAACTGAAAACCAAAGCAGCGATTTTTAACGCAAAAACACATTTCAGATAAAAAAAATATATTTAGGTTTACGGTACAATATACAATTTATAGACATTTTTTGGATTTTTACGTGTTTCATCTCATTAGAATTATTAGATTGCATTTATAATTTATGAAAAAAGTATAAACTTTGTACATAGCTTCATTTAAATTTAATTTCTATCCAGATGCGGAAATTGTAATAGGGATAGTACAGAAACACAGTGTTTCTAAAAATATTTCAAATATTTATATTAGTGTCCGACCGAACGGTGCGGCCAAAAACGATATTATGTCGTTTTGCTTTGGTATTTGGAGGCAATGTGGACAAATTTTTATATTGGAAATGTGTTGTTGAGTCGACTTCGAGCATAACATTTATGGAAGAAGACTATGTTTATCTGTAAAGTTAGAAGTTCATTCGCCGATTTTTTGCGATTTGGCCGAAATTTTGGTTACGAACTTGTGTGAACAGCCCAGTAAACATTTTTCATTTGTAAAATTTTTCCATAATGCTTAAATAACCGATTACCGACAACAAACGATTTCTGGCCGAACTGTTCGGCCGGTCACTTATTAATATACCATGTCACTAATGTAAATTGTTTCTGCTCGAATAATGAAATTTTGGCATCATCATAAAGGTTTTTATTTTGAGCCTTACTATCCATCAGGCTCGGATAAAGGAAAAAGTTTTGGGGAGGGAAATTAAGAGTATTTTTAATTATTTTTGCTTATCTTTTTCACATTTTTGTATTGGAAACTTATATTTGGGGGAGAAAATGTCCCATTTCCCTCCCCCTGGATCCGCGCCTGCTATCCATATGAAAAAATATTACTACTCTTTGATTATTAAAAAAAATTGTTTTTCTATCTTCAGAGCCCCAGCCCTAAAACCCGGTATGCGTAGAAATATATACAGTGGTGGTCTCCAAATTAGCCCACTCAGCATGAAATATTCTTTGTCATATTATTAGTTTTTTTAAAAAGGTTTTTAATGTTTTATTATTTTAATATATTATATGTTGTGCGCCCCGGTAGGCTAGTTGATAGCGTGCTGGATTATCAGTGTGGGGGTTTGGGTTCGATTCCCACCAGAGGAAACTGGTCTGTTTTCGCTACAAACGCGCCTAAATCCATATTAGCTAGTGCTCGGTTAGGGTAATAGTATATAATTTGTAATTATATGATTATTAGTTAATAAAAAAAAAAATAAAAATATGTGGACGAGGCCCCCACGACCGTGGACGAGGCCCCCACTACCCCCTTAACCGAAGATAGAAAAAATTTTCTTTTTTTTTTATTCTGGAGGGGACCACCAATGTTTATGTAAAATAATTAGGCAAATGTCCTTTTAAATGTCCTATTTCTAGGAAATTGTATTAGCTCAACCATCAAATTTTAAATCCAAAAATATTCTATAAAATGTCAAATGTTCATCATCATTTTATTTTAAATATACACAGAAAAAAATAAAAATGGGTTTCAATTAAAAATTTTATTGACTAAAAAAATTTGCAGACAGTTTATTAAAACTCTTTCAATTAAAATAATAATAATATCAATTAAAAGAGTTATTGTTTTTCTTACAACCTCAATTAAAAAGTTTAGTTAAATTGATTAAAAACTTTATTTGAAACTTGAGAAGAAAACAATGGTAGTTTTAATTGAAAACTCGTATTTTTTTATTTTTGTTATATGCCCCCCTTAATAAAAAAGAAATGTAGGTTTGTAAATTAAATTGACATTTTATTTATAATAAAATTAAAGCTTTTTAATATAAAAATGTATTTTAAGAAAACAAATATAAGTAAAGACAAAATTTTTGTTTTGCTTGTCTTGTCTTGAACTTTTTCTTGTAATTGAATTGCTTTCTTAAAAAAATCACACACTACTTTAAAATGATAGTTTAATGACACTTATACTTATTGAAAATTTAATTATTTACAAAAATAATAGTATAATTGTCCTTTTTCGAAAAGGTTTATTTAAATCCACATGTGCACTTTTATTACCACATATAAAAGACGATACTAAATTATGTTTTCGTGCACGAATATCTCAACAAAAAGAGTGTTGCAAACTCTAGTGAAATAACTACGATTTGCGTGTATTTGAAATCGGTAAACTATTCAACTTATTAAAAGTTAATCATTTGCGATTTTTTTTCTTTTATTTACAAATTAAATAATATATTGATATATATTGATATAATTAAACCTTTGTTTGATTATTTAATCTAAATAAAATAAAAAAAAATAGTTTGCCAAATTTTTAAAAATTTGTTTACATGTTTTAAAGAATTATGAAATTTCCTATATTTAAGGACCTCAACCCAAAATAACTGTTTTTTTTTCACAGAATTACAATTGTTTAAAATCATTTATTACCGATTCTATAAATATTTTAATTATTAAAAAAAAAAAATTGAATTTTTTCAAAATATAAAATATTAGTTATATTAGTTCAGTTAGTTTTGTCGCGTCAGTATCTGAAATTACGATATTCTTTATTTCCTTAAATATTTAAAACTAATGGCGGGTAAAAGTATTTTATTAAAAATAGTATGACTTTTATCGAATATGGTTTATAGAACATTAATACGAGCGTTAGTTTTTAAAAATACACTCGAAAGAAAAAGCGTGTAGGCTATGTAAAGTTAGTTTTGTCGACACTGTAGGTATGTTACATAGAAGAGTATTATTGGAGGAGTTTGAAAGAAAAAAGTATACCTACCTACTAAAATACGAGACTTTGTGGTGTTTGATGGGTTATAATTTCAATTTCATTTAAAGCCAGTTTTTGTCTTTGTTATTGGAAGTGCAAACAAATTTTTTCGTTAGGTGTAGGCATGAACTCTGTTTTATTTTTTATTTATTTATTTTTGGTAATATGGGGTATCTTTCATATAGTCACGTTTATTTTATATGATTAAAAAAAAAGAAAAGAAAAAAAAAACTTAAGTTTTGAATTACAAAAAATATGTTTACGTTTAAGGTTTTTCTTTCTGATTACTTGTGCGGTAAACAAGAAATGCACTTTTTTTGTAATTTATTTCAATATGAGTTTTGAATTTTGTATGAGCATAAAATTTAATTATGGTGAAATCATTATTAGTATTTTTATTAAAATTTTTAATATACACATTTTTTTTTCTTTTTTAATAAAACGTTGAATAAATAAAATTTAACTTTTAATTTATGAATTAAAAAAAGAAAAAAAAAACTTTCAATAATTAACTTAATTTTTGTGTCAACTCATTCAATTAATAAATCAATCACATTTATGATGAGTAAACGTTCAAATATGCACTTTCTGGATACCGCTGTGTATATTTAAAGTACAAAAGTATGTAATAAAATGTGTGATATTATGACAATGAAGATGTTTCAGACGATATAACTTTAGTACATTATAACTTTAATACATGCTCTTATTTTTTTATTAGAGATGCACTGTGGTTTACGATTGACATACAAATGTCTAAAAAAAGTTTGGTTTAACGCAAGTAAAAAAAAGTTATAGTCATTTAAGGCCGAGATACAATACACCAGTTTTGTTGAAATGGACTTGTTTTCTGAACTAACTAATAATTATTTCCAAAAAAACGAATCAGATTTTTTTTCTTTTTAAATCGGGAATATAGGTCCAAGGATGGACCGATATGTCCATCCATATATGTTTTTTTTTAATAGAGTTCGTCTGAAAAGTATTTTTCGGATATCATCACATTTTAGTATGTTTGGCATCAATAAAAAAATGGCGTTATTATTTTGTTAAAATTTCAACTCCTTCCACTGTCGCGGCAGCCAAAAACGTTGATTTAAGGGCCCCTTTCCTGGAGAGCAAAACGAGCTGTATTTATATGAAATATGAATTCACTTTTCGATTCTACACCAAGCATATAAAGTATCATATAAATTATCCCCTTTTGCTCTGTAGTAAATGTAACCTTAATAGTTAAATAATCCATCTCCACCGTATTGGTAAGGCGGATTTGGAAGTGTGCAGCGCCTGTGGTGAGGACGAGGAGACCTTGGAACACTATCTCTGTGAATGTCCGGCATTTGCCGGGATCCGGGTCGAAATACTATGCAGTGACCCAATATCCACATTGGGGGATCTTAGGGGCATAGGATGGAAGAAGTTGAGGAGTTTCGTCAGTGCGACGCAGTTCCTGGGGTAGAAAGGTGACATAGAACCGATTGTTTAGAGCACACAACAAGCCGACATTCTGGCTTAAGTGTAAGTCCTCAGTTTGGTTATAATTTAACCATGAATCGACTTACAAACGAACAACGCTTGCAGATTATTGAATTTTATTATCAAAATTCATGCTCGGTTAAGAAAGTGCATCGTGCACTTCTTCCAATTTATGGTCAGTTTGGGCGACCTTCTGAGGCGGCTATTCGGAATCTTGTGAACAAATTTCGCACCAAATTTACATTATTAGACATTATACCACCAACACGCATACGTAGAGTGCGGACAGAGGCAAATATCGCAGCTGTATCCGCCAGTGTTGTTGATGACTGTGAATTATCGATTCGGCGCCGTTCGCATCAATTGGCAATCTGTTACTCCACTACGTGGAACATTTTGCGGAAGGATTTGGGGGAGAAACCTTTTAAATACAGCTGGTGCAAGAACTGAAGCCTCACGCTGGCAAAGTTGACTGAAGATCCACTTTTTTTTATCGGAAAATTGTGTTCAGCGACGAAGCTCATTTCTGGTTGAATGGATACGTGAGCAAGCAAAATTGGCGTATTTGGTGTGAAGAACTGCCAATGCATCCTGAAAAATGCACTGTTTGGATTATGGGCTGGTGTCATCATTGGACCGTACTTTTTCAAAGACGACGAAGGCAGAACGTTACTGTGAATGGCGAGCGCTACCGTGCTATAATTACAATTGCCTAAAATGGAAGAGCTGGTCTTGGGTGACATGTGGTTTCAACGAGACGGTGCCACATACCAACTAGCACGCAAAACAATGGCCCAATTGAAAGGCGAGTTCGGTGAACAGTTTAGATCGTGAGATTTCACGCATTTAGACTATTTTTTGTGGGGCTATGTTAAGGCTCATGTATATAGGGACAAGCCCGCAACGGTTGACGCGCTGGAAGCCAACATTGAAGAATTTATTCGTGAAATACCGGCCAATATGTTGGAGAGAGTATGCCAAAATTGGACCTTGCGTATGAACCTTTTGAGTCGCAGCCGCGGTCAACGTTTACATGAAATCATCTTTAAGCATTGAATTATATAGATCGTTCTGTCGACTCAAATAAAGATTTTATACATTTCTCTAAATTTTATGTGTTTTTTTTATATCAAATCCGAAAGCTCTTAAAAAATCACCCTTTATATATGTATTTTTTTTAATTAAATACGTCTGACTATATTGATTTGAGATGATTTTTTAACCTGCAAATGTATTATGGTCCAACTTAATTCCGTCTTAATTACAATATAGTGTATTTTTGATGAAATTTATATGAAAATTAATGAAAGAACGAATACACTATTCGTGACATCCCTAATTTAAACGAAACATTTTTTTTTTAATTTCTATCCAAGATTTTTGAATTTCAATTGAAGAGCTTATTGTAAAAACTTGATAAGCCACATTTTTTTAATTGCTGGTTTTATCTGGTTTCTAGTCACCTATTGATGAGTATTTGATAAAAGCCTGGCTCGTACACTTAATACAAGTATCTAGAGAATAAAAGTACTGCAAAAGTCATACTTTATGCATTAAATCAAAACTTTGGGGGCAAAAAAAAGTAAACATTAGTATGTGGCTTATCAAGTTGTTACAATAAGCCCTTCAATTGATATTTTAAAAAATTTCAATTAAAGTTTTTAAAACTTCATTTTATATTTTGTAAATCGCAATTGGTTCGGCTGCCGAACTTTGAACTTTACAGCTAAACTTTCTTTACTGCTTTTTCATTGAATTTTATACACAATATCGGCTCAACAAACATGTTTCCAATACCAAAATTCATTTTCATTACCTCTAGATACAAAAAAACCGATCATATTTGATCGGTTTTTTAGCCGAACTGTTTGGTCGGACAGTTTTATTTTTAAAATTAGATTTGTCTAGAAAATTAAATAAAATTAAAGTTTTTAGTACAGTGTTATATCAACGTCATATAGACAGTCGCAATTAATCAATCTGGTAACATTGTGAAATAGAGACGGAGGAGATTAGAAAAATAAACAAAAATCTAAAAATAGAATATTTGTGTTCTTAGTGTTGTCACTTCTGAGTATAATATACAATAACAGAAAAAGCTAATAGGAAAGAAACTGCAATTAAGCTGCATTAGATTCTAGGCCATACTTGGGTGTGATTGCTAAACGGTCATGACTTGGTATTGTTACGTTTGTAATGTAAGATGAGCGCAGGTTTGGTTCTTACAGCCGCAGGTTGTTAAAAATTTTATCATACAGAGACAATCTGACAATTATAAGACACAAATAATAATACAATTTAAATGGACAAAGCCTGTCCATAAAAAGGCAGAAACTAGTCTAGTCTGATTTAAAAATTAATAGTGTTTACAATTTTTAGAGAAAAACGTTTATTCTTCTTCTTAACCTCAACATTTCTAAATTAAATTTTTAAAATAGCTGCGTTTTCTTATTTTTGGGGTTAAGTTTGGAAAAATGAGATTTAACAAAAATACTCTCAAAAAGAGACTAAAACACACAAAAGTACGCGAACGCAAAAAAAAAAAATTTTTACATGTTAAACTGTCACAATATTCCTTCTTTTTAACGATTTATAGCTCTTTTCATGACAAATTCAGGGTCAAATAAGTTGGCAACAGTGGACCCCCTTTTGTAAATAAACAACAGCTGGTAACACAGCTGATGATATAACAGCTAATAAAAATAATTTACACAAACTTACACATAAAAAAAAATCTGGGCTTCTTCGTGTAAGAAGAAGAATATTACCGCTCTCAGTTAACAAACTTTCGAGTACGCGAACGATTTTTGGTATATTGAGTACTCGAACACAACTACTATCGTCAACTGTCTAGGATTCATATTCTGTAAAAATTTGAACTTAGGTTGTCAATATTTTCACTAGACGCCGATTTAAAGCAAAAAAAAAAAAAAAAAATACAAAAAATTCTGTTTTAAGCTTTATTTATAAACCTCTTTTTGAAACTGACTTTTATTTTTAAAAACTACTTTATAACGCTTCATAAAAAACGAAAGAATATTGAAAAATATTTTTTATCTATAACCAAATTCAAGTTTTTTTAAAATTGAGGGTTTGTTGAATTATGTTATTGAACAAAAACTATTTTTGAAGAACATTTATGTTGAGTTATATAATAATGACCTTGTTGTAAGTATAAAACATATGTATCGGTATACTTAGAAGTTTCCAAATCGTCGCTGTTTATTTGATTAATAAATATTTATCTTTAATCAGTTTAATATTAAAGAAAATCCAATAATAAATTATCTATTGTTAATTTCATTATTCGAAAAAATAAGGCCGATTATAAGATATTTTCAAAAGAATTATGATGTATTTAGAAGTCTTTTGTAATACAATTAAATTATGAAAAATTACCACATGTAAAACATTTATAATTACAACACAAACTTAACATACAAATACACCCAAAAAAAAACTTACAAGGGAAATCTTTTGGGTGGTTCCTCCAGATTTTGATGAAATTCGGTTATAAGATAGAGGAGACGAAAGTAATAAAAAATGGGTATAAATTATACCTGTCCAATCGCATATTTAGGGGTTTAAAAACGGGTTTCAAAGTTGTTCGAAACTATTTGTTATATTACTTTTTACGAACTTTTTGTACTCCAATAGAGGGGTCATTCAAATACCTTTCATTTGATATTAAATTTGTATATGGTTTAAAAGAAATTTTAAGAAACGCAACTGGCGGAAAATTTGATTACTTAACATACAAATATACCCAAAAAAAAAACTTACAAGGGAATTCTTTTGGGTGGTTCCTCCAGATTTCGATGAAATTCGGTTATAAGATAGAGGAGACGAAAGTAAAAAAAAATGGGTATGAATTATACCTGTACAATCGCATAATTAGGGGTTAAAAACGGGTTTCAAAATTGTTCGAAACTATTTTGTTATATTACTTTTTACGAACTTTTTTGTACTCCAATAGAAAGGTCATTAAAATAGCTTTCATTTGATATTAAATTTGTATATAGTTTAAAAGAAATTTTAAGAAACGCAACTGGCGGAAAATTTGATTACTTAACATACAAATACCCCCCAAAAAACTTAGAAGGGAATTCTTTGGGTGGTTCCTCCAGATTTTGATGAAATTGGGTTATAAGATAGAGGAGACGAAAGTAATAAAAAATTGGTATGAAATATACCTGTCCAATCGCATATTTACGGGTTAAAAATTTGTTATATTACTTTTTACGGACTTTTTGTACTCCAATAGAAAGGTCATTCAAATACCTTTCATTTGATATTAAATTTGTATTTGGTTTAAAAAAAGTTTTAAAAAACGCAACTGGCGGAAAATTTGATTACTTAAAATACAAATACCCTCCAAAAAAAAACTTACAAGGGAATTCTTTTGGGTGGTTCATCCAGATTTCGTTGAAATTCGGTTATAAGATAGAGGAGACGAAAGTAATAAAAAATGGGTATGAAATATACCCGCCCAATCGAATATTTAGGGGTTAACAACGGGTTTCAAAATTGTTCGAAACCATTTTGTTATATTACTTTTTACGAACTTTTTGTACTCCAATAGAAAGGTCATTCAAATACCTTTCATTTGATATTAAATTTGCATATGGTTTAAAAGAAATTTTAAGAAACGCAACTGGCGGAAAATTTGATTATTTTTTAGCCCCAATTTTAAAACTTAAACGTGATATTGGGCATATCATAGGGCACTCATTCTTTTATATTTAGGCCCCTCTACCATACATTCAAAATTTATGGCAAGTGGAGGGAACCCATCCGCTGGCTTCCTTGTTAACATAATTCTAATAAATTTAATTTAAGAAAACTATAAATGACTTTGTAATAATAACAATGACTTGCACTACCCAGCTTTACGCATTCTACCCCCATCATTAGCATTTGAAAAAAAAAAAAAATAGAAAAGTTTTTAACAAAAAAACCCAGAACTTTTAATTACTACAAAAGAAAATTGAAATAAGAAAAACATGAAACTATAAAAAAGGGTTTTCTAATGTAAATTTTACGCATAATGACTTGACTATGGTACAGATATTGTCTGAAAGTATACAAATGCCTTAGAATGGAAAAAAGAAATATTTTAAAATATTAAACCCGTATCATAAACATTATTATGGAAAAAAGTGGTGCATTTCTTTTTTTTCATAAACAAGTAGCATGAAAGACCTTACACTCATAGAAAAAAGTTAGTTTCTGTTGCTTACGCTTAAATCAGTCATTTAACTAAAGTTATTAGTTTTCTTATTTTACTTCAGGAACATATTTCATCCGTATTGGAACAGATTTTTCCAACTAATATTTAAAAAGTCTTTTCTTTAAATTTACAAATTTGCTAGTGAATTTAAATCACTATAGTTTTCAAAAAAGTATTTTTTTTTATCTCCGCCATCAGTTTCACTTGTAGATAGCGTTATTTTCTCATGACTTTTTTCATATAACAAAATATATATCTCAAATACAAAATCTGATCCCATTTTATATAGTTCGATATTTATTCTTATCCAATTTTATCTTAAAATTTGCGGTATACAGTAATATCCGATTGGATCTCTCATATATATACCTGGATTAATTTAGATCAAAATTAATCTCAAAATTGGGGAATTCAATGGGAATGAGGGCGTTGTGGTGTAATGGTTAGCACGTTGGACTGTTACACAGATGGTCACGGGTTCGATTCCCGGTGACGACAACATCAATTTAGAAAAATAATATAAGGTGGCGCAAAAATAACCTTCCGATGTTTTTTTTTTATTATGTATTTATTATGTATAGCATTTTCTGATAGGAGGATTACTTTTGCGCCACCTTATATATATGAGTTTTCTATCACTTATATGTATCGGTGTTCCCATATCACTTAACCCCACCGAAGTAAAATAATGAATCAGGGCTATGAAACAAAAAGCTTCAATAAATTCGCCAATTCTATATCAGGTAACGAGCAACAACTGTTCTAAGCTTATCATCTCGCGCAATTACAGTGTTCACCACCTTTCATCTCTCCACTATTCCCTTTCCAAAGAAAGCAACACATTAATTAATAAGAGGAATTTCCTGAGTGTTGCTTCTGGATCTCACTAGATTGAAGAAGCTAAGATGGATCGAGTAAGATATTTTAAGATTTAATTGGATTTACTTTAATCCCAGAACAAATATAATTTTATGTAAAATTTAGAAAAATTTAAAGAAGGATACTTTAGATATCTGAAGCATATATAACTATGTTTGGGGTTATATATAACAATGTATAATTATATATTATACATTTAGAAAATTAATCCCAGAACAAATATAATTTTATGTAAAATTTAGAAAAATTTAAAGAAGGATATTTTAGATATCTGAAGCATATATAACTATGTTTGCGGTTATATATAACAATGTATAATTATATATTATACATTTAGAAAATTTTAATGATGTTACGCAATATATAATAATATCTAATCACATATATAATCATATATAAAATCTTACATAATTGTATCTTACATCATTTAATGTCATATATAATTATTTATTCAGTTGTATTACACATATGGTACTATTTTTTATAAGACAGTTTATATTATTATATCTTAAATTATATAGCTTATATGTCACCATAAATGATTACATATTATGTTAAATATGAAAATGTATTATTATATATGACAATAGATCTATCATATCTTAATGTATAGCATATATGTTTCATGTCTAATTTTATAAAGGTCAATAAATAAAATTATATCGATATATATGTTACCGTATAGGAAACATAAAAATATATGGCTACGCATGACACCATATATAATCACATATTACAATATATTTTAAGATGAACAAAACATAAGATCATATATAATTTTTTTTTACCCGGGTAATCAATAAAATATTCTATATCTTGAAAACTAAGCGATATATAGAAAAATGAACCAAAAATCGTTACTCTTTGTCACCCACTTATATTTCGTATATCTCTGGTCAGATCCGGAGAGAAAATTTTAGCAGAACTTTTCTATAGATTTAGCGATTTTACTGGATCACGAATGCCGTAATTCGGCCTCAGGTACTCTTTTCTCTTGTCTTATCTGAATTTTCAACTATTTGTACGGGGTTTTTTTATGAGTGTACTTAAGGCATTAGAAGATCAAAAGTAATTTTGACCCTAATCAAATAAAATAAGAGTATAGAAAGACTTTTTTTGTAGGCGAATTAGAATATAACAAAAATGCTAACAAAAGGTTTGTAATTGTGTTAATAACCCGAAGGGGTTTTATTATTATTTTTAAGCATTCAGCTCAAATTGCACGACAATCTAGACGTTGTGCTTGTCTACACTTTTATATATATTTATTTGATCAAATTCACCATAAAGTCAAAGTCAGTGATGATCAATTAAATGCATGTAATGATAGATTTTTTATGTTACAAATTGTAAGGGAATGTTCGCAAATATGGCCCTTAATCTGGTTATTGAGATCAAATTATATCAGATGAGATGCAATGGGATCTCATGATATAAGTTTATGTATGCAATTTTGTGAACGAATTATATATATGACTATATATGATTACAGATACCTACATATATCGGAACTTTTTTCATCGGGCATTTAAAAAACAAAGTAAAATATTCCAAATACATCAGCTTATAGGCTTTTGTAATTTGTTTCATGATATTTATGAAAGAGTTTTATAAATATGATGAAATTTGTAATACATATTTATGACACATTATTCATAACTTCTTCATCATTTTATAGAAAACCACCATCAATATATTTTTTTATATTAAAATGACTTCTATCATATTTATAAAGGTTTTTATAAATATGAACAAGCTTTTCCTTTGAGTGCATAGATCTTTTCTTGTTTCAACTAATATCAAATAATTAGACAACAATTTTCAAAACAACTCAAAAGGTCCGCATTAGCGAATTTGTACTCTAAACTCAAAGAAAAAGCTTCATCATATTTATGAAAAACTTCATATATATGAGGAAACACTTCATTGATTTTTGTCCAATGTAATATGTACTACAAATTTATAAAAGTTCAAATTGATGGCAACCTTCATCATATTTATGAAATATTTCATAAATATAAAGAAGTTTCATAGTTTTGCATGAAATGTTTTTATGAAATGAAACATTTTCTTTGGTAGCATACAAAAATTTATTGCTAATAATATTTCAATAAAACTTTTGTTTGATTTCAAACTCACTTTCAATTAAAATTTGAATTATATCTATTAAATGTTTAATTTGAAATGAATTTGGCGCACAATTTATAAAACATAAGACAACAAATTGAAAAGCATGAAAAATTCATTCAGAATAATCATTTTAGCAAAAATCGCCAAAATTAAAAACTAAAATAAAAACTGCCAACATTTAAAAAATCGCCAATATCTAAGAACTTTACAAAATTGAAAAATAAATCGACAAAATTTAAAAAATTCTTCAAAAATTAGAAAACTGTATACTTGGACAAACCCCTCGGGAGCGGTGACTTGAGTACCCTGGTGTCTTACCTGACTGGACACTGCAATCTCAGATACCACCTGCGCAAAAGGGGTATTTCGGACACGGATGAGTGTAGGTTTTGCGAACTGTCCGAGGCTTTGTGAAAGGCGTGCCAAGTTTCTTGGCGATCGCTTTGTCTCCCCTTCGGACATTATGAAGATTTTGCCTAATAGGATTACTGGCTTTATAGGTAGCTTGAATCTTTAGGGTAACTTAAGGCAGCACAAAAGACCTAAGTTGGTCGCGGTGCATAGTGCCATATAATCTAATCTAATCTTAATAAGATACAGGAGATGTGGCAAATGACTGAATGATATAATAAACTGTCCAATCAAGTTTAAGACCAACACAGAAAAAATTATTGTCAAAAAAAATTCAATTAAACTTTTGTTTGATTTCAAACTCACTTTCAATTAAAAGTTTAATAATATGCATTAAATGTTTAATTGAAAATGAATTTGGTGCACACAAAATTTCAAGTTTTTATGACCCATAATGACAACAAAGAAATTAAAATTCAAAATTTAAAAAAAAAACACAAAAATTGTAAAAAAATCGTCAAAACTGAAAAAACAGCTAAAATTAAAAAAAATATAAAAAATCAATGAAAATGAAAATTATTCAAGTTCGAGGCCATATACTCTATATTTCTTCATTAGGATATTGTCCTAACAAATAATCTATAGAGTTTTTGTTTTCAAATTTATTATTTGACCCTTTCAGGAATGTGTTGATAGATCTATTTCGGGAATTTTCTAGGTTCCCATCATCAGAACACGTTTTGAAAGCGGTAACAATCCCATGTCAAACATCAAGCATTCATATGAACTAGTTTACTCACTACATGAGAACTAATATACATATGATTTTGAAGTTAAAGATTATAACCATTGATCAAAAAATAAATTGAAAACTTGTTTGTGTGTATGTCTACCTTTGGTAAATATTCAATACACGTTTTTGTTTTTTTCCTCCTTTTTATGTTTTGTTAAGTTTGTAAACAAAACAGGGGAAGTAAACTAGGCGGTACTTTGCCTTTTTTCACAAGTTTGTTATAATTTTTATTAAAAATAAAAATTATGTTTTTTCGACCTTTAATTGTGCAATGAAAATGAAAATTATTCAAGTTCGAGGCCATATACTCTATATTTCTTCATTAGGATATTGTCCTAACAAATAATCTATAGAGTTTTTGTTTTCAAATTTATTATTTGACCCTTTCAGGAATGTGTTGATAGATCTATTTCGGGAATTTTCTAGGTTCCCATCATCAGAACACGTTTTGAAAGCGGTAACAATCCCATGTCAAACATCAAGCATTCATATGAACTAGTTTACTCACTACATGAGAACTAATATACATATGATTTTGAAGTTAAAGATTATAACCATTGATCAAAAAATAAATTGAAAACTTGTTTGTGTGTATGTCTACCTTTGGTAAATATTCAATACACGTTTTTGTTTTTTTCCTCCTTTTTATGTTTTGTTAAGTTTGTAAACAAAACAGGGGAAGTAAACTAGGCGGTACTTTGCCTTTTTTCACAAGTTTGTTATAATTTTTATTAAAAATAAAAATTATGTTTTTTCGACCTTTAATTGTGCAATGAAAATGAAAATTATTCAAGTTCGAGGCCATATACTCTATATTTCTTCATTAGGATATTGTCCTAACAAATAATCTATAGAGTTTTTGTTTTCAAATTTATTATTTGACCCTTTCAGGAATGTGTTGATAGATCTATTTCGGGAATTTTCTAGGTTCCCATCATCAGAACACGTTTTGAAAGCGGTAACAATCCCATGTCAAACATCAAGCATTCATATGAACTAGTTTACTCACTACATGAGAACTAATATACATATGATTTTGAAGTTAAAGATTATAACCATTGATCAAAAAATAAATTGAAAACTTGTTTGTGTGTATGTCTACCTTTGGTAAATATTCAATACACGTTTTTGTTTTTTTCCTCCTTTTTATGTTTTGTTAAGTTTGTAAACAAAACAGGGGAAGTAAACTAGGCGGTACTTTGCCTTTTTTCACAAGTTTGTTATAATTTTTATTAAAAATAAAAATTATGTTTTTTCGACCTTTAATTGTGCAATGAAAATGAAAATTATTCAAGTTCGAGGCCATATACTCTATATTTCTTCATTAGGATATTGTCCTAACAAATAATCTATAGAGTTTTTGTTTTCAAATTTATTATTTGACCCTTTCAGGAATGTGTTGATAGATCTATTTCGGGAATTTTCTAGGTTCCCATCATCAGAACACGTTTTGAAAGCGGTAACAATCCCATGTCAAACATCAAGCATTCATATGAACTAGTTTACTCACTACATGAGAACTAATATACATATGATTTTGAAGTTAAAGATTATAACCATTGATCAAAAAATAAATTGAAAACTTGTTTGTGTGTATGTCTACCTTTGGTAAATATTCAATACACGTTTTTGTTTTTTTCCTCCTTTTTATGTTTTGTTAAGTTTGTAAACAAAACAGGGGAAGTAAACTAGGCGGTACTTTGCCTTTTTTCACAAGTTTGTTATAATTTTTATTAAAAATAAAAATTATGTTTTTTCGACCTTTAATTGTGCAATGAAAATGAAAATTATTCAAGTTCGAGGCCATATACTCTATATTTCTTCATTAGGATATTGTCCTAACAAATAATCTATAGAGTTTTTGTTTTCAAATTTATTATTTGACCCTTTCAGGAATGTGTTGATAGATCTATTTCGGGAATTTTCTAGGTTCCCATCATCAGAACACGTTTTGAAAGCGGTAACAATCCCATGTCAAACATCAAGCATTCATATGAACTAGTTTACTCACTACATGAGAACTAATATACATATGATTTTGAAGTTAAAGATTATAACCATTGATCAAAAAATAAATTGAAAACTTGTTTGTGTGTATGTCTACCTTTGGTAAATATTCAATACACGTTTTTGTTTTTTTTCCTCCTTTTTATGTTTTGTTAAGTTTGTAAACAAAACAGGGGAAGTAAACTAGGCGGTACTTTGCCTTTTTTCACAAGTTTGTTATAATTTTTATTAAAAATAAAAATTATGTTTTTTCGACCTTTAATTGTGCAATGAAAATGAAAATTATTCAAGTTCGAGGCCATATACTCTATATTTCTTCATTAGGATATTGTCCTAACAAATAATCTATAGAGTTTTTGTTTTCAAATTTATTATTTGACCCTTTCAGGAATGTGTTGATAGATCTATTTCGGGAATTTTCTAGGTTCCCATCATCAGAACACGTTTTGAAAGCGATAACAAACTTGTGAAAAAAGGCAAAGTACCGCCTAGTTTACTTCCCCTGTTTTGTTTACAAACTTAACAAAACATAAAAAGGAGGAAAAAAACAAAAACGTGTATTGAATATTTACCAAAGGTAGACATACACACAAACAAGTTTTCAATTTATTTTTTGATCAATGGTTATAATCTTTAACTTCAAAATCATATGTATATTAGTTCTCATGTAGTGAGTAAACTAGTTCATATGAATGCTTGATGTTTGACATGGGATTGTTACCGCTTTCAAAACGTGTTCTGATGATGGGAACCTAGAAAATTCCCGAAATAGATCTATCAACACATTCCTGAAAGGGTCAAATAATAAATTTGAAAACAAAAACTCTATAGATTATTTGTTAGGACAATATCCTAATGAAGAAATATAGAGTATATGGCCTCGAACTTGAATAATTTTCATTTTCATTGCACAATTAAAGGTCGAAAAAACATAATTTTTATTTTTAATAAAAATTATAACAAACTTGTGAAAAAAGGCAAAGTACCGCCTAGTTTACTTCCCCTGTTTTGTTTACAAACTTAACAAAACATAAAAAGGAGGAAAAAAAACAAAAACGTGTATTGAATATTTACCAAAGGTAGACATACACACAAACAAGTTTTCAATTTATTTTTTGATCAATGGTTATAATCTTTAACTTCAAAATCATATGTATATTAGTTCTCATGTAGTGAGTAAACTAGTTCATATGAATGCTTGATGTTTGACATGGGATTGTTACCGCTTTCAAAACGTGTTCTGATGATGGGAACCTAGAAAATTCCCGAAATAGATCTATCAACACATTCCTGAAAGGGTCAAATAATAAATTTGAAAACAAAAACTCTATAGATTATTTGTTAGGACAATATCCTAATGAAGAAATATAGAGTATATGGCCTCGAACTTGAATAATTTTCATTTTCATTGCACAATTAAAGGTCGAAAAAACATAATTTTTATTTTTAATAAAAATTATAACAAACTTGTGAAAAAAGGCAAAGTACCGCCTAGTTTACTTCCCCTGTTTTGTTTACAAACTTAACAAAACATAAAAAGGAGGAAAAAAACAAAAACGTGTATTGAATATTTACCAAAGGTAGACATACACACAAACAAGTTTTCAATTTATTTTTTGATCAATGGTTATAATCTTTAACTTCAAAATCATATGTATATTAGTTCTCATGTAGTGAGTAAACTAGTTCATATGAATGCTTGATGTTTGACATGGGATTGTTACCGCTTTCAAAACGTGTTCTGATGATGGGAACCTAGAAAATTCCCGAAATAGATCTATCAACACATTCCTGAAAGGGTCAAATAATAAATTTGAAAACAAAAACTCTATAGATTATTTGTTAGGACAATATCCTAATGAAGAAATATAGAGTATATGGCCTCGAACTTGAATAATTTTCATTTTCATTGCACAATTAAAGGTCGAAAAAACATAATTTTTATTTTTAATAAAAATTATAACAAACTTGTGAAAAAAGGCAAAGTACCGCCTAGTTTACTTCCCCTGTTTTGTTTACAAACTTAACAAAACATAAAAAGGAGGAAAAAAAACAAAAACGTGTATTGAATATTTACCAAAGGTAGACATACACACAAACAAGTTTTCAATTTATTTTTTGATCAATGGTTATAATCTTTAACTTCAAAATCATATGTATATTAGTTCTCATGTAGTGAGTAAACTAGTTCATATGAATGCTTGATGTTTGACATGGGATTGTTACCGCTTTCAAAACGTGTTCTGATGATGGGAACCTAGAAAATTCCCGAAATAGATCTATCAACACATTCCTGAAAGGGTCAAATAATAAATTTGAAAACAAAAACTCTATAGATTATTTGTTAGGACAATATCCTAATGAAGAAATATAGAGTATATGGCCTCGAACTTGAATAATTTTCATTTTCATTGCACAATTAAAGGTCGAAAAAACATAATTTTTATTTTAATAAAAATTATAACAAACTTGTGAAAAAAGGCAAAGTACCGCCTAGTTTACTTCCCCTGTTTTGTTTACAAACTTAACAAAACATAAAAAGGAGGAAAAAAACAAAAACGTGTATTGAATATTTACCAAAGGTAGACATACACACAAACAAGTTTTCAATTTATTTTTTGATCAATGGTTATAATCTTTAACTTCAAAATCATATGTATATTAGTTCTCATGTAGTGAGTAAACTAGTTCATATGAATGCTTGATGTTTGACATGGGATTGTTACCGCTTTCAAAACGTGTTCTGATGATGGGAACCTAGAAAATTCCCGAAATAGATCTATCAACACATTCCTGAAAGGGTCAAATAATAAATTTGAAAACAAAAACTCTATAGATTATTTGTTAGGACAATATCCTAATGAAGAAATATAGAGTATATGGCCTCGAACTTGAATAATTTTCATTTTCATTGCACAATTAAAGGTCGAAAAAACATAATTTTTATTTTTAATAAAAATTATAACAAACTTGTGAAAAAAGGCAAAGTACCGCCTAGTTTACTTCCCCTGTTTTGTTTACAAACTTAACAAAACATAAAAAGGAGGAAAAAAACAAAAACGTGTATTGAATATTTACCAAAGGTAGACATACACACAAACAAGTTTTCAATTTATTTTTTGATCAATGGTTATAATCTTTAACTTCAAAATCATATGTATATTAGTTCTCATGTAGTGAGTAAACTAGTTCATATGAATGCTTGATGTTTGACATGGGATTGTTACCGCTTTCAAAACGTGTTCTGATGATGGGAACCTAGAAAATTCCCGAAATAGATCTATCAACACATTCCTGAAAGGGTCAAATAATAAATTTGAAAACAAAAACTCTATAGATTATTTGTTAGGACAATATCCTAATGAAGAAATATAGAGTATATGGCCTCGAACTTGAATAATTTTCATTTTCATTGCACAATTAAAGGTCGAAAAAACATAATTTTTATTTTTAATAAAAATTATAACAAACTTGTGAAAAAAGGCAAAGTACCGCCTAGTTTACTTCCCCTGTTTTGTTTACAAACTTAACAAAACATAAAAAGGAGGAAAAAAACAAAAACGTGTATTGAATATTTACCAAAGGTAGACATACACACAAACAAGTTTTCAATTTATTTTTTGATCAATGGTTATAATCTTTAACTTCAAAATCATATGTATATTAGTTCTCATGTAGTGAGTAAACTAGTTCATATGAATGCTTGATGTTTGACATGGGATTGTTACCGCTTTCAAAACGTGTTCTGATGATGGGAACCTAGAAAATTCCCGAAATAGATCTATCAACACATTCCTGAAAGGGTCAAATAATAAATTTGAAAACAAAAACTCTATAGATTATTGTTAGGACAATATCCTAATGAAGAAATATAGAGTATATGGCCTCGAACTTGAATAATTTTCATTTTCATTGCACAATTAAAGGTCGAAAAAACATAATTTTTATTTTAATAAAAATTATAACAAACTTGTGAAAAAAGGCAAAGTACCGCCTAGTTTACTTCCCCTGTTTTGTTTACAAACTTAACAAAACATAAAAAGGAGGAAAAAAACAAAAACGTGTATTGAATATTTACCAAAGGTAGACATACACACAAACAAGTTTTCAATTTATTTTTTGATCAATGGTTATAATCTTTAACTTCAAAATCATATGTATATTAGTTCTCATGTAGTGAGTAAACTAGTTCATATGAATGCTTGATGTTTGACATGGGATTGTTACCGCTTTCAAAACGTGTTCTGATGATGGGAACCTAGAAAATTCCCGAAATAGATCTATCAACACATTCCTGAAAGGGTCAAATAATAAATTTGAAAACAAAAACTCTATAGATTATTTGTTAGGACAATATCCTAATGAAGAAATATAGAGTATATGGCCTCGAACTTGAATAATTTTCATTTTCATTGCACAATTAAAGGTCGAAAAAACATAATTTTTATTTTTAATAAAAATTATAACAAACTTGTGAAAAAAGGCAAAGTACCGCCTAGTTTACTTCCCCTGTTTTGTTTACAAACTTAACAAAACATAAAAAGGAGGAAAAAAACAAAAACGTGTATTGAATATTTACCAAAGGTAGACATACACACAAACAAGTTTTCAATTTATTTTTTGATCAATGGTTATAATCTTTAACTTCAAAATCATATGTATATTAGTTCTCATGTAGTGAGTAAACTAGTTCATATGAATGCTTGATGTTTGACATGGGATTGTTACCGCTTTCAAAACGTGTTCTGATGATGGGAACCTAGAAAATTCCCGAAATAGATCTATCAACACATTCCTGAAAGGGTCAAATAATAAATTTGAAAACAAAAACTCTATAGATTATTTGTTAGGACAATATCCTAATGAAGAAATATAGAGTATATGGCCTCGAACTTGAATAATTTTCATTTTCATTGCACAATTAAAGGTCGAAAAAACATAATTTTTATTTTTAATAAAAATTATAACAAACTTATATAAAAAATCGCTAAAATTGAAAAAATAGCTCAAATTTAAAAAATCACGCAAGTTAAAAAACATCGCTGAAATTAAAAAAAAAAAAAAATACAAATGTTAAAAATGTTTTCGAGATATAGACGGTTTACATTTCATTTTTGGAGATTTTCTTAATTTTAAGTTCAGACGATTTTTTCAAATAATAACAATTTTTCAGTTTTGGCAATTTCTTTGGTTAATAGCACATTTTAAGTAATTTTCGTCTTTAAAAGTGTTTAAAAATGTAAAAATTAGCTTTAATCGTCGTTAGGAAGTCGAAATATGTAAAAATATTTATCTATAGCAAAATATGCATTAACAAATCGACGACATTTTGTTGCAAATTTGTTAATTCGCAAACATATTTGGTGAACTTTTCCCTATAGCTAACGACAACAAACATGTATTTACATGAGCTTCCCAGCCATATTGATGCAAAATTATACTTTATGTTTCGCTTGTTTTTGCAACGACACAATAAAACCCGGAAAAATGTGTGCATTGGAATATGTTTTAAAATACGTCCACTTTAGCGAACATTCCCTTACTCAGTCGAGTTCGAGGTACCATGCTAAAATCATCTGTATTGTATAGCATAAAATAACCCATATAATAGAATTTTGTTTTAAAATACGTCCACTTTAGCGAACATTCCCTTACTCAGTCGAGTTCGAGGTACCATGCTAAAATCATCTGTATTGTATAGCATAAAATAACCCATATAATAGAATTTTTTATATGTATAGTTTAATTGAACATAATTATGGAAAAACAAGACAATAAAACGAAGCCGCCGTTGGTGGTAAATTATAAACTACATACAGAAACTAATCAACCAGAAGACAGTGGTTTCTTTGGGAACGTTTGCGTTAAAGTTTTTAATGTACTAATAAAATTCTAATTGTGATGGATTCTAGCTTAATTCTTTCCATTTTTAAAAAATTTTTCTGATCGAAGGGAATCATGTATGAAGTTTTTTTTTTTTAAATTTTTCATAAACTTGTGAGAAGTAGTTAAAAACTACTTGTGTTAAGTAACAACAAATGTAGTAAAAAAAAAACTAATAATGTCCTAAAAATAACTGAGAAATTTCAACAAAAAAATTTTTTTTTGAAGAAACTGATAAAATTGTTAAAAAATAAGGGAATGTTGGATAAAGTGGAACTTTCTTTTTTTTCGACATGAAGGCACAGGTTTTTCCTGGTTTTATTGTGTCGCTGCAAAAAAAGAAAAACGCAACATAAAGTATAATTTTTCATTAACATAAAAAGTGAATAACAAGCCCGTTTTTTAAGAATTTTCCAAGTAGAATTATTGCAAACGGTAAGAATTTTATTCACAATTTTAATAAAAGGGCATGAAATCCAGTTTAAAGTATATTTCGATCATATGGTAGTGCATAAAATGATATACGAACTAGATTTCGAAAACTAATTTAAGCTGGATTTCGAGGGTAATGAAAATTAAGCTTAACCGAATTAGTACCGTTACATATTTGATGTCATAACAAATATAGAAACCGAAACTGTTAATAAACCGTTATCGATTAAGAACTATTTTATTTAAATGCCGAAACCTTTTCCATAAACCATAATAGTAACAGATACAGAAATACATGAACAATAAAATACTGGTAGAAATACCGTTTCCTTTCAATTGGCATCCATGGTGTAGACTTGCCGCTTTGTCCCCAAATTTAAGGACCAACAAAGAGTAGTTGGCACAAAAATGTACAGTTGGAAACAAAGAATTTTGTTTGTTCCAAATTATTGCAAACGGTATGAATTTTATTCACAATTTTAATAAAAGGGAATGAAATCCAGTTTAAACTATATTTCGATCATATGGTAGTGCATGAAATGATACACGAACTAGATTTCGAAAACTAATTTATGCTGGATTTCGAGTGTAATGAAAATTAAGCTTAACCGATTTAGTACCGTTACATATTTGATGTCATAACAAAGATAGAAACCGTAACTGTTAATAAACCGTTATCGATTAAGAACTATTTTATTTAAATGCCGAAACCTTTTCAAATATCGTAACCGTTATTTTCCATAAACCATAATAGTAACAGATACAGAAATGCCTGAACAATAAAATACTGGTAGAAATACCGTTTCCTTTCAATTTTCATCCATGGTGTAGACTTGCCGTTTTGTCCCCAAATTTAAGGCCCAACAAAGAGTCGTTGGCACAAAAATGTCCTGTTGGAAACAAAGAATATTTTTTTCTTTGTACCAAATTCGGACTTAGTACGGAAAATTTATTCGAAAACGTGTGGTTGCGAGCCTGATTTCTCTCTAATTTTTGGTACGATTATTCTTTTATTACAAAAAATATGTAGTTTTCAAAAACTTTGTAAAAGCTATTACTAAATATGTAATTTATGAGATATTTTAATATTAACAGGGACCGGTAGTTCATGCAAATGCATTATTTTTTTTCCCTAACTCTGAGAACAGGGTAAACAAAATATTGTTACGAATCAAAGAGAAATCGATTTGTTAGTGCATATTTATGCATATTTTGCTATAAATGCATATTTCTATGGCATATTTTTACTTATTTTGCTTTAAATGCATATTTATATTGTATATTTTTACTTATTTTGCATATTTTTATTGAATTTTTTCTTAGTTTTTCGTAAAAAATCAGTTTTGATATTATTTTATATATGACCAACAAGCATATAGACTAGGATCCAAGCCGTTTTAAGTGTTCTCTTAAATTTTATATGCAATCTTTGATTATTTGTTTAAATTTTGTGTAAATTGTGTAAAACGCGTGCAGAGTGTATATCCAAATTAACTTTAAAGTTTAATTAAAAACATGAAAATAATTGATTTAAAATAGTTTGAGTGCATATTTTTCTAACTTTTAGTTCATATTTTAAAATTTTTCATGCATTTTATAGGTAGCTAAAATACTCTTTTTTAGTGCATGAAGTTTCCGTCCCTGAATATTAATAATGAGACATTTTCAATAACAGAATTAAAAAAATGTTGTTAAAAAAAATTAAGTTATAATAACAACTTCAATTATTTTTAAATCCCAAATAAATGACAACTAAATAATATTACAATATTGCGATCAATATTTTTCTAATCACAAATTATTTCCAATAATTCAACTCAATCTCATTATTCATACTTAAAACTTTCTTAAGCTTTAAACAACCAAAATATGAATAAATTCAATAAATGTCTTTATTATTTTTTTTTTTTGTTTTTGACAACCTAACAAATATTTAAACAATATTATAATCAGGGACAGAAACTTCATGCACAAAAAAAACGTGTGTGTTCAGGCGCCTATAATATGCAGTAAAATTTTTAAAATATGCACTCAAAAAATATGCAATTCAATTTTTTTTTATTGTATTAAAAACAACATAGAACATTTAAAGTCTCAAAAAGTTTTTGAACATAGAAAATGACCGCTCAACGTCGACGGTTATGATCAGTGCATGTTTAAACGATGTTAATTATTTTATTGTTAATTGGTTTTTTGAATTTGTATCACAATGTATCCACGTATTTCTTCTAAATACCTCAACTGGGATTTTGAGTGTTTCAAAGAAAAAATATCAAAAAACGTGAAAACAGAGCCATTTTAAATTAATCATTTTTCGTGTGTTTTAAGCAAAATTAATCAAATTTTAAAGTTAATTTGTGTTGTTGAATATATTCTCGGCATAGGTTTAGCGCAATTAACACAATATTTTAATTATTTATATTGAAAAATTTAAAAAAACAGTTAAAACTATTTAGCATAATCCCAGTTTACATATAAAATTTAAGAGAACAATTTATAGTGTTTTATTCTCTTTAGTCTATATGCTCTTTGGTCAAACATGCAATAAAATTGATAGGAATTTTTTCTATGAAGAACTAAGAAAAAATGCAATAAAAATATGAATTCAAAGCAAAATAAGTTAAAATATGCAATAAAAATATGCCTCAAAAGCAAAATATGCACTTATAGCAAAATATGCACTAACATATCCATGCCATTTTTGTTTACCCTGTTTTCAGACTTAGGAAAACAATCATACATTTGCATGAATTTCCGGTCCCTGATTTTAATACTCTCTAACGCATGAGAATGCACTTTTGAATTGATATTTTTCTTTGTTCTTAACACGACAAAAATCATTGAAAAAGTTAAGAAGAAAAAAAGCTTAAAATTTATTTTGGGTTTTTAAGTCAACAAATCACAAGATTTTTATAAAAAAATATCACGTAACACTTTCATAACATTTACTTATGGCAAAAGCCTCTTAAACTCATTTTTTTCTTCTAATTTTTGGTAAGATGATGAAAATACATTTTTTATCAAAGAAATTTCATTCAAACGTTAATTTCATGTTTATACATATTTTCAACAACAACAGAAAAAACTATGAGGAAATAGGCCCTATGCATATAATTCAAAATTTTAGACAAAATTTTCACACCTTCTTAGGTGTTCTTGTGTAACACAATAAAAGCTATGGGAGGACTAAAAACTACAATATATTTATCGTTGACTTAATGTAGAAAGGCCCTAACTTGATTTTTTGTTTTTAAGGAGGAGAAGGGGGAAACTTCAAAAATATGTAAATCTTTGAATATAAAATTTCCTTATATGAAATATTTTATATTATTGTTGATTTGTGAAGTGTCACTTCACTGGAACTCGTCTTTCATTGAAACTTTTCATTAAATTAATGCAGTTTTTCATTAAATTTTACGATATTTTTTTTTATTCTATTTATTAAAAATTTCATGCACCCAATATTGTATTGATCAGGAAAATAGGGTATGGGAAGGAGGAAAGAGGGAGTAGTGTTTGTGGATATTTGATTTAAATTTTTCTAAATTGTAAGTAACAGGGAAGACTTCTGCGGGAAATTTGTTCCACATACTAATCGTTCGACTAAAAAACGAATTTTCTCTGTAATGCGTTGTGCGAAACGAATAAAAACTCGGGCTCGTGGAATAAGTTCACTTATCTCAAATGAGCATCTCCCATGGTAATATCGATAGAAAAGTGTTACACAACCGACACATTCCGACGATGCTCCAATGAATCAATAGAGTTGGATACACTACTGTCATTTATAAACTTCACCGCCCTCCCCTGAACACGTCCCAGAAGCTTCAGAATAGACAGTGGAGCCCCTGCCCATATATGAGAGTTGTATTCCATTTTTGGCCGGATATAGCTGGTATAAATAGTAAGGAGATCGGATGGAGTGAAGTAAGTCTTGCACCGTTTTAGAAAACCGAGACACTTGAATGCCTCTTTCGACACTTGAAATACGTGCTTATGCCAACGGACATCACACTGTACTCTCATGCCCAGAACATCAAGAGTATCCGATTCCTCAATACCTATACCATCCATTGCTACAGAAGACAATGTTAATTCCACAGCCCTTCTGTGGGTTAACATACAACATTGTGTCTTGCGTTCATTAAAATCGACCTTATTCGCGCGACCCCACTTGGAGATTGTAGAAAGGTCTTGATTGAGTGTGTCATTCATGTTCTGCCGCATGCCCTCTATCTCCAAAGAGCTTGGCCTATGATCGAATGAAAATGAATGACAAATGTTGCTGTCATCTGCAAAAGAGTAGATAGGATTGAAGGTCTGACCAAGAAGGTCATTAATAAAAATAAGAAAAAGGGTAGGAGAAAGAACAGAACCTTTTTTTTTTATATTCTTGTCTAACGCAAAAAAAAAAAAAAAAATAAAACAAATTTCAATCAAGAAAACTACCGATTAAACAACTTTAATTGCTGAAATTCCGCCAACAACGAAAATTGCTGATTCAATTAGAAAGTTATAGTTATTTAATTGCATTAATTTTCAATTAGATAATAACACGTTTGATTAAAAAGTGATCAATATTGTATACCTTCTAAAAAAAAACCATTGGATAAAGTGTTGTTGCCATACCAAATGTTTGTTATAGCTTGCATTTTATAACATTGAATTTAAACCGTCATATAATTCTCATTTAGTTAGCAGACTTATTTATACTTACAAGTATGTGAACAATTCACACAGAAATTATTTTTTTCTTTCTTTTGAAACGTAGGGAATATGGAAATTTTTTTTGAAATTTTTTGCAGAAATTAGCCCTTTTGTTAAAACCAGTGTATTTTTTTTTTTAAATAATTTTTAATTTATTTTTAGCATTTTTTTGTGTTAACAAAAATGGTTACATTTTTATTCACCAAAATTTAACTTCAAAAATTACATTATCAATTTTATGATAAGGATTTAGAAAAAATTTATATTTAGATTTAAACCACTGAAATAAAATTAAAATAATAAACCTAATGAGAATTAATAAAATCTAATTAAAATGAATATAACATATTAATACATGAACAATTATAAAAAACAACTACATACATAAATATTACAAAAAACGACAACAATATGTTTTAAGCGATAGTGTAACAAAATATCAAAATATCACTTACGAATTTGTGCAAATATTTTATTGATGCAATTAATTTTTAATTGACAGCTTTTAAAAATTGCAACAAATCGATTTAACTGAAAAATGTAGGAAATTTTTTTGCTGTGTAACTAATAAAGGGTGTCCCAAGAAGAACGCAATTTTTAAATCTGACAACATTCGAAGTGTCATTGTTTGACATTTGAACAATTGTTATTGTTTGCTAGTAGAAGGTACGAGGTTAGTAAAAATGTAGCGCTACACGAATGAACAACGAAGGGAGTTCGTTAATTGGGTATTGGAGAGACAACATGAAAATGCTGATTTTGCCGATAAAATCATCTTCAGTGATCTTGATGGCTTCGTCAATAGGCAGAATTGTCGCATTTGGGGTGAGGAAAATCCTCGAGTGATTCACGAGAAGCAAATGCATCCTCAACGTGTCACTGTGTGGTGTGGTTTTTGGGCTGGAGGAATCATTGGACCTTTTTTTATGAAAATGAGGCAGGTCAAGCGCAAACAGTCAATGGTGTTCGGTATCGTGAAATGATAACCAGTTTTTTCTTGCCTAGCATTGAAGAAATGAATGTGGAGGGCATGTGGTTCCAACAAGACGGCGCCACATGTCATACAGCCAGAGAAACAATTCAATTGCTGCATCAGTCATTTCCCGGTCGTGTTATTTCGCGTTTTGGAGATCAGAATTGGCCGCCTAGATCGTGCGATTTAACACCATTAGATTTTTTTCTTTGGGGTTTTTTGAAGTCGATGGTTTACGCGAATAAGCCGACGACGACTCAAGCCTTAAAAGAGGAAATTGGACGCTGCATTAATGAAATACCGCAGCATTCATGCAAAACGGTCATTGAAAATTTCATTAAAAGATCGCGTGCATGCCAGCAAAGGCGCGGCGGCCATCTGCACGATATATTGTTCCATACATAACCTCATTTTGTCTACTTTACGATATATAGCAAACATTTTTAATTTTTAATATAGTGCCAACCGAATTGAAAAGAATTGTTGCCTACAACCAATAAATTTGGTTGTACAACCTTAAAAACAAGTGATTTTTGATTATTTCGGTTATTGCAACTAAAATTCAGTTGTATCTACAGAATTTTGTTATAGAAACCAATATTTCTGTGTGTAGTGTACAATTAATTTAAAAATACTCATGTTCAATTGAAAAACCTTGATTTCCCTGATTTTCCATTTAAATTGTATTACTATGTGTGTCTTATAACTGTCAGATTGTCTCTATATGTTAAATTTTTCAACAACCTGCGGCTGTAAGAATCAAACCTGCGCTCTTCTTACATTACAAACGTAACAATACCAAGTCATGACCGTTTAGCGATCACACCCAAGTATGGCCTCGAATGTAATGCAGCTAAATTGCAGTTTTCTTTCCTATTAGTTTTTTCTGTTATTGTAGATTATACTCAGATAACACTAACAACACAAATATTCTATTTTTAGATTTTTGTTTATTTTTCTAATATCCTCCGTCTCTATTTACCAATGTTACCAGATTGACGTATGGTTTTTTGCGTTCAGGGTTGACAACTTTTGCGTTTTAAGTTGAGACATCGCCACAGGGCAAATTTTATAATGTATTTTAAAGGGTCCGCCATCTAACGTTTTTTTTTCAACTAGTGCTTATTTCGTGAATGGTAACACTTAGCTCATGTCTGATGTGACAGATAATTAGTTTTATCCTTCCGCTGAACGAATATGGTCCGTATGTTCGTTATCTTGTGAAAAAAGTGAAAGAAACTGGCATCCTCATCGATAAACCAAAGCGTGAAAAGCCAAAAACAGTGCGTACACCCGAGAATATTGCTGCTGTGGCAGAAAGTGTGCGTGAAGCGCCATCAACATCAATTCACCGTCGTTCTCAACAATTAAACATTTCGGAGACATTATTGAGACGAATTTAGCATAAAGACCTTGGTATGACGCCATACAAAGTCCAATTGGTTCAGGAGTTCAAAAAAAAAGTTATTTGGCGGACCCTTTAGTACAGTGTTATATTAACGTCATATAGACAGTCGCAACTAATTTTTAATTAATATGCATTTCACAAATGTAATTTAGAAATGTTAAAGTTAAGAAGAAGAATAAACGTTTTTCTCTAAAAATTATAAACACTATTAATTTTTAAATCAGACTAGACTAGTTTCTGCCTTTTTCTGCACAGGAATCTTAATTTCATTCGCAATTTTAAGTGAAAATTATATAGTATTGAATAAAAATACCATCCAAAGACATTTTATTTCCAAAGTATTTCAGATTTTATTCATTTGCTTTTTTCTTCTTCTCTAAAAATATAAAAAAATCCATTTAGGGCCTTTTTGCATTAGGCTTTCAATATATAGTTGACAGGCCATTAAAGAAATATATTTTAAATAGAACTGAATGAAATGAAGAGGAAGTGTGAAAAACAAAATTACATTTTAGATAACATAATTTGGAAAGAAATAAAGAATAAAAGGGATGTCTTATTTTCTTTCGTTATAAAGAGTTAAAAGCTTGGTAAACAAATTTTAACAATAAAACATTTTGTAATAATTATACAAAGAACACAAATTCAATTAAGAGTCATTCCAAAAGCCATATTGAGGAAAATATTACTTTTTCCACTTCATCCCTTTAGATTTGCATGAAACTTGGTATATGTAATCTCACAATTAGTATGACAAAACGATTTGTTTATTTTTTTTTAAATTCGTTCTCGTTCGCGTTTTATCGCTGCTTTAAATTAGTATTTTTTTAAAAAAAATTTAAAAATACATACTGTTAAAATTGACGTAATTATTGAACGCGCAGTTTGATTTTAAAAATGAATATCTCATTTTAAAGCTTATTTCGTCTTCGATTATATATGTATGCTTTTAAGAAAGGATAAAAAACTTAAACTTTGTTTTTCTTCTTAAATTTTTGTTTGCAGATTCATCAATATGTCCTATGAAACATATAAACAATTCAGAATGGAGCTTTAATATGTTTTTTTTTTTAAAACAACTTTTCCGATATTATTACTTAAAGAACAAAAAATAAAAATATTATAGAATTTTTTAATGAGGTCATAAATCATTGTATTTTTAAATTTATTTTATGATTGGGGTGCTCGTGTATGGTGTATAAATTACACAGTGGATATTTTCAGGTACGTACCTTTACATAACAAATTGTATAAAAACTTTCCATTTATGACACTAATGTTGTTAAAATACGATGTATACACAGTATATTTAATACATTACATGAAGCCGGCTTTTTTTTTTTTGCTTAAAATTTAATATTTCTAAAATTTTTAGGAAATTTGTGTTGTTTTATATTGAATATAATTGTAGTACGAAGGCGGATCAATAAGTCCGTGACTTTTTGAATGAAACACAGTTGTTTTTGCAAAAAAAAAAAAATTTATTTTTCAACATAACCTCCTTTTAGCTCAATACACTTAGTCCAACGTTTCTCCAATTTTTGTATCCCTTTAAAAAAATAGGATTTTTCGAGGTCCATAAAATAGGCATTTGTTTGATCAATAATTTCATCGTTGGAGCTAAATCTTTTTCCAGCGAGCAATTTCTTTAGATTTGGAAATAGGAAATAGTCACTGGGGGCTAAATCCGGAGAATATGGCGGATGAGTTAAAAATTCGTTGCCCAATTCATGGAACTTTGCCATTGAGACTGCACACGTATGCACCCGTGCATTATCTTGATAAAAAATAACTTTTTTCTTGGCCACATGGGGTCGTTTTTTTTTAAGTCCTCGTTAAATCGATCCAATAAGTTGGCATAATATTCGCCGTTTATTGTTTTTCCCTTTTTAAGGTAATCTATGTGGATTATTCCGTGTGCATCCCAAAAAACTATTGCCATCAACTTATTGGCCGACAAACTTACATTGGCCTTCTTCGGAGCCGGTTCACCTGGAGAAACGTATTGTTTAGACTGCTGCTTGGTCTCCGGAGTGTTGTAATGGGTCCATGTTTTATCCACAGTTACAAAACGCCGCAAAAACTCATTCGAATTGCTGTTGAACAACTCCAAACAATCATTTGAAGTTTGTCACACGTTTACCCAGTAAAACATTTTTGTGTTTTTAGAAGCAGGTTAAACCAAATGCGCTGATGTAAGTGCTTACTATTATCTTATACTGAGAAGCAGCAAAAGAAACGAATAATTTTCGTATAAAATGAATAAAAAAAATTGTTGAGCTTTCTGATTTCCCTTACAAGAATGCAGGCTATAAGCAGCTTACCTTAATCCCTTACAAGGAAGCAGGTTGTAATGCAGAAAGTTTCATATCGTGGGTTATAAACGATCTGTACCTGTTTTCCCGAGTGATTTACGATTGCGTTTGTTGTTTTTGAGTATGTTGTACAAAATAAATAGTCATTTAAATGTTTCTCAAGAGCTAGCACGTGGTGCAGAAAATATTAAATTATTATATTAATATGTCTAAAGTTTTAACAACAAAAAATTAATACCTTTAGAATTTTATATAAAATAAATTATATATTATTCATATTATTACTTTTAATCGTAATAATGTAGACATGAAATATAATTTTACTGAAAGCCTTGACATCACAGCTTTTTGTAAGCGTTAAAACCCGTGCTTATTTTGCCAAAAAGTAATGCTTCCAAGTGGGAATTCGCCATACAAAAATCATGGCATATGTAAGCAGGTTTGTAAGGGATTCTTTTCGGCTTACTCCCTTACAAACCTGCTTGCATGTAAGAAGCGTTTTTTACTGGGCTTTCTTAAACCCAACTGATCATTTAAAATGGAAACCATACTGCCATACTCTTCGATCGGCCAACACCATATCGTGGATTTTTCGACATTTTCGGGTGTATTGACCTCAATTGGCCGTCCAGAACGTTCAGCGTTATTTGTACTTGTGCGACCACAACGAAAGTCAGTAAACCATAGTATTTTTCGCAAAAAATATTGTTTAATTCACTTTTTTCCATTTTTAAAAAAATCCACGAAGTTGTATGATTTGAACAGCTGTTAAACGCAAAGTAAGTGAAGGAACTTGCTCAAAATTTGACAGTAGTCTATTAACAGGTGGTACTTGATGGGAAGTTCGAAAAGTCACGGACTTATTGATCCGGCCTCGTAATATCGAAAAAAAATCGTTTTTCTAAAAAACATACTCAAACTTCATTCTGAATTTTTTATATGTTGATCAACATGTATCAATCTGCAAACAAAACTTTAAGAAGGAAAAAGGGATGCATTTTGAGATAGTTTCGAAAGAATGACATTTTTAAGTTTTTTTTACACTTTTTAAAAGCTTCACATAATAAGCTTTGAAATGAGATATTAATTTTTAAAATCGGACTACGCGTTCAGTACTTACGACTATTTAAACAGTATGTATTTTTATACATTTTTAAAGAAAGAAGATAAAACGCAAATGACAACGAATTAAAAAAAATAAAAAAACAATTTGTTTATTTTTTTTAATTCGTCATACTAATTAGGAGATTATATATACCAAGTTTCATGCAATTCGGAAAAGTTGCTGCAACCGAATTTTCAGTTGAGACAACCTCGGTCTAACCGAATCATTCTTTGAATGTAAATTAGTTTAACTGTTGTTCCCAAAGATTCAGAAATGGGTTTAATCACCTTGTTTAGTGCTTGGCAGTTTATCTAATTTTTAAGAGATTAACTTTTCTATGTGCATTCCCTATTAGAGATATTTATTAGAAAAATATTTGAAAAAATATCTCAAATATTAAGAACTTTTCGAATTGCAATTTCAAATTTGCTAAAAATATATATTCTTGTCTTAAGAAAAACCTGAATGACTATTACAAAATTTGATCAGACATTATATTTTATATGAAGTATCACCATTAAACAACAATTCATCATTTGATTATTGAAAATCAGGTTTAATTTTTTTTTCCTTCATAGTTTTGATAACATTTTCTTTTGTCTTGTAATTTGATATTTTTCATTATGACGATTGGTTTTTCAGAAAACCTTCATTTTAAGGTTTGTTCATCATATATCATTTTTTTTTTTTGTTTTATTTTCTATATCACAACATCAAGATTTCTATCTTGATGGATATTTTTTATACCACTTTTTTTCATTTTCAAGGTTCATTATATTATATATTCTAAAGAATTTTTGTGTTTTATGGATCATTTTTGAGATTTTCATCATCATCATCATCATTGTTATTTGATTATTTTTCAAATACGATCTTAAATTTAAAAAATTTGCTTGCACATTCCTTTTCTTTTGTATGTAGTTCTCAACAAATATTTCGTAGAATAATTTGATCTTTTTATAACAATGAAATCACAAGAATTTAAAATTATTATATGGATTGTATGTTGCAATTGTTCAGTGTGCAAAAAATTTTACGTTAGTTTTGCATAAACAATTAGTTATTAATATAATTATGATATAATTTTTATTGAATATTTGGATTAATTTGTTTTTATATTTCTTTTTCTATTTGCAGGTATGCTGTGCGAAATTTGGAAAATTCATTATTAAAAAATGGTAAGCATTTGATTAGATTTTATGCAATATTAAATGAAAGTTTCAATCATTTTTTAAAATCACTTTCTAAACTGATAAAGACTTTTTTTATCTATACGATTTTAGAATCAAATCTGAAATATTTTGTTTTTGATCTCACGACATTTTAATGCTCAATCTCCTGTTAAAATTATTGTTTTCTATTTAAAATTGTTCACATTTTAAAAATATTTTTTTCAAAAAACCACTATCAAGGATAAAATTTGAATACACACAAAAATATAAAAACCCATCTCAATTACGAAAACCACCGATTCAATAAATTTAGGGCGTCCAAAGCTAATAAAATAGGCATGATTTTTGTTCGCGATGTCCCACTTGGTATGTCTCTTTTAAGCACGTGAAAAGCGCTTCTTTCATGTGCTCCTAGAAGCAATAAATACGTGCCTTCTTAGGCAATAAGAAGCGCTTTTTTGTATGTTGACAATATTAATACTTCACTGTATACATTCTTTATTGCTTCATTGTAAGCATTATTCACTGCTTCAAAGAAGGCATTCTGGGAACCACTACAGAATGCCTTGCCTAATTGCGTTATGGTATGCAAGGTGGTGAAGCGCTATTTTGGAAGCATACAAATGTAGTTACTACTAACCAACTTCAAGTTATTTTTTGCAGCGTACTTACTCTGACCATAACCAATCAAAATGACTGGTGGTTTTAAAAAATTTGTCAAAAATACATTTTTTAGCCGATCATTACGGTTTAAGCAGCAGTGTAATCTAGAAGTTTAGCTCTTCAATAACTGAATTTCAAGCACTACGAATTGTTGTATTGTTTGAGCGATATTTGGAACAGAATGTAGCTATAGGCTATTTTCGATGAATTTTTAATAAGTTTTTTTTAGCACTTTTTTTTTTTTTTTTTTTTTAATTTTAACAAATACTCAGGGGATGCCCCCTACTCATGCAGTGCACTGTATTGATCAGGAAAATAGGGTATGGGAGGGAGGAAAGAGGGAGTAGTGTTTGTGGATATTTGATTTAAAATTTTCTAAGTTGTAAGTAACAGGGAAGACTTCTGCGGGAAGTTTGTTCCACATACGAATCGTTCGAATTTTCTCTGTAATGCGTTGTGCGAAACACAGTACAATCATCTACAAACGGATGTGCTCTACTAGATAAGCGAGTATTACGAATAAAAACTCGGGCTCGAGGAATAAGTTCACCTCCCATGGTAATATCGATAGAAAAGTGTCACACAACCCACATTCCGACGATGCTCCAATGAATCAATAGAGTTGGATACACTACTGTCATTGATAAGCTTCACCGCCCTCCCCTGAACACGGTCCAGAAGCTTTAGAATAGACACTGAAGCCCCTGCCCATATATGAGAGTTGTATTCCATTTACGGCCGGATATAGCTAGTATAAATAGTAAGGAGATCTGATGGAGTGAAGTAAGTCTTGCACCGTTTCAGAAAAAATCTGCTAAAATTCAAATAGGACAAATCGCGAAAAATAAACCAAAAACAACCTCTTTCTTATATCAACCAACCAATAAAATATATAAATTCGATATTATCCGACCGGAACAGTTCGATATTTGTTCCGTTTTTTGGTATTTGCAGGTATTATGGAAGAATTTTTATATTGCAAAAACTATTTGCTGGTCCGATGTATCAATCGTCACATGGGAATCTTTCAAAACGTGTTCTGATGATGGGAACTTAGAAAATTCATAAAATAGATCTATCAACACATTTCTTAAAGTCAATTAATAAATTTGAAAACTAAAACTCTATAGATTATTTGTTAGGGCAATATTCTAATAAAGAATTTCATAACAGAATTCGCGCAAAAAGGAAAAATTTGCAAAAAAAAAATTGTTGAAGTATTTTGGAAACATTTTAGAAAACTTTATATCAAAATGCTATAATTTAAAAACGTCACTAAAATGTACAAGAATAAAAAATATGTTAATCAACAAAAATTACTAAAAATGGAACATATCGACAAAAGAAAATAAAAGCTCTTGAAAATTAATAAAATTGTAAAAAAATGCTCCAAAAAATCATTAAGCTGGCATATGTGGAAAAAATGTTAAATTGTCATGAAAATTAAAATCATTCAGATAAAAGAATTCAAACTGCAAATGGAAAAAAACGATGAAATTGAAAAAAATTGCTTATCAGTAAAATTATAAAGGCTGAAACATAATTGGCTTAAGTAACTTAAGTCAGGTAGTACCCAGTAAAAATTTTTCGTGTTTTTAGAAGCAGGATAAATCAAATGCGCTGAAGTAAGTGCTTACTATTATGTTGTTCGTATAAAAATAAGCAGCTTGCGCTAAAAAATAAAATATGATTTTACTGAAAGCCATGAAGTCACAGCTTTTTGTAAGCGTTAAAACCCGTGCTTATTTTGCCCATAAATAATGCTTCCAAGTGGTAATTCGCCATATAAAAATCATTTGGCTTACTCCCTTACAAACCTGCTTGCAGGTAAGCAGTGTTTTTTACTGGGCATTGTTATTAAAAGAAAATTAATATTTTTTAAATTTAAATAACTGTATTTCTGAATTTTCGCTTCATACCAATACCTGACTAAAGTCACATAAGCCAATTATGTTTTAGTCTTAAATCCTCAATATAAGAAAAAATTTCACATTTTTGTAAAATTAAAAATCATTCAAATTCTATCGATATACGAGGGGTACTATTTATATTTCGGGAATAGCAAATAATAACAAACATTTTTAAATGAAAATGGCTTTATTGATTTCAAAATATTCCCTTTGATGATCAATACACTTTTAATTCGTTCAAACCATTGGTCATAGCAGTTTTTCCATTCCTCTTGAGACACCTCCAAAACATGATTTTTGAACGCTTCAACTGCTTCGTCTTCGCTCGTGAATCGTTGACCACGCAGTTCGCCAACTCTCCATCAGGTTGCGAGCAACAACTGTTCTAAGACTTATCATCTCGCGCAATTGCAGTGTTGCCATGTTTGAAGCCCTTCATCTTTCCCCACCTTTCATCTCTCCACTATCCAATTTCCAAAGAAAGCAACACATTAATAAATAGGAAGAATTTCCTGAGTGTTGCTTCTCTTAAAAAAAAAAAAAAATCAGGACTGGACGGAGGATGAGTCATCAATTCGATGTTTTGACCGCTCAAAAATTCACTTGTTTGACGAAATGTGCGAGAGCTCGCATTGTCATGATGGAAAATGATTTGTCTTTGGCGGTTAGTTTTACGAATTTCTCCGAAGACTTCCAGCAAACAAATGGTCGTGTACCACTCAGAATTGACCGTCCTACGTTGCTCAAGAGGAACAGTGACCACATGACCCATTATGCCAAAGAAATAGGCTACCATTTGCTTCGCTGTGCTTCTTCCACGAACAACTTTTGCTGGATTTTGCTCGTCTTGGATTGTCGATTTCTGTTTTGCTTCCGGCTCATACGCATATATCCATGATTCGTCACCTGTCACGATTTTATACACGTCTTTTGAAGCACCACGGTAGAACTTTTTAATCATTTCCGTACACCAATCGACGCGAGCATTTTTTTGAGCGATTGATAAATCATGGGGTATCCAACGAGAACAAATTTTTTTTACAACTAAGTGTTCATGCAAAATCGAATGTATTGAAGTGGAACTAATGTGGAAGGATGCCTCTATCTCGCAATATGTCACATGACTATCTTGCGTTATCAGTTCACGCACTGCATTGATGTTTTGTGGCACAACAACCGATTTTGGACCACCTTCACGGAATTCGTCGGCTACCGAACTACGATCACGATTGAATTCTTTATCACCATACCTAGAACTGAGTTCATCGACATATTCTTGTTGAGATAATCCACGTCGAAAGTTGAGAAAAATAATCCAACGAAAACCTTCTCTTGAAATTTCCATTTTTTGACCAAATTTTTTCTTAACTCACTGGAAACAAAACAAATAGCACTTGCACATCAAAAGTGCAAGCACATCTATACTAAAAAATGTCAAACTTCATTATGATGTTGCCAGATTTTAGCTATTGACATTAGTGTTGCCAGTTCCCGAAATATAAATGGTACCCCTAGTATAAGTATTTTTTAAGAGTCCGAAAAACTTAAACAATTTTTCAATATTTGTTCTACTGAAAATGTTTCCGTATTTTGACAGTTTAAAAAAAATATAATTTTTTTTGCGAGGAATTTTGCTAGTTCTTAATAGCTTTGTTCGAAGTACGTCAGCGAGTGTACCCTACCCAATCTTACCAATTTGGGTGTACCCTACCCAATTTTCTATTGTCAAATTTGTGGGTAAATTGTTGCTGTTTCGGGTAAATTCGGTTCCCTCGGGAAGCCGCGTTAACGAAGTCGAGCAGACCTAATAGCTTTTAAGTACGTATGATTAATATTAATTATATATTACTCATACGTATTTGGGTTTTTAAATTTAAGTATATACAACTAAATTAGCTGTATCGTTTTTGTCTTTAACATAAAATTCCCAGAATCCTGAATTTTTTTTTTTTCAATTATGTATACTGTCATTCAGTCAGTCATTTAGCCAATCAGCTGCGTTTTTTTGCCATGTCTTTTGTTATTTTTTAAAATGCTATTTAAAATGTTAAACAAAACTTAATAAGAGAGTTTGCCCTTACAATATTACAACAAACTAATAACAACAGCAATGACAGGCTAATGATGGAAAACATTCGTAAGAAAACTTTTAACAACAATAAAACAACAACTACAACTTCAATAGCAACAACAATAAAACAGAAACATAAAAACACAATTTTTACTTAAGGTACTTTCCAAATATAACATTATAACAGAGGCATTCCAAATAATTTCGACTCTTTTTTTTAGTAAGTTGTTATTTTAAATTTATAACGAGCTTTCAACAAAAGCAAAAAAATAAAGCAAATTAAATATATTAGCTAGGTTGATACTAGTATTTCGATCTGGCTAAAGATCTCCTCACAACCCGAAGTTTTAGAAAAGCTAGAGCCTCCAGAATAGGCAGAGCTTTAACAAAAATCCTTTCAATCATTAATTTTGTTTATTGGAATGTATTTGTTTGGATTTCATTGAAATTAAGCATATCGTTATTCAACGTTCCTATGATAAATGTACTGTGATAATTTTTTAAAAATGCGGTGTAGTTCGCGTTCTATTGCATCTCAAAGTTTGACATTTTTAGCAAAACTAAGATAATGTCAGTAATTTTAAACTGCTCTTTCCAGAAAGTATGCAAAAATTCCGTTTTTTCCGTTTTTTCTTAAAAAATTTTTGGTGTTATATTAGATAGATCATAGCATATTGTTTTGTATAACGTATCCAAAACTCAGAGTGGGTTCTTCATAAGGTCAAGAGAAATTTAGATTTTTGAAAAAAGTTTGTCATATTATTTTCTAAGAAAGCTAAATTCTTAATTTGTTTTTGATACACACAAATTTTAAATTTCTCAAAACTCAAGATCCATAGTTCAGAGTGTCGGCTTGTCTGAAAGTAGCTTGTCCTGTTTCTCAGGAGAGCAAAAAAAACTGATTTATATTAGCCTTTTAAGATATTTAATTAACATCATATGCCATAATGCTTCACAACCTCATTTACTAAAATACTGCAATAAATGAAATCCGAATTTAATTTCGGTTTCAGAGCGGTGCGCTCAATATTACAATATAAAAACATAATAATTCAAAACAGCATTACTTGCAGGCTAGACGACGGTATAATTTTTCAGTGGTTTTTTTGCTCTCTGAACCCGAATCTGAGTTCCGAACTTCTGCAAGTAGTAACAAAAAAATGCAAAACAAATACGATTTTGCATCATATTCGTGACGTTACTAAAATATATAATATACCCAGTCTCAGTTTAGAAACGGTAATTACCAGCTCTGCATTACTTTAACACAAATAATAATTACTTACTAATAACTAGTTAATTTTTTCCATTATTTTTATGCAAAAAATAATGCGTTACCATTAAATACTTATTTCTTATCGTTATTTTAAATATAGAGTAATGATCTCACCATTTTTAAAAAATCTATTTTTAGACTAATTATTTTTTCAACTCCAATAAGTACATATATAACTACGTATTTTTGGAATTTTTGTTAGCTGGAACGTAATGACATTTTGTGCAAGCAATCTATCAAATATAGCTATCTCGTCAGCTCAAATTGTAGAGCGCTTTTCTGATTGACAATCGCAGGTTCGAATACACATTTTATTAGAAAAAATTTTTCAATAAAAAAAAAATATTTTTTTTAACTGTTTTTTTTTTTTTAATTTATTTTTATACTCATTATTTTGTCCATACTGGTAAGCCTATAGTTAACCATATATGTTTTGATTTTTCCTACGTGGTTTAGTAATTATATGTCATTATATTGCAAGACATCTCTATATAAAAGTAATGATATTTGTAATGAAAATTGTAAGAACTTGCCATTACCAAATATGTACTTATATAAATACTTGTATGGTAATGCTTTTCTCCAACCCAGAAAAATCAAAAAATATGGTGACCTACATGCTTACTAGTATGGACACTTACTATACTGGGCAGTAGGGTAATAACTTTTTGCATTTTTTGCAAATATCAAATCTCCCCAGACAAAATCGTGTAGGGCATGGACAAATATTAAGAACTGCGTTTTTAGTTTTTCGCTATCGTTAAAAAAGGTTACGCACCAAACGCGTTAAAGTTTTGAATCAAACAAAGTGAAAAAAAAAACTTTTTTTGATGCCTCAACGTCTGACCATCACATCTATATAATTAAGGCATGCTGATTTCAATAGTAAAGTCCGTTTTCGCGTCAATGGAATAGTTTTCTTCCAAATTTGCTTACTTACATATGTATAAACCATATTTTAAAAAAATTGTTATTAAAAAAAATTTTAAAAAAATATATTAAAGGCATTTTAGAAATCGCTGTCGGTGTTTTTTACCAAATTAAACTGAAATAGTTTTTTTTTATCATTAATACAATATTTGCCATTAGAAAACCCCTGGGGGAAATGTTGTCCAAAAAAGTTATCACCCTACTGGACAGTACAGCATTCCATACTTATATAAAACTAAATTACTTAATTTTCAACTAACGGTTTATCTGAAAACAGATAGAGATATCTGATGAATTCAAAATCTATTTTGAATATTAAAAGCAGTAGTTTTAGAAGAGGTAACGAATATCAAGTAAGAGAAACTATTCGCGGTGTAGTAAAGTTCCGAATATGACGAACAACGATTCTTTTGCATTTTTTGGTTAGAATGTCTCAAGACTTAAATGAATTCTGCAAAAAAGATTCGAACTCAGAACACCAAAGACAATTTAAGAAATTATACTCTGGACTAAGGGTCGTGAGTTTTGCGAAAATTAAAATTCTTGTGTATTGAGCAAAATTGAGAATTTAATTTTTTAAAAAATCTAAATAGTTTTCCCCGCCATGGATGAGAGCCCAGTTTCAACTTTGGATATATTGTACAAGACAATGTGATCATCACCACAAATTTTCTAAGAAAAATCAAAAATGTAGTTTTTGAAATATTCGCAAAAAATTGCAATTTTGCATTTTTGCAAATTTTCTCTAAAGAGACTAAATTATTTTCTAACAAACATCTAAAAGTATAAGATCCAATCTTTCTTATGAGATAACATTTGTAAAAATTCTGTAAAACCTAAAAAAGTTAGAGCAGTTTAAACATGAGTTATTTCACACAGTTTTGATAAAACTATCGGACTTTGAACCAGTATTTGTGGCACCGAATTTTTGAAAACTTAATAAAACACATATATATCATACACTCATAGAAATAAACTACTAAAAATTAGTTCAAAATAACGTAGCAGAAAATCTGCTAAAATTAGCAGATTTTTTTCTTCTGCTAAATACAGTTGAACCTCGATTATCCGGGTTGCACGGGACCGGACTCAGCACGGATAATCGAAAACACGGTTAATAGAAGTTATTTATTTTTCCCGATATTTGACTCTTTGTATGTAGGTGAAAAGAAAAAACAAGCAAATAAATATGTGCGCTGCACGGATAATAGAGGTGAAGCACGGTTAATAGAGGGAAAAAAATAATAGCACGGATAACAGAGGTAAACACGGTTAATAGAGGTATAAATCAAACCACCAGCATGCCGGTTAACAGATGTACCCGGTTAATAGAGGCCCGGATAATCGAGGTTCAACTGTAGTTATATGAACAGCAAAAATAAAACTGCTAACTTTACAAAATTTTAGTTATATTCGAGTTGAATCTTAGTTATTGTAATTGAAAATAGCAATTTACTCTGCTGAAATTAGCAAACACATTTACTAAATATTTATAGACTAAAACTGCAAAAAAAAAGTAATATCAATAAAATTTTTGCTATATTTACCACAAATTTAATAGAATGCAAATAGCAGTGTATTTTGCTAAAATCAACAGAAATTTTTGATAAAAAATTGTAGATTGCTGATTTCAGAAGGGCAGTTTTTTTTATTCGCATTGAAAAAAGAATTAGATTTACAAATTTTACATTTTTTATGATTTTTTTGTCTACTAATATTTAGTAAATGTTATACTGATTTTAGCAGATTAACATGTTACTTTTAATTAACTAAAATTTATCTCAAATATAACTATTAGAGTGTCCCTTAAAGTTAAATGTTAGAAATGTTGTTAAATGTATGAAAGCGTGGTCGTAGAAGCGCAAAATTACACATGTGTTATATTCAAGTCATCTTAGGGTTAATTTAGTACACAATATATTTTTATGGATTTATCGAATGGTTTTAGCCAGGTTTGTAAAAAAAAGAATTCAAATACTTTTGTTCAAATATATATAAAAACGCACAGTATCTCCTTGAATCTGAATGCGGCATGGTAAGGGTTAACGTTGTTCAATATGTCCAAACATTTTGCCACATAATCTAAAAGTATTCTGTTATTATCTTTTACATCACGTTTCTTAAAATTCAAAAGTAGTAAGAAAATCTTTAACGTTTTTTGAAAATTGAAATAAATAAGTCTGGGGTCACTTGGGGTCGCAGCTCCACATGGGTTAGTAATGTTCGAAATATTTTTATTTTTAACTTTGAGTAATGCTTATAAAATAAAACTATAAAAGTTACAAAAGTAGCTAATTTTTGATTTAAAATATTTCATGGCAACAAATAAGCCTTTTTATTACTAAAAAACACAATTTCCTCGAAATCCGTAAAATTAAAATCGTTGCCCTACCCAAGTGTACTGGGGGATATTTTTAAATTTTTTTATTTTTAATCTCTTAGATATTTTAAACAAGTTTAAGCAATAAAAAACAAAATTTTTTTGATTTTGTTGAAGAAATTTTTTTAAAATTTGAAATTGGAGATTTGAAAAACACCCCAACTTCGTTGGGGTGTTGGTGATTTCGTTTTTGACATCACCGTAGGACAGGTTAACGCCATCCAAAACAAAAAACTTCTTTTATGTCTCACAATTATGAGTGTATTAAATAAAAAAATTATGTTTCAGCAATCAATTTTAAAAACGTTTAAAATTTGAGCTCGAATTTCTTGCTGAAGTGGTATTTGGCACATTATTGGTCTGGGGCATTATTTATTACTGGGGTAGTTCTTAACCGATTTTGGATTTTTATACCTTTTTGAATACATAATTTTATCTTAACCTCGATTAATTTATCATCTAGAGTAAAAACTGTTGCGATATTGCAAAAAAACAGCAAAAACTAAAAAAAAAATATCCCGTTTTCCCATATAAACGCATGTTTCGATCTTTAAGGCCCTATCGGGTAGGGAAGCCGTGGTCGTAGGGGCGTAAAATTTCACATGAGTTATTTACAAGACAAATACAAAAAAAAAATAAGAGGGTAGCGTCTCAACATTTCTAACATTTAAACTTGTAGAAAACCTTAAGGGACACTCTAATAACTATTAAATATTTGTAGATTCAACAGATATATTTTTTGCTATTCTTATCTTACTAATATTTAGTAAAACAAATCTGCTAATTTTAGCAGTTTTTTCTACAACGTCATTTTTAACAAATTTTTAGTAGTTTTAACAAAATTTTTTACAAACTGTTTTCTATTAGTGAAGGAACATTGAATATTGATGTGTTCATTTTCACATATCCGAAGACCATATCGAAAATTTTTGGAATGACTCAACCACAACATAGAAACCACAGTGGAGCAAAAATATGAAACCAATGAAAAAGAAAATGCAAACATTTTTTAAAAATTAGGTCAGTAGCGTCAGCGGTGGCGGTGTTTGTGGCGGCAGCTATGACGGCACCTTTTTCTTTAGAATTTAAAACCGAAAAAATAATGAAAATATAAATATAAAAAGAGCATGGCATACAAAGTTATACTGCTGGAAGGTTAGTTTGATGTTGATGATTAGAAGGAAAAAAAAAAAATAAAAGATAAAGGGCATTTACTACACTTTTACGCGATGCTTTGAAAAATATACACTGACAGAAAAGTGTGGGGGGGGGGGGAGGTGAGTTAGGGGAAGAGAGTATAGAGCCAACATGGTACTTAACATGCGTGTTGACTATATTACCAACAAAGTTAAGCTTTCCTCAAATGCATATTGTCTAGGGTAAAACATATTTATGCCACATAGAGAAATAACACAATTTTTTCTTTTGGTTTAGAAGGCATTAGTTACACTTGATTGTAATGAGCAGAGAATTTCAGACAATAAAAAAAACATGCTTTTTTTTCTTAAAAGATTTTTTTTTTGCTGCTTTTAGTTTATTTTTATGATGAAGAGGATTTGGAAAATTAAAAAAAAATATATATATATATATATATATATTTTTATCCGGCAAAGTATATGGATGACAATAAACATTTGGCGTAAATAATGTGTCTAGGGTATGTTAACAAAGTGATGTCATCATTGTCATTCAATGAACTGGAACATTTAGCGCAAAAATACATTACAGTACAACACGTACAATAGGGGGAACCTAGATTTGTAAACATTGTTGTGTTTTTTTTTTGATTTTGGGGTTACACAAACTTACAAACTTGAGCATTTAAATACAAAGCATATAAAATCTAGAATAAATAAATTTTATAACCAAACCTTGACGGAACTTATTTTGTTTATGTAAATAAAATACAAAAACATCCGAATTTTATATACAACATTTAGTATGAAGCATACTTCAATAGACATCTTTTTATCATTGAGTGTTTGTTGTGGAGTATCAGAGTTTTAAAAGAATTCGTTGATAAATTGGATTTTGAATTATTTATTTTTCGAATTTTTGTTTACAAAAAAAACGTTACACAAATTTTTTGCATACATTTTGCAAGAACTTGGTAAAATTTACCAAGGTTTTAACTGCGAAATGTTAAAACTTAGTAAATATATTCTTATTTTTGTGAAATATATTCTATTCTTTTTGTAAATATATTCTTATTTGATGTGCTCTTAAATATAAAGTCTATTAAATTTTTTGGTATAAATTATGCAATATCATAAGCAGTAAATACATTGCTATGCTTCCAAAATAGCGCTTAACCGCCTTGCATACAATAAAGCAATTAGGGAGGGCATTCTGTTGTGCTTCGTAAAATGCCTTCTTTGAAGCAGCGAATAATGCAGGGGTGCCCACGGCCTATGCGCTTGGTACTAATTTGTTTTTGTAAAAACACTTAGCTATAGGCTGTGTGTTTTAATACACATATAGAGCGCTCAGCACTAGCAATACGAAATACACAAACAACTTTGTCTTATTAGTTTTTTTGTCGTTCTTCACTTTATACACGCAAGCGCAAAGCAACAACACTTTCGTATGCTTTGCTGGTAAACATTGAAATATTTTTTTCTTTTTTCTTTGTATGTATCGGTTTTTACAACAAAAAATGTTGAATAAAAATTAGTTTTTCTTTAAATGTATTGGTGTTTGCTCTTCCATAAGGAACTTTTGGGCACTCCTGGAATAATGCATACAATGAAGCAGTAAAGAATGCGTACAATGAACAAAAATCGCGAATAAAAATCATGCCTTCTGGATTTGATTTGGAAGCTCTCGGTACTTAAATAATGTTTTCCGGAACTGCTTCTGGGTAAGCACTATTTTTTGCTGGGTATTTAAAAAAAATGTTTGCTATAGAGAGCTTTTAAAAACTTTCGACACACCTTTTAGATAATGGTATTTCAAATTTCACTGAACTTGGTATTAATATTCTTCTAGTAAATATGGCGTTTACGTATTTTTTCTTTTTCCAAAATTCGTTATAGTTCGCGTTTAATCGTTGCTCAAAGTGGGGGGTTTTAAACAAATGTGTAAGAAAAATTCAATGTTTGAATTATCATAATTTTTAAATGCTTCAACAGAATATTAAACATTTCGTGTTATTTTAAAGATAAAATCCTCCTCTTTAAAAAAATTAACTTTTTTCTCGCAAAGGACAATGATATTGAAAAAATTTCGCTAATTCGCGAATATCTCAAAATACCCATAATTAATTTTATTGAAATTCATTTTGCAACAAAACTTAAAGTATCACTTACAAAAATTTCAAGTTGGGAATCAGAGTATTTTCCGAAAGTTTCTCTGATATTTCTTAGAAAAAAACAGTGCTTACCCATAAGCACACGCGGAAGGCATTATATAATTATCGAGCGCATCCAAAGCAAATCAAGAAGGCATGATTTTTGTTCGCGATGTCCCTCTTGGTATGTCTTTTTTAAGCAGGTGAAAAGCTCTTCTTTCATGTGCTCTAAGAAGCAATAAATTCATGAATTCGTGGACAACATTAATGCCTCATTGTATGCGTTATTCACTGCTTCAAAGAAGGCGTTCAGGGAAGCACCACAGAATGCCTTATTTAATTGCTTTATTGTATGCAAGGCAGTTAAGCGCTCTTTTGGAAGCATACAAATGTAGTTACTGCTTACCAAATCCAGGTTATTTTTTGCTGGGTTAATATAAAAGTTTTATATTCCCATAGTACCCTACGACTTATTTCAATATTTTTTGCCACGCATGTTAAAATCGATATGCACGTTAAACAGTAGACCACATGTACTCAGATTTTCGTTATCACATCCTATGTCCTTTCAAAATTACATTTAAAGTTACATTTTTAAACAAATTATTTAAATATTTGTACTCATTTCGTTCTTAGCTATTATATTCTTTCGAGTTCGGGCCGTTGAATGGGTTCTTGCGAATCTCAATGTAAATAAGTGAGCGGTCTCGAATGAAAAACCAGCGTGGTATTTCTGTATAAATTTCAGAAGTTTTCTCATCTAAAAATCCTAATCTACTGTATCAAGAACAGGGGCGAGTCAGGTAATATCAAATTTATCCATAGCGATTCCTTTTTTTTATAAAGTGCAGACAATTTTTATATTTTATTACTACTCCTGTTTTAAATGTAGTAAGGTTGCAGAAAACTTCTGAAATTAGCTACCCTTTTTAGCTAATCGTACCGAACGGACAGGAATAACAAATGTTAATCCCAAAAAAGTGTCTGTCTAGTAAACCAGACAATTACCGCGTAACTACGATTTGTTTTGTTGCAATTAATTGGATGTGATTTCGTAAAAATCCTTTAACGGAAGAAGCAATAGAGTTTCTTTCGGATCTTTCAAGTCGGCATATCACGGATTGTGTGTGTCAGAAAGCAATCGTGTCAAAACATATTGCTTTTGGTGCGGCGAACACTTCTCTCAATTAATATTAAGCTTTCTCAGAGACCGCACTTTTAGAATTGTTATAGATGGAGTCTAATCCAATAAGTTTCAACTGAATGCAGTTGTACCGAAGAATGCGTTCTTTCTTCCTCACTTTTTCTTGTCTTTTTATATGACCTTTTGGGTCAAACTTCAGATTTGAAGATGACTTTTCGTTTATATTCCTTCGCTCATAGGTCAAGCCTTTCGGAGGTGGGGCTCATGAAACATACTATTAATAAAACACACATTGTGGATACATTCCGACAATCTTCGAGAGACGTCGTGCGAAAATCGTCTATTTAATGCATTGTGATAGGGCCGTGGGGTGTTGTCAATATTGAGGAATATGATACTCTTGGTGTGCTAGGCATGAGAGTCCAACGTGATGTCTGAAAGAAGCATTCAAGTGTTTAGGTTTTCTCAACCAATGATAAAACTATTTCACTTCAGAAGATCTCCTTATTATTTATTCCAACTAATATTGGCTGAAAATGAAATACCACTGCCATATATAGGCAGATGCATCACACATTCGAAAATTATGCTGTAAGAGCACTATTTAATGATTTGAAATACAATTTATTCAGAATATGATCATTATGAAAATTAATATGATCTTAGCTGATCATAATATGATTACTGCGACTGAGGTTGTGATAATTAAGGGTCATATTATGATCGTTAGGGCCATACAATAATTGTTACGTATTCCCAATCATTAATACGTATTAATACGAGTACGGATATACCACCATGGTCAAATGACGGTCGAATGTCTACTAAAAATTTCAATATTGCCGTATTACAACTCTTCCTCTCACTATATCCCGATTGGTTTTCAGACAACAATTTATTAATTGTCAAGTGCTTGACAATTTGTGACGAAATAAGTCGTTCAAAAACCTTAGATAACGAAGGCAATATACTAATAGGTCGAAAATCTTCGGGTCCAGATGGCAAACTCTATTTAGCAACTGGTATAATATTAGAAATTTTCCAATGATAAGGGAAATTAGAAGTTGTAATTATGTGGTTATATATATGGGTTAATGAGGGTAGTATGTAAGGTATAATTAGTTTAATAAATTTCAAGTTAATTCCATCATAACCAACAGAGTTGGACTTGAGTTTCGATAAAGCTTTTCCAACTTCTTCGATATTAAATTGTTCAAAGCAGAAAGGGTTTCCATTATACAGAAAATTTGGAATGAATGGGGATGGATTGAAATCATATTTAACTGTTGATTTCAAGAAAAAGTTGTTCATAATTTCAGGACAAATAGTACAATTTGTCTTGTTCTTTTTAATGCCAATGCTGCCAAGATTTTTCCACAGGTCATTTGTTGAAAGATTGCTGTTTAATTTAGTCTGATAGTACACACAGAGAAATGAAGTGCCAACCGAACTGAAAAGCGTATATTAAGGATAACAACTTATAAATTCAGTTAGTACAAAGATATTTACAATCGGTTTCTGAAAATTTTGGGTATTGCAATTAAAATTCTGTTGAATTAACCGAACTTTGTTGTGAAAACTAATATAAAGTTGTGCCAACTGTCTGAAATTCGTAATAACCGAATTTGAGTCGTAGTCAGTGGCGTACCCAGGGGGGTGGCCCTGGGGGCCAAAGCCCCCCCCCCCCCCCGAAATATTTTCGATTTTATATTTTATTTTTGTTTTGGTTAGTATGTAATAAATAAATTTATAATATTTTTTTGAGACTATAATTTTTCAAACTAATGATATATTAACTGAAATTGATCTATGGAAACACTACCATAAAGACCATCAAATCCGCTAGATGCTATTCAAGGTTGCAACAAGGAACTTTTTCCAAACGTTTACATGTTTTTACATTTACTGATAGTAATTCCTGTTACAACTGCATCCGCGGAGAGAAGTTTTTCCACCCTAAAAAGAGTGAAAACATATTTAAGGAATTCTATGGGTGAAGCTAGACTTGGTGCTCTAGCTCTTGCATCAGTGTATCGAGAAAAGCAGGGACCGAAAATAACAGTTATTTCCAAATTTTTAAACAAAAAAAGCAATTAGAAGTAAATGTCGGAAAACTGTTTAAAGCATACCATTTTGATCCTTATGAACTAGTCTATAATAAAATGCATTGCTTTTTAAAATTTTGATTTTTATTTTTTTTAGCAAAAATAAAAGTTTTTTTTGATTTTTATTTTTGTGAGCAAAAATAAAAAATATTTTTTGATTTTTATTTTTTCGAACAAAAATAAAAGTTATTTTTTGATTTTTATTTTTTCGGGCAAAAATAAAAGTTATATTTTGATCTTTATTTTTTCGAGCAAAAATAAAAGTTATTTTTTGGTTTTTATTTTTTCGAGCAAATATAAAAGTTATTTTTTGGTTTTTATTTTTTCGGGCAAAATTAAAAGTTATTTTTTGATTTTTATTTTTTCGGGCAAAATTTATTATTTGATTTTTATGTTTTCGAGCAAAAATAAAAGTAATTTTTGATATTTATTTCAATTTCTTGAGTTGAAATTCCATAAGTTATAATTTTTTATTTTTATAACGAATAAATAACAAATAACGCAGTTATATTATATATATATAATATATAAATTTTATGGTTGCCATTTGTAATATTTTCGAGTTTTATAATCAGTAAAACTTATTTTTAATATGACGATTTTTTTGAAGAATTCTTGTTTTAAAAATGACGAATTTAATTTCAAAAATTGGCGCACTGCTCGTACAAATAGAGATGTTTGCCTTGTAGTTAGATACTTAAAAAATGTATAATAATATATATTAATACAGTTATCACAAAAAATAACATTGCAAAATATTTGCTGTATATCTATCATCACTCAAAAATCATAATTACAAAGCTAATAACTTTTATTTTTGGTAAAAAAAAATTAAAACCCAAAAAATTACTTTTATACTTGCTCGAAAAAAATAAAAATCAAAAAAAACCTTTTATTTTTGCTCGAAAAATTAAAAATCAAAAAATAACTTTTATTTTTGCTCGAAAAAATAAAAACCAAAAAATAACTTTTATTTTTGCTCGAAAAAATAGAAATCAAAAAATAATTTTAGCTTTTGCTCGAAAAAATAGAAATCAAAAAATAATTATAACTTTTGCTCGAAAAAATAAAAATCAAAAAATAACTTTTATCATCTGGCTTTTATAAAAAAAAGGAATAATTTTTACGGTCCCTGGAGAAAAGGTTGAACCTGACATTGACATTGACACTTTTGACATTGACATTTTTATGAAAAAAAAATCGTTGAATTAAATTTTAAGAGTATATAAGGATCTTAATTAATATGATAGCTCACTTTAAAAACCAAAATAAAATTATTTAATTGATACATAAATTTGTTAAATATTTCAAAAAAAAAAACTTGTTTGTAGATATAAACCATAGTTTTTCTCTGTGTGTTCAAAGTTTATGCTGGATCATCTGGGTCGTGTTCAAAGAAGGGATTTGGCGCTCAACAGCGAAAAAAGAGTATTCAGCTCTATTGACTAGCTGGAGTAGCGTCGAAATGAGGGTTGTGTTTCATTTTTCTTTCAATATTACCATGGGAGATGTTTTGTCGAGATAAGTGTATTTATTCCTGGAACCCGTGTTTTTGTCGAAATACTCAAATACTCGCCAGTGAGTTGCACATCGCATTACAGAGAAAATTTCTTAGTTAATCGTTCTCTTTACATGAGGAATAAATTTACCACAGTAGTCTTTCATTTCACTTACAATTTAGAGAAATTTAATTCAAAAGTAGACAGACACTACTTCCTCTTTCTGCTATCCTTTAAAATAATTTCCTTCCACCAACGCAATGCATTGCATAAGTAAGAGCACTGGTTTAAAGTAAAAGATTTCTCATAAGGGGTCCTCCGGTCCTCCGATCCTCCGATCCTCCGGTCCTCCCAATCTCATATTTATGAGTTACAAGAAAGGGAAGAAGTAGAGCGTAGAGGTTGAAACATTTTTCAAAGCTCTTTATATTTCTTCTAGAGCCAGTATATTGTATAACAAATGACAAGTATTTAAAATGGTCATCTTACGTAGGGTTTTTTCTCCTCTACCACATATCCAAATTTCATTAAGAGCGGAGAAAACCCATCAGGACTCTCTCCTTGTTAGTTTAAAAAGTCCCTTAGCCTCCCCTATATAGGCGTCCCCATAGAATCCAAGTAATCTCACCTATTCCCGAGGTGTCCAATGTTGTTCTATGAGCAATAACAGTCCACTCACCCCTAAAATCCTTAAATGGTTTAGTAGCCCCCTTTTGTGTTTGCAAAATGATGCTGAAACTATCCTGAAACCTTATGCGGAGTAACACTACACAGAGAGAATTTTATTGGAGGAAAACTAATGAAAATTAGCAGTAAACTACTCAAGCTCTTCCCCACAAAGTGAAAGAAAAATTTGTTCAAATTAAATATTTCATTAAACTGGTTTTTTAATTCAACTTTTTTATAACGTGTATGAAGTGCATTAGTTTAATGAACGCGTTCAAAAAGTTCAAATTTAAGAGCTTCAATTAACGAACTTCTTTCATGCAGTATTAGATTTTTTCAAGGGTTCAACCAAAAGCAAAATTTTATTGGACGGATGGATGGTCTCGATTTAAATGGAACTATAACAAAAAAACACTTCATTCTTTGAAGCTCTGTTTGAGTGTACGGTATTATTTGAGTGTACGGTACACTCAAATAAATGAGTTGGGTATAATTATGTGTCATTTACAAATTAATACCCATTCAATAAAATAACACCCGATTGAGCAATAAGTTGAAATACAAAAACACAAAAACCTTAAAACCAAAATGATAAAACCAAAATGATAAAAAAGCGACAAAATAAAAAATAATCTAGACAAATTATGGAAAAATATTCAATACAATTCAAACACAGAATTGGAGCATTATTTTGGGGGTAAAAGACACAGAAAAGAAAAACAAACCATATATAAATAATAACAAAAATTAAATGATAGTGAGAGTGACTTTATGAGTGGATGGACTCTAACAACACCATATTGAACTGAACTCATTTATAAAAGTGTTATGATACCGGGAACGGTTGAATTGTTGTTTGGTTGTTTGAAGTGCAGCATGTATGTGCAGCATGTGCATTTACGGCACGCTTTTTTTTTCCTCTTATAATTTCTGCTTCTTCATTTCTTTCTTTCTTTGCCATATAAAGCGTTATGGGTGAAATACTTTGTGAAATGAAAGACGAGAAAAAAACCTTTTTGAGAATTTAACAAGCTGAACGTTAAACAAACAGCCACCCAAATTGCAGTTTACAACGTTACAAAGCTCAAAAGAAGTATACAAAAAAAAAAAAAGAGTTGAAAACAATTTTTTATTAAAAAACTCGATCTTCTGGTCTTGCTGCAGCAATTATGTTCACTTTAATGTCAAAGGGGAGGAAGCGTTGCGGAAAGAGGGGTTTTATGTTGTAAACATATTCAACAACGAAACATTCATACCAAGCGCGGAATTTCAATTTTATAAACATGTGGTCGTTTGGTTGTCGTCGTTAACAATGATTGGGGCTCGGTATTTTGTTATTTTTTATAATTTCATGTTATTTTTCTCTAGTTTTTTTCTTCTCAATGAATGAATTTAACAGATGCGTTAACAAATGACAGCTTCAAATGGTTGTGCGTTAGAGTTTTTTTTTTCGTCTTGGTTTTTCAAAACAATTTCATTACATTGGCACGCACATGTGCCCTTATTCAATAATTACACTCACAGAAATACTATGGATTATTACATTTCAAGTACAGTACGTTAAAGTAAGAATTTTTGAGAGTTAACGGATATTTGAAAACAATGCTTATGGCATTGCTGTACTAGTTATAACTGGAACAGGTGCAAGCAGTCGTAACAGCAGCTCTATGTATGCTCCTGAATATGAACCTTCTGAAACTACCCTGCGGGAAACGAAGGGTCGATTGATCCAAAGTGACAAATCTGTGATATATGATTTGGGCGCACGTCACGATACTGGTGAAACCAAAATTGTGGTGCACCAAAAAGTGTTAATTTTGGTGAAATGACCAATCACGTGAATATAGTTATGGTGACAACACATTAACTGGCTGCTTCAGATATATCATGTAACTGGTGAAAAAGTAACATAACATCAAAGTGTACTGAAGCAACTAGGGCCGTTGCAGTTGAAGTTATTACTGGTCATTGAACTGGTTCAAAACCGTTAGAAGTGGATGAAAACATGGCAATTAGTGCCAAAGGATTCAGTCTCTTGACTGCTACACAGCAGACATAACACTGAAGGAATTTTATCTGTACCGACTATGTGACAGTAGAAATGAAGACGTAACACTCTACTGGTTTAAAAGAACTGAACACGGAACTGTGACCATGGCTGCCAAATATGACGATTTCTCGCCAAACGTCGCAATCTTAAACTTAGTTTTTTGTTGGGTATAGACAAAATAAGCTAATTATAAAATTGATTTTTCTTGTGCCTTAGGTTTCGGCCGGGCTATTTATTAACTCGTGCATAATATGACATACGTTGAATAAAAACAGAAAGGTTACTTGCAAATTACTTTTCGCATGCCCGGCGAAATGTACCCCTTAGACCAGTGCAGTGGTCAAACTACCTCTATAACAGAATACATTGCGCTTAATATGTGAACAGTTTTCCTTCAACAATTTTTCTCCAGTTCTTCGACACTTATACCTACACCAGTCACGTGCTTATTTGTTTCCCACTGGTTCTGTTGCATATCACATAAATCCTAAAATGGTCATACTTTGACACTACCTGCATCTAACTTGTCCCGTTGCATATTCATTTCAGTCTGTATGGTGATAGGTTACCTTAGTCAAGTTATTTTATACGTCACACAGTGCTCAACAGGTAGCACCTCCTATGACAAGCCCATGTTAAAAGTACCGGTCACTTTCATATAACAGAACCGAAACTAAGACAGGTTCATACACACAAAGTTCTAGTCACATGACCATACCAGTGACTGGTCCATTTCCCGCAGGGTATGGAATCGAAGCCACTGTTTGAAATACTCCGAAGTAGAAAATCCCCAATCCCGACTGATGGCCGGCTACTGCTTAAATTACCATAAAATTTATTTTATTCGAAAGATAATCTTGTGGCATTATAATTTAAATATGACTTCTGGCATATGACCGCCACGGCTGGCTCGGACGAAGTCAAATCTGGAGGCCTAATTTTCGATGACTTTTTCCAACATTTGTGGCCGTATATTGGCAATAACAAGGAGAATGTTGTCCTTCAAGTGGTCCATCGTTTCGGGCTTATTGGCGCTGACTAGCAACTTCACATAGCCCCACAGAAAATAGTCCAGCGGCGTTAAATCGCACGATCTTGGAGGCCAATACACGGGTCCGAAACTACGTGACATGTTGCGCTGTCTTGTTGAAACCACAGATCCTACATCATTTCTAAGATCGCAACGATTGGCGAGAAATCGCCATATCTGACAAACTTGGTCACTGTCTAAACAGTTCTGTATTCAGTTATTTTAAACCAGTGGAGTGTTACGTCTTCATTTCTACTGTCACAAAGTCGGTACATAAAAAATTTCTTCAATGTTGTGTCCACTTGGTAGCAGTCAAGGAACTGCATCCTTTGGTACTAATTGCCATGTTTTCATCCACTGCTAGCGGTTTTTAAACCAGTTCAATGGCCAGTAGCAACTTCAACTGCAACGACCCTAGTTGCTTCAGTACACTTTGATGGTATGTTACTTTTTCTCCAGTTATGTGATATATCTGGTACCAACCAGTGAATGTTTTGTCACCATAATAACTATAGTCACGTGATTGGACATTTAACCCAAATTAACACTTTTTGGTGCACCACAGTTTTGGTTTCACCGGTTTCGTGACGTGCTCCCCAATCATATATCACAGAATTACCACTTTGGATCAACCGACCCTTCAATTCCCGCAGGGAAGAAACTATGCAAATTTAAAGAAATGAATAAATAAAGATTCCATAATATAAAAAAACCGATCCGAGAACTGGTCCCCGTCACAATTTACCAGTAACGTGAATTGTTCTGTGATAAGTCCGTTTTCCAAAGGGTTGACATCCGTTGTTATTCTGAGTAAGAAATTCATATGAAATAACGTACTTGATTCGTAATAGACCGACTTTTTAAAAGCCACAAAACCTTGTCTTCTAGGATGAGCCACTATCAATGTCGTAACTGGTTGTCCAGCTCTAGTCTTGAAATCGTTTGTAAGTAGCATTCAAATGTTAAGAAAAAAGGCGCACTTTATTCATATCCTTCATATATAACTTAGCAAATTTGAATATCCAATCTCTATCTACTCTGTATAAACTACTTTCATTAACTTTGCCAAATCTTTATTGCTATTGTTTTCAATTTAAATTTTTCCCACTGGATAAATTGTACTTATTTTAACAGCTGTAGCTTTTGTTTTCCGTTTTTTCTTTATACAGAATTTTATTCTTAAGAATTTTGAACATTTTTTTTTTGTGCGGTTATTTCGCATATTCCACATGTTGAACTAATTAATATTTTGAAATTGCCGAGGCTGTTGTTAGGAATCATTAGGTTTTTTTTTATGTATTCTACTGCTACTACTATTCCATTCGAAAAGTAGCATTGACTATCATCTGTTATAGTGAACTTTTATTTTGTTTTTCAAGTTTTCTAGATAAATAAATTGACTTCAATTCTGGGAAAAATTTGTTTGGTTTTGTTTTTTTATTGGCTTCGTTTATTTTATTTTTTAAAAAAAAAAAAAAATCGAAATAAAAAAATTCAAAACTTTACCATATGTTGGCAAATGTGTTAATTGATGAAAATTGAAAATGTTGTACAATAAACATGATGTACTTGAATCTGGTTATAAGAGGAATTTAAAGAGGAGAAAGAGAAAAAAAAGGAAAATTGTAAATGACTCAGGCTTATTAGGAAAGGATTTGTTGTAAATAACAACTATAAAATCGAAGGGATTATAAAATGAGATTTAAATATTTGTAGTATTAAACATAAAATGAACTTTTTATATTTTTAAGCTTTAAATGTGATGGGGGGCTATCTAGCTTGTTTTTTATATTAATTAAATATTATCCTTATATTAAAACATATGGTAGAGCTTAATATGCGTCAAAAATGGTTAAACAAATCGAGCTTTTAAAATTCACAAGCTTTTCATCATTTAATGCTTTTTATGTGGTTTTAATAAAAAACTAGTTTTCTTTTTTTACTATCACGAATACTAAACTCTATTAGCTCAACTTTTATATCAACTTTTGTAATTTTAAATATTTCGTTTAATAAAGTTTCATATAGCTTTTGAAATTCCCAGCTAGAAATTGCCAACCGTACCAAAAAAAGAAAGAAAAAAATTTAAAACTTTACCATATGTTGGCATATGTGTTAATTGATGAAAATTGAAAATGTTGTACAATAAACATGATGTACTTGAATCTGGAAATAAGAGGATTTTAAAGAGGAGAAGAAAAAAAGGAAAATTGTAAATGACTCAGGCTTATTAGGAAAGGATTTGTTGTAAATAACAACTATAAAATCAAAGGGATTATAAAATGAGATTTAAATATTTGTAGTATTAAACATAATGAACTTTTTATATTTTTAAGCTTTTAAATTCTTCAAAGCTATACAAATAAATGTGATGGGGGGCTATCTAGCTTGTTTTTTATCTTAATTAAATATTATCCTTATAATAAAACATATGGTAGAGCTTAATATGCGTCAAAAATGTTTAAACAAATCGAGCTTTTAAAATTCTCAAGCATTTCATCATTTAATGCTTTTTATGTGGTTTTAATAAAAAGCTAGTTTTTTTTTACTATCACGAATACTAAACTCTATTAGCTCAACTTTTATATCAACTTTTGTAATTTTAAATAGTTCGTTTAATAAAGTTTCATATAGCTTTTGAAATTCCCAGCTAGAAATTGCCAACCGTACCAAAAAAGAAAGAAAAAAATTTAAAACTTTACCATATGTTGGCATATGTGTTAATTGATGAAAATTGAAAATGTTGTACAATAAACATGATGTACTTGAATCTTGAAATAAGAGGATTTTAAAGAGGAGAAAGAAAAAAAAGGAAAATTGTAAATGACTCAGGCTTATTAGGAAAGGATTTGTTGTAAATAACATCTATAAAATCCAAGGGATTATAAAATGAGATTTAAATATTTGTAGTATTAAACATAATGAACTTTTTATAATTTTAAGCTTTTAAATTCTTCAAAGCTATACAAATAAATGTGATGGGGGGCTATCTAGCTTGTTTTTTATATTAATTAAATATTATCCTTATAATAAAACATATGGTAGAGCTTAATATGCGTCAAAAATGGTTAAACAAATCGAGCTTTTAAAATTCTCAAGCTTTTCATCATTTAATGCTTTTTATGTGGTTTTAATAAAAAAACTATTTCCTTTTACTATCACAAATACTAAACTGTTTTAACTCAACTTTATTATCAACTTTTGTCTTTTTAAATAGTTCGTTTAATAAAGTTTCATATAGCTTTTTAAATTTCCAGCTAGAAATTGCCAACCGTACCAAAAAAGAAAGAAAAAAATTTAAAACTTTACCATATGTTGGCATATGTGTTAATTGATGAAAATTGAAAATGTTGTACAATAAACATGATGTACTTGAATCTTGAAATAAGAGGATTTTAAAGAGGAGAAAGAAAAAAAAAGGAAAATTGTAAATGACTCAGGCTTATTAGGAAAGGATTTGTTGTAAATAACATCTATAAAATCCAAGGGATTATAAAATGAGATTTAAATTTTTTTTACTATCACGAATACTAAACACTTTTAACTCAACTTTAATATCAACTTTTGTCATTTTAAATAGTTCGTTTAATAAAGTTTCATATAGCTTTTGAAATTCCCAGCGAGAAATTGCCAACCGTACCAAAAAAAAAAAAAAATAGTAATGGCAAACCACTGCTATTTTTGTAAAACCCAGTCTGTTAAAAATGACTAAATTTGTAACTAATATTGTACTTGGAAAACACTATTATGCATGCAAAGAATGTGTTTAGCCAGTACAACCCGCAAATTTCTTTGCCAATATTATTTTTACCAATACTACAACCAATTAGAAGTATACTTTTTTAATATTTTATTACATTTTACACATTTAAATATGATGTACCTATAAGATTAAGACCAAACTGTATTGCTGCTTTTTAAATGTGTTTTATTAAACATACTCGTATTTCTCCAAATAATTTAATTTAAGCTGTTTTAAAAGTAGCAAATTTTACCAACGTAGCAACTGTGGCAAGTTTACTCAAACCATTGATTGGCCACTGTTATCAATCGGGTAACAGGATAATGCTGTCAAGATGGTTAATACCACATTCTGCCAACGCATAACCGACGCTTTGCCAACACTGTGCCGATTGTATTTTTCTGCCTGGGCTCTTATTTAAATTTACTCTCTAATTAGTATATATACATTATAAATCCTTTATAGTGTCACTATTAATGAAATTAATGGCTAAGATGTTATTATGCAATAATTATTATTGCCTTCAATTTCTTCCCCACCCCCTGTTAGCTTTGAAAATCGCTTTTTTTGCCCATCAATTTCGTATGTCTTTCTCGCCCCTGCCCCTCAATCCCTTTGTTTTAATATGTAAATTTAACTTTACACTCAAATTAAGTTTTATAAATACACAATTAATTACCCTCCCAGCAATTGACCAAGCAAGTGGTGGAAGTGCTATCAATAGGAAAGGGTGTGTTTATATTATTATTTGAACCTTAAAGCGTTTATTTTATAGGGTATCTAAGCGTTTAAGTAACCGTTAATTATGAAACTTACAACGAACCAACTCACACAGGGACAGGATTTGAATTCTTTTGGCCAAAAGTCTTTACACTAGTCACAGATGGCTCCAATTATGCATCATGGGATTTTCGGTGCCAGCGATTTCAAAAATGCTAACAAAATTTCAAAATTCAAAACGGCGGATCCAATATGTCGGCAAAAAAGTTAAATTTTTGTCGGACTACACTAAAATTTTGTGTTAATATGGTCTGGTTTTTTATAAAGGGTGTTTTATTATAGAGGTATAGAAGTTTGAAATGGAATAAAACAAAGATGAATTTTTTAAATTGACATGAAATTTACTTTATTTGAAAGAGAATCTTCTGGCATTATAATTTAAATATGACTTCTGGCATATTACCGCCCCGGCTGGATCGGACGTAGTCTAATCTGGACGTCCTATTTCGATGACTTTTTCCAACATTTGTGGCCGTATATTGGCAATAACGCGGCCAATGTTGTCCTCCAACTGGTCAATCGTTTTGGGCTTATCTGCGTAGACTAGCGACTTCACATATTCCCACAGAAAATACTCCAGCGGTCTGAAACGTGAAACTATGCGGTTACCAAACGTTTCCTTCAAAAAATCAATTGTGGCACGAGCTGTGTGACATGTTGCGCCGTCTTGTTGAAACCACAGCTCCTGCACATCATGGTTGTTCAATTGATGAACGAAAAGTCAGTAATCATGGCTCTAGCGGTCACCATTGGCTGTAATTGACGGATAGAATGATTGGGGTCTTCCTCAACGCTACGCTCTACAGCAGCAATGACTTCTTCTGTACGCACTGTACGACGGCTCTGTAGATGCATATTATCATTTAGAGTAAACGTGCTGCAAAAAACGGTTAATCGAATTAAGTGATCTGATGGACGATTATGTTGACCGTAAAATGGACGATACGTATAGCGTTGTTCAGGCATCTGTCTATTAAAGTTCTATACCTATTTAAAAACCACCCTTTAATTCAAAATAGCGGACAAAATAAAGCAATCAAAGTTAGAAGAACATATTATAAAGCTTTAAAAATATTTAAGCTCATGCACGCACGCGTTTACTTAGTGCTTTGCTAAAACAATATGTAAGTATTGAAAAGTTATTGCTCATTTCATTACTTTTTGAAAATCACAACAAAAAGCGATGTAAACAATTAAAGTAATTTGACCTTTCATTTCTGCTTTATAGAACATATGCATCTTAAGAAAAAGTAGAAAAAGCAGTAAGGATACAGTAAACGGATTTTACTGCTTCCTATTTTCTGCTGGGTACACTCTCATAAAAATTCTAACATTTCATCCAACTGAATCGATTTGGTAGCTTCAACCTCGTAAATCGGTTGTCACAACCGAATTCAGTTGTCTCAACCGAATTCGGTTGTCACGACCCCCAATTCGGTTACAACAACCGAATTCAGTTGTGATAACCGAATTCACGAGGTTGCATAAACCGAATCAATTCGGGTCTATGAAATTCTGTTGAGACAACCGAATTTGTTATGTGTTATGAAGTTAATCAAAAAATTTCTTACGAATGAGAGGGCTATATTTTCGTCAAAATTGGGTGAATATACACACTGAGACGTTTTCAAGGCCGGTCATTTCTTAAACGGTAATATATATTTTAAAATTTAAAATTGCTGATACAATATGGCGGCAAAACGGTTTTGCCAATCTATGTGAAATTTTGTATTCAAATGGTTTTATAGTTGCCGGATCTAGAACAAAGTCACCAAAGTGGTTACATTTTTGGTTTAACAATTAAAAAAGAAAAAACCTGTCAAACAGAAATTAAGATAAATATATAAGTAATAATTAGAGATGACACGAATATTCAAATAGCAATACTTTTCAAACCACCATATTCCTTACATTTCTAATTAAAAGTATTGCACTCTATATAACAAAATCTTGTCAAATTTTGAAGTTTTGAGTTTTGTTTCAAAATTATTAATAATTTTTTAGCAATTTACTGAATGTCTAATATTCAGTACTCGGCTCAGACCAACTATCAAATATTCTACAGAATAGTAAAATGTGACGAAAAAGAGAGAAAAAACCGCATGTTCGTAATATTTTTATTTAAAAATATGTCATTTTTGACTATAAATAAAATATTTTCGGTTATGGTGCTTCATTTTCAGCAATATTCAACCATTTATTGATTGATACACCAAATATTTAAAAAAAAATATATGCTAAAAGCTTATAATTATTTGATTAAAAATTCTCTGATTTCAAAACATTTTAATAAACCGAATAATTTTCCGGTATAGTACTAATATTCGGCATTCGGCTGAATAGCTAAAACATGTGGAATACCGAAAAGTGACCAAATATTCGTGACATTTTTATATAGCAAAAAAATCGGACATACAGCCGAATAATTCGGTGGAAAAGCTTAAACATGCCTAATACCGAATAGTGACCGCATTTCCGTGAAATCTCTACAAATTATGCAGAAGTTACGATGTTAAAAAAAATAGAGCAAATAAATAGTCGCTATTTTAAATGTATCTTGAAGAGAAAGAAGCACTGATGGGCAAATTAATTTGAAAGATAACATTCTAATCTACCCTATGGGGAATGGAGAGTCAATTGACCTAGAAGTGACTGGTTAAAGAAGGACTTATCACAGGACTGGAGTAATTTAATACTGAAGTGGGTTAAGCAGTGTCAATTGTCCTAAAATTACCAATCCTGTGACTGGTAAAGGGAGGACATACCACTTAACCAGAATGCTTATTAACACGAAAAAGACAGTTGGCCAGAATTTTACCCATTGGAAGCTGTTTAGTTTTCGTGTATTTTAAACGACATGGCCCTTTTGCGACAGTCTTGTGGTATGCCCATATTTGGTTAGTCCTGTGGCATGCCACTATGTGGTTTAAAGCAGGACAAATGACCCTCTCCTATGACAAGCCAATGTTAAAGTTGCCAGTTGTTTACATAGGGAGGGTTTAGCAGTGGACCGGTCTCTGGTACGAAGGGACCGATCCTGTGGCACACGCTAACCGGTCCCATTCCGCATAGGGTACTTACTGATACATGCAATGTTCAAATATCGACGTATAATTTTTGCTATTGATTATTGAAAGTATGTCTTTAAAAAAATAATAGTAATTATAGTGCAAAACCTTAAAAATTTCAATGAACTAAAAACAGAAGAATTGGTCCATTTTTTTTATAAATAATAACCCGTTATTCTGGTTTATTTTTGCAAAAAACAAAACAAACTCTTTTATTGCAAACATGGTTTAAATAAACTGAAAAGTTAGTTTACACAACAATTTAATTTTCGTATCGAATTTTGAACTTTGTTACGCTGCCATTTTTACATGCGTTGATGAATCAATTGGAAATATTTACTGAAACAGCTCCAATATGTCCTTAAAACATTGGTGTACTTAATTTTTGCAAATTACCGAAAACTTGTTTTGGCCAATAAACGGATTGTCTGGCCCTTAGTGCAACTGTTGTTGTTGTAGTTGCTGGCTGCCGCTAGTTGTTATCGTTATGTAGAGTAGTATGAGTATGTTGTCGATGTTTGGATTCTTGTTTAAGTTTAATGTTATTGTTTGAAATCTAAATATGCCTAACTAACCTCTCGAGCGTCCTCTTGTCCCCAATTTCAATATATAAGATTTTTGTTTAACCAACGAAAGGGAAGGATAGCTAATGATAAATATTGAGATTTTTACGGACACACTCAGGAAACTATGTAACTAAAATTAACTGCAACAGACAGTTGAAATAACTGCATTTGCAGTTGAAAATATAATTACTATAATTACATTTGAATCAACGGCAATGTGTAGTTATTTTTAACTGTTGAAAATCAACTAACAATGTAGTAAAAACAACTACTTACAATTGCAGCTAAAATGACGAATATAAAAACTATTGCAAAAGTTTAAAAACAACTAAAAATGTAGTTCAAACAACAGGCATACAAATTATTGCCAATTTTCAAAAACTACGGTAAAGTTTCTGCTAGAATTACTAACACTTAAACAAATAACACTGACGGTGACTTTTTTTCATACAATTTTAAAAATAACTTTGTATGGCAAATACAGATAAGACCTACAGCAACATTCGGGTATCAAATTTTGAACAATAAATATTCAGAATTAACAAATAAACCCGAAATTTTTCTTAGTTTTTACTATATTTCAATAAAATCCGAGTAGATATATGGTGGATAGAACGAGATATTTTGAGATTAAGTTGGATTTACTTATATTCCATGACATATATTATTTTTAATAAAACCCCAAGTAAAAGCGTTTACATATACTAATACATTATTTTATATACTCTTATAATTTTTTGTATGCAAGTGTCTTTAACCGGACATAATTATATAAATTCATATATAAAATTAATTTCGTTAAAAAGTTTTAATATTATGTCATATATATAATTTTATATTGTATTAAGAATAAGATAAAATTAATCCAATTAACTATGACGTTATATATGCCTAGACATAGAAAAATACAAAATAATATATATTTAGATATTATATCATATTTAAAAACGAAAAACAATTTAATTTTGGATAAAATTGTATATTACTCCATGTAGAGTCACACTAAACAATTCATATCAATTATATTTTGGATATAATTACATCAATACACTATTACAATTGCCTATCTCATTTTGTGTATAATTTTATATGGATGCTTTTGTCAAAACTACTTAAGTCGAAGAAAATTTACCACAATTTTTGTCTTTTGAATACGAATACTGATTGTTCTTTTTCTGGTTCCGAAATTTCTACACCTTTTACACAAAAGACGTAGGAACCCTAAAAAGAAGAACTTCTTCCATTTGTAACATTAGGTGTTTTTAATTGAGTGTTAGATTTTTTTCAGTGTAAAAAGCTAATTTAACTTTTAACGTTTTTTCCGTGTTTATTATTCAATGTTGTAAGTAACTAAATTCCATAAAATCTTTATTTGTTTTTTCAAAATTTATTTTATTTATACAAGGTGGCGCAAAAGTAATCCCACTATCAGAAAATGCTATAAATTTTGCGATTGGCCCCTAATGTCAGTTCTGTTTTGACATTTGTGTAGTAAACACATGCGAAATACACGTTAATAAACAATGTTACGCTACACTGCTCCAGAACGCGGAATATTGGTGACTATTTATTTGACTATTATTTTTCATCAAAAATAATCATGAGTGATGAGGCCCATTTCCATCTTAGCGGGTACGTAAATAACCAAAATTTACGCTTCTGGGGCACTGAAAATCCGCGTGTAACCCACGAAGAGCCATTACACCCGCTCAAAGTCACTGTATGGTGTGCTGTTTTCGCTGGAGGAGTCATCGGACCTTTTTTATTCGAAGACGTCGCGGGCCAAACGGTTACTGTGAATAGTGAGCGCTACAGAGCAATGATCAACGAGTTCTTTTTGCCGCAACTTGATGAATTGGGATTGGAAAACATGTGGTTCCAACAGGACGGTGCAACGGCACACAGTGCACGTGCCACAACCGATATGCTGAAGGATGCATTTCCCGGGCGCCTAATCTCCCGTTTTGGCGATTTGCACTGCCCAGCAAGATCGCCTGATTTGACCGCTCCAGACTTCTTTTTGTGGGGCTTTTTGAAGTCGCGGGTTTATGTCAACAAGCCTCAGACTCTTGCAGCTCTTAAAGACAATATCCGTCAAGAATGTGAGGACCTACCGCCGGAAGTTTTGGCCAAAGTGATTGAAAATGCCATAAAAAGGGCTCAAATGACAATCAACTGTGGCGGCGGCCATTTACATGACATCATATTCTCGACTTGATGTAAAAAAAATTAAAATACCAAATAAAAATAATCCACAAGAAGAATCAAAGTTTTTCATTTTTTTTTTAAATTACAGCCAAAAAACATCGGAAGGTTATTTTTGCGCCACCTTGTAATTATTTCTGCAAGTATTTCGTATTGCAATGAAGTTTAAAATTCAAAACCTGGATACAACTATAACTTATGTTGTGTATATTTGTATCAGTTTAGATCTAAATTTATAGCATCTGATACAATTTATCACGCCATTATTCGGATGTAATTTAATCTGATATTATCAAATGAGAACTGAACTAATGCAAACTTATATAATTATATGTCCCACTTCTGGGATAAAACTGTAGTAAGACTCATATTATGAATGATTATATAAAGCAACATATTTATTTTTTTTAATCGGGAATATAAAAAAAATTTAAAGAAAAATAATTTGAACATCTGCGCATATATAATTATATATACACTTAAAAAAAGAAGTTAGTAGAAAAGTTAGTAAAACATCTTGTAAATACTATACTATTTTTCAGCAAATTTTTTTGCTAAAATTATGTTTTAAACTAAAATTTTAGTTATACTTATTCAGCACTTAACTGTTTTCAACTAATGTTTTACTAATATTTTACTAATGTTTTACTAATTTATTTTGCTAAAAAAATTGTGTTGATTAGCACATCAATAGTGTGAACGACAACCAGACTGAAAGGTATACTCAGAATGAATTAGATGTCGCGGCATGTCACGATGTAGTAGTGACGAGGAAAATTATACTAAAAAGTACAACTCTAGTAAGACGTAATATAAAAAAAATCAACCATGAAAGATTTTTGTATCTGTTTTTCATACGTAAAACAAAATTGTGGATTAAAACAACTTAAATTTTGCGTCGTCACCGGCTTAAATAAAATACAAAATAAAATATTTAAATTTATTAAAGATTAAATGTGTATTTGTAAACTAAATGTTTATATATACACATTAATAATCTTGTGTGGCCAAATTGCAAACAAATATGCAATAGGTAGACAGACTAAAGCGAAAGACAAAGACATACATCTTAGGTAGATTTTTCTGTTTCCTTTTTCTTAAGTTGTATATGCTATATTTTGTTATTTTTTTCGTTTTGTTTCTATAATTCTCTGCGGCATTTGCGTTCCTTTAAAAGATAGCATGATTTATACAATAATTGATGTAAGTAGTTCAAAGATAATTTCTTTATGTTATATAGAATTATTTCTATTGTTTACAGTAATTCATATCGTCAATTTAGGAGTATGAACATTTTTATATTTTGTAACGTATTGTATATTATTTTAAAAAGAATCATAAAAAATGTTTTATGATTTTTAGCAAATAAATTAACTAAAGTATAATTTTTCTACAAATTTTTGGAGTTTCTTTCAGTCTACGTATATTCTGGAAAAATTTTATTCATTTTTAGCAGGGGTTTTTTAATTTCTAATCTACTAAGTGTTAGCAAAACTTTTGCTGAATCTACTAATTTTGTTGCTAAAAATCAGCTAGCTGATTTTCAGCAAAAGATTTTGCTGACATTAGCAATTTTTTTGCAAGCACCCTCCTGACTAAAATTTTGCTGACTCAGCAAAATGTTTTGCTGACTTTACTAACTTTTTTATTTGAGTGTAGGTTTATATATTGCAATATATAATTATGTCTTATACGCATGAAAAATACTAATTATGTTGTACCATATATATCTTACATAATGCACAAACATATTTTTTATAAGACAGCATATACTATTATATCTTTAATTATATAGCTTATATGTTACCATATATGATTACATATTGTGTTATACATGAGAATGTACTATTTTCTATGTACTATAATATCTTATTATCTATAGCATATATGTTGAATATCTTATTTTATAAAGGTTAATATTTAACAATATATCTTTATATATGTTAATATATGGATATGCATGACACCAAGTATAATCACATATTATAATATATTTTAAGATGATAAGAGATAAAATCATATATATATTTTAATCTTAGGTAACCACGATATTTTTAAAATCCGTAAACTTAAATAAACTAACATATGATATATTTTTTAATTAAGATTTGTCCATAAAGTTATAGAAAATTAAAATTTTTAAAAGTAAGAGTATTAAGCGTAAGAGTATTCCATGGAGTTCGCGAAAATGAAAATGTTTTTTTTTTTACAATCTTCACTATAAATTTTTCAATTTTCTTAATAATTAAAATTATTAAAAAAATTTATTTGAATAATTGAAAACACTTTTTGAATCCCATTGGCTAGATAAATTTATTCTAACCTAAAATTGAGTGCCATTTACAATACGTATGTGTTTCTAATAATTAAGTAAGCCCTGCTAGCAAACGAGCTGAAATTTTTGCTTTATATAAAAACTACTAAAAATAAACGATGGCTCAAATATTAAACTTTTTGTGGATTTTTTTAAATAATTGTGTGAAAACATATACAAATATTTCTTACACTTTTGATGATTCTTTCTAGTAGTTTTCTACAGTAAAACTCGTTTGAAATGAACTCGGTTTAGATTGTGAACATTTGAACGTCCTGACAATTTGGTACCAATTTTAATGTAACATCTGTTAATACGAACTTACTTATGGATAAGACGGACTGGCAGTCCCACAACGTTTTCATTTTATTTTCCATTTTTAATGCGAAATTCCCTAAATTTTGCAATTTTTAATAAGACTTTCATAATATTTAACAAAGTTTTACATTTTTTAATATTTTGTTGACAATAACAAAACTGTAAAGCGATTTTACTCCAGTAAATACCAATCTCGATTATAACGAATTCATAAATGAAAACACAAAAGAAATTTGGGGGTCCGGGATCCAGTAGACTTGTTTCAAGGGGCCCGTGAAGCAAAAGTTGGTGTAGAGTATTGTTCTATATATCTGCAAAGTTTGTTTGACAAAAATTTCCAGCGAATGTGTTATGTGTTCTTAATGTGTTTATAACAAAAAGACGAATGTAAGCTTTCGAAAATGTAAAGCTTTAAAGACATTTTTTAAAATTAGCTGAGAAAAGTTTAAAGCGTATTTAAAGCCGTATTCTACTACTTAGGCTTTTGAATACTTAGGTATTTGTCTACTTAGATCATTTTCACCCCAATTACATTATTGGTTATTTTTGTTTTGCGAGAGATTTTACCCTATTTAAAAACCAAAGATTTTGTTATCAGCTGCTACTTGGGATACCTTCCCACAATGTAAATATACTAGAGTGCAGTATGAATTATGCTGTGCTTGTTAAATTATCGTCTTACAGTGTAGAGAAGTAGTGTTTACAAAAAAAAAATATGTACTATAAAGTTTCATCATTACGATGGTTCTTTTAATGCATGTGCTGGCGTTGCGCTTTAATTAAAAAAGGGAACAACACATCAACGCATTTTTATTATATAAATGCATTTTTTCTTTTATATGTTGACTTAAAAAAATAGTTTGTTGTTGTTCTTGTGTGTACAAAGAGACTTTAACGACTTTTACACCTATAACTTGATTAACAAGTCTTTTAATAATTTCAAATAACAGGCTCAAATAATATTTACCAAAGGTTGGTTAAAATGACTGTATCAAAATGTTTGTATAAATTATAAGAAACTTGGTAAAGTTTACCAAAAACTCGGTAAAAATTGCCAAGTTCTAGGCTAAAACATATAAAAACTTAATTTAATTTAATTTTAGTCTTTTCAAGCTTTCTCAAAATTTATACAAAAAAGCCAGGTGGAGCCGTTGGAAAAGAATGGAAAGATGCACCTAAAGAAATTGTTAAAAAAGAATAAACTAATCAGGGTTATTTGCACAAATTTATCAAAAGTTAGGTTAACAGATTTTTGTTTGCGCAATTTACTCAAAATTTTTATTAACTTAATACTTTAATGTGGTTAAAAATATTCAGTTCCTATTATTTTCTTATTATTTGTTAAACTTTTTCTACGACAAAAATCTATGCGTTATATACAGGGTGATTCAGTCACGACCCTCCGAATTACACCAGCGTATTCCTTGGCTCATTTCATGAAAATATGTCCACTACGACCATTACCGAAAATGCAAGTGTATGAAATGGGAGGGGTTTGAAAATTTTCGGATTGGTGGTCGGAGGGTAGTAGGGTAAAATTGCTTCTGAAAGATGTCCCATGGATTCTGAAAGGTCGCCCATAGATCTTTTCATCTCCCAAAGACCTTTTCAACAAGCCCAAAAACAAAAAAATCCGACCACTGGTTCAGAAGTTAGCAATTTTACCCTTCTACCCTCGGACCACCAATCCGAAAATATTCAAACCTCTGCCATTTCGCACATTTGCATTCTCGGGGATGGTCGTAGTGGACATATTTTCATGAAATGAGCCAAGGAATACGCTGGTGATATTCGGTTGGTCGTGACTAAATCACCCTGAATACAAAAATTCGACTTACGTTGTACGAAATATTTCGTTGTTTTGCACCACGAAATGTTTGCACAAATTATACTAATATCTAAGAAATTTTTTCGTATAATGTACGAAATACATTTTCTGTTTAACGAAATATTTTTTTATATATTAAACGAAAAAAAAAATTAATCAAAATAAAAACTCAATAAAATCAAAATAATAACTGCAATAAAAATAATATTATTCGCCAAGAAAGATTTTGTAAAGCTCAAAATATTGCACAAAGTATTTTTGTTATATTTTTATTATTCAGAAAAAAAGTTTTTTGTGCAACATTAATGTTGGCGTTTTATTAAAAAATTGTAGTTGTATGAAGCTAAAAATTATTCATGTAATGCCTATTTGATTTAATCGAGGGCGTGTCTGAGCTTATTGCGATATTCGAAAGTGTTTGGTTTTTATGCGACTTTTTCCGAAGAGCCTTTTTTCCCCATATTTTAAATTATTCAAAAATATGGCAAATCTGGGCCCACTATGTGGGGAGAGGGAAAAATTAATAATAGCGACCATAAACATCAATGTCAACCTCCCCAAAGAACTAAAAAGTGCAAATATCCAGCCCCCGCGCCAAAATAACAAAAACTATTAAAATCCTGTAGAAACAGATAGGCCAACTTAAGTTTATGATGCCAATAAAACCTAAAAATGATTTCCACTCTATTTTGCAAACAGAAACAAAATAATTTTATGCAAATTCTTTATTTTTTTTCAAACTATATTAAATTGCGTCCAACAGAATTTTGCTTAAATTTTTAATATTTTTTAAAGTTTATAACAAAAATATTTATCTGTTAAAAAATAAGTTTAACCATTGAAAATATATCAAATAACAGTGCGCCCCGGTAGGCTAGTTGGTAGCGTGCTGGCTTATCAGTGCGGGGGTCGTGGGTTCGATTCCCACCAGAGGCACTGGTCTGTTTTCGCTACAACGCGCCGAAGGACATAGTAGCTAGTGCTCGGTTAGGGTAATAGTATATAATTTGTAATTATATGATTATTAATTAATAAAATAAAATAAAAAAATAAATATCAAATAACACAGTGCAACATTTTTCAACACATGATTTTGGGACTCAATTCTGGGAATTACACGTGAAAGTAGCCTCAAAAATAAGAACTTCTGCATCATTCGTTTTGTCAATTTGGCTACAGTAGTAATTTAATGGCTATACGAATTTTTTGGCTCAAAGCGGATTTTTAGCACTTTTTCTATATTTTAACACGGTTATATCTCGGTATACCGTACGGAATATCTCTTTTGTGTATGAAGCAAAAATGTAGATATTGAATATTAGAACAACAAAAAAAAATGCCGAAAAAAGGGCATCCGGTGCCTTAAAAATCGCAAAAATTCTAAATTTTCCCCATTTTCGCCTTTTTTGCTCAATAACTAAAGTACAAATCCACAAATATGCTGTTTTTTTTATAATTTTATTAATTTTCTCCATTTTTGCCTTTTTTGCTCCATAACTGGATTACAAATGCACAAATATGCGTTTTTTTTTTTTTATAAACTTTATGTTGCATGAAAATAAAAATTCCGAATCATATTACTGCTATTCTTTCACAGAAAATATGAGATTTTTATATGTAAAATATGCATGGAAACAAAATTTAGAACATTTTCAATTATTGCCAATTTCTCGAGGTAGGTTCATTTTTCAAAAATCGGCTAAAAAAGCTGTTTTTGAAATAAAAAATTAACCCCTTAAACGCAAGCTAGAATAATGGTTTATGTATTAATCTGCTAGAGAATCTTCCAAAGAAGAGGTTGACACCTGTTCTAAGACTTATAAACTCGCGCAATTGCAGTGTTGCCATGTTTGAAGCCCTTCATATTTCCCCGCCTTTCATCTCTTTACTATCCAATTTCCAAAGAAAGCAACACATTCATAAATAGGAAGAATTTCCTGAGTATTGCTTCTCTTTAAAAAAAAAAAAAAAAAAAAATACTTTTTGAGATATGTCTATCCCAAGGTGGGTTCATTTTTCAAAAATCGGCTAAAAAGCTGTTTTCAAATAAAAAATTAACCCCTTAAACGCAAGCTAGAATAATGGTTTATGTATCAATCTGCTAGAGAATCTTCCAAAGAAGAGATTGACACCTGTTCTAAGACTTATAAACTCGCGCAATTGCAGTGTTGCCATGTTTGAAGCCCTTCATATTTCCCCGCCTTTCATCTCTTTACTATCCAATTTCCAAAGAAAGCAACACATTCATAAATAGGAAGAATTTCCTTAGTATTGCTTCTCTTTAAAAAAAAAAAAAAAAAAAAAAAAATAATACTTTTTGAGATATGTCTATCCCAAGGTGGGTTAATTAAAAAAAAAAAAACGGTTGAAAATGCTATTTTTCGATTTAAAAATTAAGCCCTTAAACGCGAGCTAGAATAATGTTTTATATATTAATCTGCTAGAGAATCTTCCAAAGTAGAGATTGGTACCCTAATCTTGGAGCTCCTACTACTTCCTGAGATATTTCCATCCCGAGGTGGGTTAATTTTTAGCGTCCGACCGAACAGTTCGGCCAAAAAACTATATTTTGTCGGTTTTTTGATATCTAGAGGCAATGATGACAAATTTTGGTATTGGAAATATGTGTGTTGAGCCGATTTAATTCGATTTTGTGTATAAAATTTAAGAGAAAAGCCGAAGTTTAGCTATAAAGTTTAAAGTTCGGCCGCCGAACTATTTTCGATTTGGCCGAACTTTCTGAGGCCGACCAGTGAATTCATTGCTTAACTACAGACTTTTCTTCAAATTTGACACTCAAAATAGCATCTAATCAGTCCAATAAACATTTTTCCATCCGCCAAATTTGTCCATAATGCTTTAAAATACCGAATACAAACCAAATGCATTTTCTGACCAAACTGTTCTGTCGGACACTATTAATTTTTCAAAAATCGCAATTTTTTCATATTAAAAATTAACCCCTTAAACGCTCAGAATTGAGTCCCAAAATCATGTGTTGTACCGTATAATGATCCATTTTGTCGTTTTTAAAATTTTCCTTTCTCGGTTTTGTTAAAATTTAAAAATACTGTTGAGCCCAATGGGGTTTCGGTCACTGTATCTTGCGAACAAATATGATACGAAATTATTTCCTTAGTTTCATAAAATAAAAAAAGCTTTTGAAAAAAGTGGCTACCAATGATGTCGTTAGTTTCGTAAAATTTTTAAATTTATTTTCATAAAATGTTCGCACAGAAAAATATTTTGCTATTTGCCAACTGAAATTCGGTTACTGCGACTCAAATTCGGTTATTACGAATTTCAGACGGTTGGCACAAATTAACATTAGTTTTCGCAACGTATTTCGGTTAATTCAACTGAATTTTAGTTGCAACACCCAAAATATTCAGAAATCGAGTCTAAATATCGTTGTACTAACTGAATTTATAAGTTGTTACCATTAATATACACTTTTCAATTTGGTTGGCACTTTATTTCTCTGTGTGTAAGAAACTTTCTTGTGTCTTACAAGAAAAGTGGCTACGAAAGTTTTTTCGTAAAAAGTTGCATTGATTTCTGTCGGTGTACATTGTAAACCAAGTTACACGTGTAATTATTATAGTATTAAAATAATGAAGAAAAAAAAAAACTAAAATTCTTACTACAAATTAGTTGTTGCTGTAATTAAAATAGTTTTTTTTTTAAATGTTTGGACATTTAATAAAATAAAATACAAATAAAACTCGTTCATTATTAGTGACCACAAAATTAATCGTACTACAAAAAAAAAAATGGAAAATTTATATGCGTGAAACTTATTTATTGTAAGTAGTTTCTGGGTCATCGGAAGACAATTTTTTCGTTGTTGATTTTTTGAAAACAAAAAATTTAATCCAATATCAACAAATAACTTTAAATAAACAAAGTACAAAAAAAAAAAAAAAATTAAATAAATACAAAAATTTCATTTAAAAAACTGCTTACAGTAGTATTTGTTTTTAGGGGACACCACACCCAATTTAAAACTTTGATTTATATCTTTTTAAAAAAATGGACAAAAAGCACTCCCTGCATAACAATTTTCGTTTCCATTTAAAATTTTCTAAATAAAATTTAAAATTAATTAAAACAAATCAATCAATTTCGTAAAAATAACTAATAACAACAATAACAAAAAACTAGGAAAATAGTTCAGTTCATAAATTGAAATGAAATATTCATCAATTTGCTAGAATTTTTTTTTCAGTACAATAATGTTATAAAGCGCTGTGGGGTGTTGAATAAATGCATTTTATATAAAAAATTAGTAAACTTTTTGGTTATTAAAGAGGAAAAATATTTCTTTTACCTAAAGCGATCAAAAACAAGTTTTGAAATAAATTTTTTTGATATAAATTGATAAAAACTTTCTTTCTATATTTAAAACTCTTTCGCATATAATTCATCATAACTTCGGGGACTATCCACGGATTTTTTTAAAATATGCATTGTCTTCCTGATTAAGATGCAATCTGACGAGCTTGCGGAATTTGCAGGAGTTGGTGTTCCCCTACCAACCTGTAAGCTGAACAATCGGCTCTACTCCGAGAGGGCGACTGACCTTAGGTGTGCTAATGGCGTGACTTGTGTGGTGACAAGGCACATCTGGCCGGATCTGGGGCGAACGAGGGCGCTGCTGTCGCTTTCCAGGGGGGAAGTCTCTGACATGGTGGCGGTGATAACCGGCCACTGTCTTATTGGCAGGCACGCTCGTAGGTTGGGGGTGTTATCGCTGACTTCTGTAGGAGCTGCGGGGACGAGGAGGAGGAGGAGAGTATTGAGCACTTTCTCTGTTCATGTCCCGCGCTGGCGCTACGTAGGAGGGCCTCACTTGGATCGGCGTTCTTTCACGATCTTGGGGATCTTTCAGGTGCTGGTATTCCGCACCTCATTAGCTTCGTAAGTAGCTCTAACTGGTTCAACTGTGGAGTCTGATCGGTAATCCGTCAGTCTCGTGGCATCACAACGAACCTCAGAGTCTAAGTGTGCTGGTGCTACCAGTCCGACCTAACCTAACCTAACCTAAGATGCAATCTTGCCATACATACCCAGGTGGAAATGGTCATCCGTACAAAAAAAAAAGATAGTACTATCAAACCACTGCTATTTTTGTAAAACATACAGTGTTAAAAATTACCAAACGTACAAATAATATTGTACTACGAAAACACTATTTCGTTTGCAAAGCATGTGTTTTACCAGTACCACCTGCAAAATTCTTCGACATTATTGTTTTTTTAACAATATTACAACCAATTAGAAGCATTTTTTAATTTCATTTTAGTTCACATATTTAAATATGATGTATAGGAATAAGACCGAAATGTATTGCAGTTTTTTAAATGTCTTTAATCATACATATTTCTCAAAATTTATTTAATTTAAGATATTTTAAAGGTACCAACTTTTTTGAATTACCAATGGTATGCCAACTGTGGCAAGTTCGCTCAAAACAACGGTTGGCCACTGTTATCAATCGGGTAGATTAGATTAGACTATAGTGGCACTATGCACCGCGACCAGAAGTTGGTATTTTGTGCTGCCAGCGAATACACCCTATAGGTTCAGGCTCCCTACGAAGCCAACTATCCTACCAGGTGAACAGTTCCAAACGTCCGATGGCGTCACTATTCGACCACCAAAACAACGCACCCTCCTGTCGGAGAGCCTCGGACATTTGGAGAGAACATGCTCAGAGGTCTCGGGTTCCAATTCACAAAACCTGCACGTATCCGTAGAGGATCGTCCCATCTTGTACAATTGATACCTAAGGCCACAGTGTCCTGTGAGGTAACCCGTTACGGTCCTTAGTTCGCCCATCAATCGGGTAACAGGGCAATAGTGTCAAGATGGAATCCCACGTTCTGCCCATGCAAAACCGACCTTCGCCGACGCTTTGCCAACACTGTGCCGATTGTGTTTTTCAGCCTGGGCAACTATTTGAATTTGCTCGATTAATATTTTTAAATTTTCTTTTTGAGAATATCGTAGTTTCTTACGTAGTTCCTTCGAATAGCTGTTAAACCCATCTGGTCCATCAAGATTGAACTTTTTCTCCTCAGAAACAAATCATCTTAAAAAGAAATTTGTTTTTAAACAGTGCTACCAACTACAGCGATTATTGACTTACTTTTCTGAAGTAGGTTTGTAAATTCCTTCTAGCGAATTCAAGTCGAGCAGTTTTGGGGCGGAGTAATAACCTTGGCTCAGACATCAGCTTTTGGCAAGTAATTCTCTGGGAATGCTTTAAGAGCTAACTTATGGTTGATTTTGGACACATTTACCTTACTTTCATCGATTATCTGATTGAGACTCTTCATTGAGTTGCTTAGAAAGCTTTTTTTTTGGGGCCGCAAGTTTTATTTTTACCATAAGTACTCGGATTATTTGCCAAATTTGTGACAACCGCATGTGAACGGTTTCTTTTTCTAGCAATTTCCTGAAAACTTAAGACACTTTTTAAATAGGCTGAACTTTGCCCTTTCTCAAATTCACTTAGATATATAGAGCCACGCGGCATTTTATTGCAAATTGATTAAAATTGCATAAAAAAAATAATTCCTTAAATTATTCTTTATTTGCTATTCTTCTTTGTTTACCGTCATATGTACACTCGAAAAAAAGTTAGTAAAGTCAGCAAAATATTAGTCAGGAGGGTGCTTGCAAAAAAATTGCGAATGTCACAAAATCTTTTGATGAAAACCAAAAAATTAGTAAATTCAGTAAAAGTTTTGCTAAAACGTACAAGGGAGGTATCCCGATCTTTACCGGCGCATCTTAATGAACTTCGGTTTTGTTATAGAGAATACAAATTTAAGGGGCCCGTGTTTTTTTTTTTGGGGCTGCCTAATCTCACGATTAGGCGTTACTAAGTGGGGTCAAAAATTAGCCCATTTTACGTTTTCTTTGGTTTATTTCGTTCTATTAAAAGTAACTATAGACACAGTTAGTATCAAATGAAAGTTTTTTTGAAGACACGTGCACTGGTGTACAAATTATGTTCAACGATTTTCAAGTACTTTTGTTATTCAAAGAAATATGTTTTGAGTAACATTAAAATGGCGTTTTTTTACGGAAATTTAGTTGTATTGAACTAAAAATAATGTAAAGCAATGCCTTTTTAATTTAATCAAGGAGGTGTCTGAGCTTTTTCCGATACTTGAAACATTTCGGTTTTTATGTGACTTTTCCCGAAGAGTCTTTTTCGCCTATATTTCAAATAATTCAAAAATGTGGCAACTCTGGGTCCACTCACTATATAAGCCATAAGAGATCAAACCTTCAATTTCTTAAGTACTTTAACCCTGCGTACCAATAAATCTATTTTTAGTAAACTAAAGACAGTTTTGCATAAAAATTGAAAATTTGTATAAAAATGTTTGAGGTGACTTTACAGTTTTACTTACAACTTTTGAACCCGTCAAACGACTTTGCTCATTTTCACTACGAAGGTGCGTATAAAAAAAAATCAAAAATGTTTTCGAGATCTGGAAGATTTATATTTTATTTAGTTGATTTTTTTGGGATTCTTTCAAGTTTTGACGGTTTGCTTAAATTAAATAAAAAAATCATAAAAAATTCCAAAAATTTAAAAAATTTTCGAAACTAAAAAAAAAACTTGCAAAAATTAAAAATGCTTTCAAGATATACACCCAGAAAACAGACTCGGTATTTGCAACAGTATTTGTATCCAATATAATGGTTTGGTTGAAGCTATCGCATTTTTCGGTAGTTATCACCGAATTTGTGTCGAGGTAATCGAAATTCTATTGTCATGTCAGCATTTCTCTTGTTGCATTCTAATGATTGTAATTACAACCGAAAAACAAGGTCGCAGCAAACGAACAATTCAATTGACAACAAATACGGTTGCTACTACCAAGTCCGTTTTCTGGGTGTAGAAGCTTTAAATTTTATTTAAGTGTGTTTTTGTTTTGGGATATATTCCAATTTTTAATTTTTTTTTTAATTTTAGCGTATTTGAAGATTTTTTCCCCAATTTTGTTTAGCGTTTTAATTTTTTGGCAATTTTTTCAATTTTAGCGGTATTTTTTTTTTTTTTTTTGAAATGTTAACGTTTTTTTTAAATTTTGGTGATTTTTTTTTTACATCTCAATGTAGAAAATCATTAGCACATATATACATATTTGATAATGGCAAGTACTTACAATTGTCATTACAAATCTTATTATATATATATTAGTTATGATCAAAATATGTGGTTACCTATATGCTTACCAGTATGAACAAAAATAATGAGTCTAAAAATACATTAAAAAACAACGAAATTTAATAAAAAATATGTTTGTATTGATTCGAACCCGGTCCTCCAGGTTGTCAGTCAACCGCTCTACTATCTGAGCTATCTCGACATGTTATACTTGATAGATAGAACCATAAATGAGTTGCTAAAACAAAATGTCATTACTTGCCAGATTACAAAAAATCAAAAATAAGTAATGATCTACGTACTTACTAGAAGTGGAAAAATAATGAGTCTAAAAATAGATTTTTAAAACATTTTTAGAGCATTACTGTATATTTGAAATGATGATAAAAATAAATACTTATGGGTAACGCATTATTGTTTGTTATGATATAATGGGAAAATTAACCAGCTATTAGTATGTCCTTATTATTTGCATTAAAGTAATGCAGAGAATAAGCTGGTGTTATTACTGGTAGTGAGAAAAGTAATGACATGTCATTACCGTTTCTACACTGGGATATTGTATTTTTTTAATATTGGCGATTTTTTTTTGCAAGTTTTAATTAAAGCTTTAATAGTATCTACTAAAAATTGATTTGAAACTAAAAGCAATATTCAATAAAATTTTTAATAGATATGATTAAAATATTAACTGTAAACAAAATCATTTAAAAACCCTATGGTATTTAATCAATTGACCTAAAAGTGACTGGTTAAAGAAGGACTTATCACAGGACTGGTATAATTTAATACTGAAGTGGGTTAAGCAGTGTCAGTTGTCCTAAAATTACCAATCCTGTGACTGGTAAAGGGAGGACATATCATTTAACCAGAATGCTTATTAACAAGAAAAAGCCAGTTGGCTAGAATTTTACCCATGGCCCTTTTGCGACAGTCTTGTGGTATGCCCATCTTTGGTTAGTCCTGTGGAATGCCACTACGTTGTTTAAGGCAGGACAAATGACCCCCTCCTATGAGAAGCCAATGTTAAAGTTGCCAGTTGTTTACATAGGGTAGGGTTTAGCGGAGGACAGGTCTCTGGCACGAAGGGACCGATCCTGTGGTACACGCAGAACCGGTCCCATTCCCCATAGGGTAGTTACAAATTGAATTGAATTGACACTACAATTTCCTTAATAGTACCGAATTCCACTAAACTTATTTTCTGTGATTTAACAAATATTTTTATTGAAACTCGTTTTTAGTTTCTCTGTGTGCATTGTAAGAGTGTTGTTTTTCCCAAAGTTAAATTTTAGGTTATTCCATCTTTGTACTAAAAGCACAACCACTTGCTTTGTCCCACTGTCCTTTGTCAATAAACTGTTTGTACATAAAAAACATTTATTTTATATTTTCCACATGTTATTTGTAAAAAAATATTGTGTGTAAATATTTTTTCACAAAATTTATTGATGTTTTCATTAATTTTTTTTTTTTTTTGTTTTGTGATTTCTGTTCATAAAACGTTTTACAAAATAAACTTTGCTTTCCATACAAACGCTCTATGTCCTCCCCACAAAAATGAACAAAAAAAAAAAAAAGAAAAAGAAGAGAATTGGGTCAATTACTTTGCGATGAAATGTTGCATTAACTACGCATAAATTTGTTTAAGTTAAAATGTATAAAAATACTGACAATCAAGTCACCACATCAAATAGAGTAGATACCAGTCCTTGTGATATTTGTATTTTCCATTTATTTAAAAAATAAAAAAAATTATAAAAATTTATTGTTTAGTTAACCATAAATTCCAGAATAATGGTCGTTTTTCTTCATACAGAGACAGTAACTCATCGTACATTTCGGTGAATTTTCAGAAGAAAAAAAAATTAAACATTAAATTTTGTCTGGCTACTCGCATTCACAAAATTTAAAATAGTCAGTGTTGCAAACATAAACTACACATTTGTGTCAAATTCGCCCATTCTATACATTTCTGTACAAATGTGGAATTACAAAACTTTTCGACACCTGTTGAAACTGACTTTAGTAGATGCCTCTTACTCTCAAAGTTATTTCAGTTGAGAGTTATTTCACATTGAAATTTCTTCACGTGAAGAATTGATGACTAAAGTCAAAAAAAGGAAAATATTACTTGAAACTTACCAGCATTTTTTTATTCATTTTAAATTTTTGCTCATGGTTTTTAACTTTCAGATCCAAACCAATACAAAATAAAGTCACTCGACTTGGGAGATACATTCACTAAAAAAGTAATTTTCATATCGCTGCTTGGTGAAAAATTAAACCAAAAATTCCCAACATTCGAATTTTTTTCTGTTGGGTTTTTGCTCCGTTTAATGGAATTGAGTTTTGAGAACCGTATTTAAAAAGTGGTCTCATTTTATACAGTTTGAGGTATAACAAGTTAATATTACCGCACCAATAATGGTATACAAATATCACAAACTTATAAGGAATTGGCGTAAATTTTTTGAAAATTTATGTTTTTTGCTTCTGTCGTTCACAATTATTAGTTAGTTTTCTACAGTTATTAGTTAGTTTTCTACATTTGTATTGAAAAATTTAACGGACACAATGGATATGTATGTATAAATATTAATAAATTAAGAATAGCAAAAATAAATCTGTTAAGTTTACAAAATTTTAGTTATATTCGATGTGAATTTTAGTTAATTCACATTTTACTCTATAATATTAGCAATAAGTTTTACCAAATATTTGTAGACTCAAAATAGCAAACAAAAACTGTAATATTTTAAAAATTTATGCTATATTTACCCCGTGAATCACACGTGAGTGTGAGTGAAACCTAATCTTACTCACGTGAAGGTGAGTGAGTGTGAGTAGGAAAAATATTTTCGTGTGTGAGTTAAAATTCTACATGAATGAGTGTGCGTGAATAGAATTTTGTCAAAAAATATTTTTTTATTTATATATAATAAATAGTTTCTTTAACTTTTTTTTACCAATTTTATATTTTTCGGTTTTTAAAAAACAAATTGAATGTCAAAATTGCATATTCAGAGCAATTTTGAGCTAAAAATTTACAATTTACATTAATTTTTAGGGTTTTTTAAAAGCAAATGTCAAAATTGCATATTCAAAGCAATTTTAAGCAAAAAACTTACAATTCACATTACCCAGCCAGAAAAATACGAACGGCAAAGCATTGGCCCAGTGCTTTCAACGGTGGTATGAGCGTTGGCAGAGCGTTGGATATCTGAAGATTTAAGTGCTTTGCCAACCCCAAAATGATAACACCGGGCAGGGCTTGGCCGTTTCTTTTTTAAAACGTTGGCAAAGCACTGGCAATAAGCGCTTTGCCAGTACCAAAACCAAAAACGATCAATAAAGTCCTACTTAGTAATTCACTTCAGTAAAGAGTTGAATTATTTCTTATTGAATGATTTCGGTAATTTGAACAGAAATAACAATAGGCTTGCTTCAGCTAAGTTAATTACAAAATAACTAAATATTTTTTTTATCAAATTATTTTTGTGATAAGTTAGCACGATTTTTTACTACAATTTTACTAAGGAAAGAAATTTGAAAATAAATTTCTTGAGTAAAATTTAAGTACAAAAACTATACTTTGTGCTGACTATAATAGGAGACCTTAATATTCTTAACTTCAAATCATAAATTGCAATTTAGTTTTGAATTTTTAAACTCTTGTTGTGAACAAGGGATGTGCCAGTTTTTATTAAGTTAACGGTTGTAAATTTTGTAATTAAGTACTGGCAATGCACTTTTTGCCAATGTTGCTTTCCCAACAAGTCAGTACTGAGCCAATGCTTTTTTATTTTTACGGTTGTAAATTATGTAAATCAAGTACTGGCAAAGCACTTTTTACGAACGTTGGCAGAGCGTTCTAAGCCAGAGCTGTGCCAGTGCTTTTATTATTTTTACTGTTGTAAATTTTGTTAATTAAGCACTGGCAAAGCACTTATTACTAACGTTGGCAGAGCGTTGTATATCAGTGCTTTGCCAGCACTTTGTTTGTTGGATCATTGGAAACTAGTGCTCTGCTAGTGCTTGATTTTTCAGACCATTGGAAATTTCTGGCTGGGTAATTTTTACATTTTATTTTTTTCCGTAAAGATTATTTTTCGTGAATTTGAGTGATTCACTTGAATTTACTCACGTGTGCGTGACTGATTGTGCGTGAGTGGAATTTTTCTCTCGTGAGTGAGTGCGAGTCAAAATTCACTGATGTGCCCATCTCTACTTTATATTTAAAATATTGATAAAATTAGTGCTTATGGGCAACGTATTATTTTTTGTATTAAAATAATGGGAACATGAACTATTTATTAGTAAGTACTTATGAACTAGTTATTAGTAAGTACTTAATATGAACTAGTTATTAGTAAGTACTTATTATTTGTGTTAAAGTAATGTAAAGAGTAAGCTGGTGTCATTACCGGTAGTTCGAAAAGTAATGACATGCCATTATTGTTTCTACACTGCGAAATATGTATTTATATAACCACTTGTAAGGTAATGCTTTTCTACACTGTGGCTTCAAGGCACAACGCATTTATCTACAAAATTTTTGGTTTAAAATATTTTGCCTCATAATGTCGAACATTTTTGATATTCCTCATATCTGCATAGATGTAATGTAAATATTTGATTTTATTATGAACATCGTATAAGATGTCGAATATTTTGTTTGCTGCTGATGATGAAATTCATTCATTTTCTGTACCAACTGACAACTGACAGTAGTTTGCAATGATTTCCGTTTTGGCAGTTTTATGATCAGCTTTTTTTTTGTTGCTTTTTTTATCATTTCCATCATTGTATTGTATTATATTCTGTCTATTTAAAACCGGATGGTTATGGATTTTCATTCTGTTTTTCATATGCATATGTTAGCAAAAAATAATTTATATTTTTTGTTTTATTGGGCGCCAATAAAAAAATTTGCGTAATTTATGTTTTGTTTATACATTGTTGTATGGTTAAAGATTTTTATGCAAATTCTTTATATTCCAGATTTATTATCTTTATTAACAAAAAAAAATGTTCTAAGTTAAACAAGTTTTTGTTTTAAATTAAACTATAAAAAAAAGTAAAATAAAATTTGGTCAAGGTTAAATTATAAAAAGACAAAAAAATTAAAAATTCAAAAAAAAAATAGTGCATTCAACTTTTTACAATTGTTTTAGAAACAGTTTTCAAAAAAAAAACTGCCAGCAAAATGATCCAAAATGAGTCAGAAATTGGCTAAAAATATATTGTCTAAATTTATTGTTTTTGTATAAAATTGGAACCTTTTTCTTAAATTCAAAAATTACTAAGAAAATATATTTTAAAAAATTCAATTCAATCTTTTTTGGAGCCTTTTTTGAATTGTTTACAAATATTCAATTTCAATTACAATTTTTTGGGTGAAATAATTTTCTTCAAAATTTTGTGTCATTTATGATTGTTTTCATAAGTCCAAAAAATTAATAATTTTTAACAATAAAATTTTTGAAATTTCAAAAATATTCATTTTAGTCTTTCTTATACACTCAAAAAAAATCTATTTCGTTTTCGTTTTATACACTCGAAAAATCTTTAAAGTCAGAAACATTTTTGCTGAAAGGATCCTTGCAAAAAGAAATGCTAATATCAGCAAAAAAAAAATGAGTAACTTCAGCAAACATTTTGCTAAATTTAGCAAAATTTTGGTGATACAATGCAACCTCGCATAACGCAACTAATAGACATGTAGGTCGTTGCGAAAACTAAGGTTGTTGCGATAACTGAGTCCCAATTTTTTAGGGCGCTACCTCTCTTTTATGGTTTAAATTGAAAAAAACCAATTTTATCCCACATTTAAGTCATTTATTTTTAAAATATATTCATTAATTTTATTAAAAATAACACGAAAAACACTATTAACAAATAAAAAATAGGCATTCTAATGTACAACGGATTTACGAATTTTCCAGCAGAAACTGCAACGTGACACAGCGTGCTTCATAAACCACTTGTACAAAGTCTATTTTTAGATATTCACAACCTCGTATTGCAACACGCTTGACTGGTCCACATACAGCATTTGCAACGAATTTTTTCCATACAGCTTTTTTTTCTGGATATTGTTTATTTGTGCAATTTATATACATCGCAAATCACTTTGACAGTTATGCCCCTATTAAGTTTATTAAGAATATCACTTTTTTTGTTTTATTGAAAGTTTTTAAAATTTTTTAATCACCGGCATTTTATTCAACACAGATTTAAAACTTTCAAAAAGAGATTCTTTCAACTGACTACATATCTATAAAAAAACAAGTGCAACCAAGGTTGCCAACTCTACGACGCAAGAAATAGCTTGATTTCGAAATTAAAATCGCTAGAAATTGCTAAATTCTCAAAAAAACGCAAAAAGTTTATTATTTGTTTAAAAATCTAAAAGTATTAAATAGTCTACTCCCTTAAAACTACCCAGTTTTCGTTTTCTTTAGAAAGCTTTAAGCTTTTTTTTCGTTAAAACCATAAAATTTCAACACCCCAGTAAGAAGGTTTAGATATGACCATTAGGGTGGGCCGATGTGTAAGGACAAAAATTTCTCTATATTGTGCCATCGATTTTTCGATAGCTTTCGGCATGAGGGAAAAAAAGTTCCACTACGACATATCAAAAAATCATATTCGATGCACCCAAATTTAAATTTTTGAATTTTTCTCAATTTTTATTTTTAAGGTAGTTTTTAGTAGGGAATAAAAAAAAAACGGCTTTCCAAAGTGAAATTGTACGCTAAAAACGATGGTGATAGCAGTTTTTTTCAAAAAAATGTTTTTCTTGAGGTAGTGAAACTTTTTTCCTCACGCCAAAAGCTATCGAAAAATCGATGGCACAATATCTATTGCTAAATCGACGCAACCTAATGACCATATATAATTATATAAAAAATTTGAGTCTATTCAATAATACCAGAGTTTAGATATATTTATATATACCTTCAGATTTAATTATATATCATTTCAGATATGTTTATATATATAAATTATATGAATATATATGGATTTATATATAAATATATATGGACTCAGATGTAATAGGAAAGACTCAAATTTCGGATATAATTATATATGGTCATATATGTTCATTAGAGGTACAAACAAAATAAGGCTCTATCACCACGCTGTAGCCGATGTTGTGCTGAAACCGAAAAATGTTTCGTCAGGTCATTTCGGAACAAAAACGTTCCGCGTCGAAGCCGATTTCTGAAAGTCCTTTAAGATTTTTTTTTTTTATTTTTTTATTTTTTCAAAATTTTTTATTTTTTCAAAATTTGATATTTTTATACTTTTAGCAATAAATTATAATATTTCGCAAATTTGCATAAGACAGCGTAGGTAAGTCGCAATATTTTATCACGATTAATTGAATTTATACAGAATATTATTAAATATTTAATGGAAAAACTTATAATTTATTTATCATTTAATGAAATTATAAAGAAAATATTTTTATTTTTTTAGAACTTACTGATCCCAAACTTAATTGCATTTGACGCGGAACCTTTTTTAACGATATCGAAAATCTAAAGATGCAGTTTTTATTGCTTTTTATGCACTACATGGTATGGATAGGGCCATTTTGATATTTTTAAAAATTGTAAAAAAGTTGTATCCCTAATGTTCATATCTAACGTTTTTTACACGGACATGAAGCGTTCGAATTCCCGTCAAAACTTTGGTTTTAAATTTGTAAAATTTTTGTTTTTGTAGCTGTAAATTATATAAAACCGCAGTTGTAATTAAAATATGTTTAATTAATTTCCAGTCAACAAATTTCTGAACATGTCAGAAATTGTGATTAAAAAAAGACTCTAAAATGTGAAAATTTTCCAAGCGCTCAAATTTCTAAGTAATAATTGTATCATAATTGACTTTTATTTATGAGCTTAATTGAAAATTTTTGAAAACACTCACATATGACTCAAAAATTTTTTATAACTGGCTCAAAAACTCTGAAGATTTTAATAATGCTCATATTTAAGAGTCTTTTATGAGTTATTAAAGAGCGCTCAGAAAGCGGATTCATCGGCATAGAAAATCACAATCATAGAGCTATGATTTCAGAAAGCTTGAAGAATTTTTTATGGGTATTTCGGACTCCTATTGAGATTTTTAAAATCGTGTAATGAGAAATTAAAAAAAGTGTTTTTTACGTTTTTTTTTTACATGTTTGTCAGATTATGTGTGCAAAGTAATAAATCGATCATCTAATTATTTCGCTTACTAATGGAATCTTAACAAAAAGTGAGTGACTCGGATTTTGTTTGGTACTTATGATACTTAATTGCTTGGAAGAGACCAATTAAAAAAAAAACAGACGGTATATAAAACTTGTTTTGTATCCTTGGTCAATAAAATAAAAAGTTTGCTTTTAAAAATAAACAAATTATAAGTGAAAATGTCTGTTGAGATTATTCCGATAACACTCCATTTTATTTTCTTGTTTTATAATTTTACAAAAAACAAAAAAAAACAGAACTGGACAGTAATACGGTTTTCACTTACAACATTTTTAATTTTTTCTTAAAAGGTGGCAACATTAGTGAAAGAATTGAAATTTTCTTTGTTCTTTTCACCTCAAACATTTAAAATTTTCAAAAACACCTTCCGGTCTGTAATTAATTTATATTTATTAATTAATTTATTAATTTATATTTGTATGGCTTGATGAAACAAAGACAAAGTAAAGCTGCAAAATAGCTTAATTGGACACCTTATTAACACACTGATATAAAAATCGCAAAGTCTTGAAAATATTTAATAAAATAAGTGACTTTAAAATAGCTAGGAAGAGAAAAATAGCTAAAAATAGCTAAAACGAAAAATAAATAGCTAGATGCAATATAGCTATTTTTTATAGCTACACTTAGGATATTATGTAGGTAAAGACGACAGCAATTGAAGTCAAAAACAAATTTAATTTCACTTGAAGAAAGGACGACTAAAATTTAATTAAGTTCAACTAACATTTGTTTTTAATGATCAACAAATTACTAACAATTGTTGTAAAAATGAACCACATGATAGTAAAAATAAACAAACATTTCAACCTCCGTATATTTACAAAAATAAAGCAAATCAAACATATTAGCTAGGTTGATACTAGTATTTCGATCTTGCTTAAGATCTCATCAGAACCCGAAGTTTTAGAAAAGCTAAAGCCTCCATAATAGGCAAAACTTTAACAAAAAACCTATTAATCATCAATTTTGCTTCATTTTTGTCTTCTTAGTACACTCAAAAAAAAAAGTTTGTAAAGTCAGCAAAAAATTTTGCTGAGTCAGCAAAATTTTAGTCAGGTGGGTGCTAGCAAAAAAATTGCTAATATCAGCAAAATCTTTTGCTGAAAATCAGCGAGCTGATTTTTAGCAACAAAATTAGTAGATTCAGCAAAAGTTTTGCTAACACTTAGTAGATTAGAAATAAAAAAGCGTTGGTAAAAATTAATAAATTTTTTGCTGAATTTTAGTAGACTGAAAAAAACGCAAAAAAATTGTAATTTAGTTAATATATTTGCTGAAAATCATAAAACATATTCTTGTGATTCTTTTAAAAATAATTTACAATAATTACGAAATATAAAAATTTTCATTTTCCCACATTGATGTCATGAAGTAATTTAATATCTGAAAATATATAGAAATAAATATATATAACATAACAAAAATTTTTTTTCAACTACTTACATCAATGGTTGTCTAAATGATGCTATCTTTTAAGGACGCAACTGCCGAAGATAATTATAGAAACGAAACGAAAAAATAAACAAAAACAAACGAAACGAAAAAAACAACCCTTTTTTTACAATAAGAAAAAGGAACCATACTAAGATGTGTGTCTTTGTCTTTCGCTTTACTCTGTTACATGTCTGTATATGTTTGTTTGCAATTTGACCACACTAGATTATTAATCTATTAGCATTTATTATAGAAATACATATTAAATTTAAATATTTTCTTTTGTCTTTTATTTTATTAAAAGACAATTATTTTCACAAGCCGGTGACAACGCAAAATTTAAGTTGTTTTAATCCTCTATTTTGTTTTATGTATGAAAAACAGATACAAAAGTCTTCCATGGTTGATTTTTTTATGTCTTATTAGAGTTGTACTTTTTAGTATCATTTTCCTCTTATCTACTACATCTTGACATGCCGCGACATCTGCTTCATTGTGCGTATATCTTTCAATCTGGTTGTCGTCCACACTATTAATGTGCTTATCAGCACAATTTTTTTTAGCAAAATTAATTAGTAAAACATTAGTATATTAGTAAAGCATTAGTATAAAACAGTTAAGTGCTGAATAAGTATAACAAAAATTTTAGCTGAAAACACGATTTTAGCAAAAAAATTTGCTAAAAAATAGTATACCTGATTTACAAGACGTTTTACTAACTTTTGTACTAACTTATTTTTTTGAGTGTAATCAAGCACGTGGTTTGGGTCTTTTCCTAACAATCATCATGACGTTACTAAACTTTGAAGAGCAAAAATGTTCTATTTATATAAAAAATTTTTAGTGTTTACCCTGGCTCAGGTAATATTTTTTACAGTTATATTAGTTTTTTGGTTTTATATACATCGAGATTATTTTTATGTTATTTTCAAATTATAACGAGCTTTTAACCTCCGTATATTTACAATAATAAAGCAAATCAAACATATTAGCTAGGTTGATACTAGTATTTCGATCTGGCTAAAGATCTCATCAGAACCCGAAGTTTTAGAAGAGCTAGAGTCTCCATAATAGGCAATACTTTAACAAAAAACCTAGAGGGTCCGCCAAATAACTTTTTTTTTTGAAAATGTTATAAAAAAAACTACTGAATATTTTCTCAAATTTCTTTTTTTATTTGAAAGTACAATCCTTCCGGTTAATAATGGAGAATAATTTCATTCAATTGGTTGCCTCGGCTGGCCATGCAGTAGCCTATACGATCGGTCCATTTTTTAAGCACATTATCGATTGTGTGCAGCTGTATTTCCTCCTCTTCAATTTTTGTGAACAAAACTTCGACCAACATGGCCCGATAACGATCGCCATTGACTGTAACGGCCACTCCTTGCTCATGTTCGAAGAAAAATGGCCCAATTATGCCTCTGGACCAAAATCCGCACCAAACAGTGACTCGTTTTGGGTGTATCGGCACACATTCTGCAACATTACCATGATTTTCAAAGTAATGTCGCAATATTTCCCAGCGTTGTTCAAGCGTATACACAACCATATTCGTTCAGCGGAAGGATAAAACTAATTATCTGTCAAATCAGACATGAGCTAAGTGTTGCCATTCACGAAATAAGCACTAGTTGAAAAAAAAGTTAGATGGCGGACCCTTTATTAATCATCAATTTTGCTTCATTCTTGTCTTCTTAGTAATTTTTATTTTTTTAAATAACAAAAAACAACGGTTAAAAATGAATGTTAAATCATAAAACAGTCATTTGATGTGGTTTGTTTTTTTAAATAAACTACAAGGTTAGTAAAAAATTAAATTTGTTCTACAAATGACTGACATTTACATTGAAAATAATGAAACTGTATTACAATCTTAATAACTACATGTTTTAAAAGCAGAAGTTCGCTGAGTGTATAAAAAAAAAATTGCTAGATCTAGCCGGAAAATAGCTAAAATGGCTACCTTGAGTGCAACACGCATATTTCAGTATTCTTGGAATAGGGGTAAGTCCAAAAATAATTTCAAATAGTCTTAGGCAGCAGTAACATTGGAAAGCAATTTCAATAAAAAAATATGAAAATAAAAAAGCCAAACTGACCATTTTGGGAGAAGAGTTGCAATAACTGAGATTTTTTTTTTAAGTTGCGTGAACCAATGAGTTGCAATAATCAAGGAGTTGCACTTATCGATGATTGCGTTAAGCGATGGGGCACCGTGTTAGCAATTTTTCAGCAAAAATGTTGCTGACTTGACTGAATTGTTTTTGTTTTTTGAGTGTAGAATAGGAACGCTCAAAAAAGTAGCCAAACGTGGCTGGCTGGGAAACTAAAATTTTAATATAAACTAAAACTTCTCATTACTCACAATCATTTCCTGTTTGAAAATATTTAAAGTATTGCAACATTTAAATTTCGTAGAAAACCCTAAATGCGATGATGATGGCCTTTAATTTTTACTACTTTTTGTTTAAACAATATTTAAGATTGATTCGTCATATTATTTACCAGTACTTCTTTTAAATATTTTTTTTTTTATATATTTATTTATCTTATACTTGTATGCTTATCGCGTTTTAGTTTATATCTACTTAATATTTTTTATTTATTTTCTTTAATTTTATTGTTTACAATGATTTTATGTAAAAAATATAAATTCAAAGTTTATTTTCTTTTAACAATTTTAAGAAAAAATTAATTATTTATACAAAATGATTCACACACTGAAAGTCTCATTTAAATAAATTTTTAATATTAATCATTAAAAGAGTAATAAAGTTTCCAAATAATATGATGTCAAACAAATTTCAAAGTAAATAACACTAGTTTACAGTTATTTTGTTTGGACTGCATAAAAATATAATTTTTAACATGAAATCGCATTGACATTTTTTTGCATGATTTAATTAATTTTTTTGCTTTTTAAGATTTTTGTAGGATGTAGTTTGAGTGTTTTGAAGTTAATGGTTTTAATTTTTATGTACAAAAAAATGAAGTTATATTTTATTAAAAGCCGTGGTTTAATTCCAAAGTTATGGCTAATTGTGTTAAAGAAAAAATATAAATTGTTCACTAAATAAAAACTAAATTTAGTACTACAAGTCGTATGAGTAATACGTTTCAGTATGAAATTTATATCACTCATACGACTTGTAGTACATAATTTTGTGTTAATATAGTAACAAATATTATATTTTAACACAATTATCCCTGCTTAAGAGCGCAATAAAAAAAGGCAGAGTTTTCTGTGCGTTTGAGCGGGGAATCATTTATCCGAAAACTCGGATAAATACGCAGTAACGCATTTAGGAAAATATCGCTTAAATGTATTTGATTAAATTGTTTTTCTTTAAGTAAAAATTTATGTTCACTTTTTGTCCTGGTAATAACCTTTGACTTATACTGGCTTAGCGTCGTATGATTCGAATCTTCAAATTTCATTAGAAAACATCGTCTAAAAATGGACGGTCATCTTTGTTAGCGTCGAGTTTCGACATATAAACAATCAATACATTAATTTCAAAACAGATTTAAAATACACTAAAAAATCGCATGAGTCAATGCAAAACTAAAATTGAAGTATTGTATAGGTAATGCGATCCAAAATTAAAATTACGTGTCCCGAGGTTTTGGTGCATCATTTCAAAAGTTTTTTTACTTACAGTGTTATAAACCGGTTTTGCCGCATATGCTGCGGCAATAAAAAAATTTAATAGTTAATTTTACACAAGATGAAGTGGTACACCTTAATATTTGATGCATTTATAAGTACAACCCAGAGAAAACCATGAATTGTCGTCCTATGTAACAATTTCGTCAATATTTTTGAAAGATTTCATAAACAACAAGAATAAAAATGACCATATCATGGTCTCTATGAACTTTTTCCTACACTCAAAAAAAGGTAGTAAAGTCAGCAAACAATTTTGTTGAGTCTGCAAAACTTTAGTCAGGAGGGTGCGTGCAGAAAAATTGCTAATGTTAGCTAAATATTTTGCTGAAAATAAGCGAGCTGGTTTTTTGCAATAACATTAGGTTAGGTTAGGTCGAAAAAAGGATTCGGAGAAGGGAAATGCATCCCTAATCCGACTCAAGTTCCTGAGGACTTACACTTAAGCCAGAATGTCGGCTTGTTGTGCGCTCTTAAATCGGTCCCATGTCAATTTCCTATCCCAGGAACTCCGTCGCACTGACGAAATTTCTCAACCTCTTCCATCCTATGCCAATAAGATCACCCAGTGTGGATATTAGGTCACTGGATAGTATTTCGACCCGGATCCCGGCAAATGCCGGGCCAACTCGCCTCTACAATGCCTTTAAGGCGCAGAGGCAACAAAATTATAATGAATTATTTACTTCAATTGAATAAAGTAAATCAATTCAAATTCATAGAGATAGTGTTCCAAGGTCTCCTCGTCCTCCCCACAGGCCCTACACACTCCGAGTCCGCTCTACCAATACGGTGGAGATGGGTCCCCAGTGTCGAGTGTCCCGTGAGTATTTCCATCAAACGACTCAGTTCCTTCCTACTAATATTCAGAATTTCCCTTGTCCTGTCCCTGTCCGGGTTGCCTCAGAGAATCCCCGTGGTCCTGACAACACCCGCATTCTCCCAGATGGTCCTATGTATGGTGTCAATCCCAATCCACCAGCTCCGCCTTGAGAGCTCGAAAAGGTCTAGCGTTCCCCAAAGTGAGTAGTTCTAGTGAAGATCCTGCCCTAGCCAATTCATTTTGCAACAAAATTAGTAGATTCAACAAAAGTTGATTTAAAATTAAAAAATCAATGCTAAAAATTAATAAAATTATTGCTGAATATTAGTAGATTGAAAAAAACTCAAAAAATTTGTAGAAAACTTATACTTTAGTTAATTTATTTGCTGAAAATCTTAAATTGTTTTGTTATTCTTTTAAAAATAATTTTCAATACGTTATGAAATATATAATCCCACATTGACAACACGAATTAACTTAATATCTCAAAATACACAGAAATAATTACATATAACAAATTATCTTTCAACTATTTACATCAATGGTTATCTAAGTGATGGCATCTTTCTAGGAAACAAAACGAAATAACAAAATATGAAATACACAACCCTATTTTTGCAATAAGAAAAATGAAATATACAAAATTACGTAATATGTGTGTCCTTGTCTTTCGCTTTAGTCTGTCTACCTAAACGTATATTTGTTCGCAATTTGACCCCACTACATTAATAGTCACTATAATCATTTAGTGAATGCTCATTTAATCTTTATTAAATTTAAATATTTTATTTTGTCCTTAATTTAATTAATAGACATTTACTTTGACAAGCCGGTGACAACACAAAATTTAAGTTTTTTTTAATCAGCAATTTATATTTGTATACATATAAATTGCGGTTTATCACATTGTTGGCGTCCTTTGGTTTATTATGTATGAAAAACAGATACAAAAATCTTCCATGTTAAATTTTTCATATGTCTTACAAGAGTTGTACTTTTTAGTATAATTTTCCTCGTCTCTACCGCATCTTGACATGCAGCGACATCTACTTCATTCTGCTTATAACTTTCAATCTGGTTGTCGTCCACACTTTTAATGTGCTTATTACCCCATTTTTTTTTTGCTAAATTAATTTGTAAAACATTAGTAAAATATTAGTAAAATATTAGTAAAATATTAGTTCAAAACAGTTAAGTGCTAAAAAACTATAACTAAAATTTTAGCAGCAAACATTTAACTAACTTTTTTACTAACTTATTTTTTTTAATCTATACAAGAATCACAAAATCCTTACTACTGCAAAATATCTTTTATATATATAGTGAAACATTTCATAAATATAATGAAATTGAATCTGTGTTTATGAAATGTTTCATAAATATGATGAAAAGTTACATTGAACAAAAATTTATGAAACATTTCATAAATATGATGAAACTCTGAGTATATAGAATCTTGTTTTTAATTTGCGCCATTAAATTTTAATTTTGGCGTTATTGTTCAAAAGTTATGTTCAATTTTGCAAACATTTTTTGTGCATAGTTTGAAATTAATAAACCAGTTAAAAGGTTAATCAATTTAAAAACAAAATCCATAAGCTAAAATTTTGATAAATATTTTCGTTATGTTGCATTATAAATTTAAGTTTTTAGATTAAAAATGTTAAGCATAATATTTTGTTAAAGTCATCAAACTATAATTGTTTCTTGCTAAACCAGCATAACTTTAGTTTAAAACAGTTTTCTTGTAATTTAAAACCTTTAAACGAAACATACATTTTTTGTCTCATGATCAGGGAACGGAAGTTCATGCAAATGCCTTTTTTTTTCCCTTAAGTCTAAGAACAGGGTAAACAAAATATCTGTGAGAATCAAAGAGTTTGCGTTGAAATGGTATCGATTTGTTTGTGCATATTTTTGCATATTTTGCTATAAATGCATATTTTTGCATATTTCGCTTCAACTAAATGCATATTTTTAGAAATGTAGAGGTTAAGAGGAAGAATAAACGTTTTTCTATAAAAATTATAAACACTATTAATTTTTAAATCAGACTAGACTAGTTTCTGCCTTTTTAATGGACAGGCTCATCAGTGATTTTCCATATTTTTATTGCATATTTTTACTTATTTTGCTTGAAATACATGTTTTTATTGCATATTTTTACTTATTTTGCATATTTTTATTGAATTTTTGTTAAGTTTTTCTTAAAAAATCACTTTAAATATTATTTTATGTTTGCCCAACGAGCATATAGACTAAAGAGGCCCCAAGATACTTAAAACGTTTAAATCTTACATTTTATTTGCAAACTGGGTTTAAGAGATGCAGGCTATAGTGGGTTTCAATTAGATTAGATTAGATTATATGGCACTATGCACCGCGACCAACTTAGGTCTTTTGTGCTGCCTAAAGTTACCCTAAAGATTCAAGCTACCTATAAAGCCAATAATCCTATTAGGCAAAATCTTCATAATGTCCGAAGGGGAGACAACGCGATTGCCAAGAAACTTGGCACGCCTTTCACATAGCCTCGGACATTCGCAAAGAACATGCTCTGATGTCTCAGCTACCAGTTCGCAAAACCTACACTCATCCGTGTCCGAAAGACCCCTTTTGAGCAGGTGGTATCTGAGATTGCAGTGTCCAGTCAGGTAAGACACCAGGGTTCTCAAGTCACCCCTCCCGAGGGACAAGAGTCTCCTCGATCCTGCACTGGAAAAAGAAATCAATCTCTTAGCCTGTCGTTGGCCAAGAGAGTTTTCCCAATAGAGAGAGAATTCTGACTCCCTCCACGACCCGAGCTTCTCCCTAACATACCCCAAAGGTATACCACAGAATGGTTCAGAGCCAATAAAGGGCCTTCGGGCCCCGCAATTAGCAAGACAATCTGCCCTCTCGTTGCCCTCATGCCCCTCGTGACCAGGAACCCACCCTAAGGTAAGCGAGTTGCGCCTGCCAAGTCGGTTAAGAGCCAGAATGCATTCCATGACCAGACCAGATGACACCTCATAGGACATTAAAGCCCTTAATGCCGCCTGACTGTCGGAAAGAATGTAGATGCGAGATCTAATAGTGCCCCTTCGTAGACACTCCTCCGCGCAGACACAGATAGCAAAAATCTCTGCCTGAAAAATGGAGGGGTATCTACCCATGGGTAAGGCCCGTTGGAAACCTGGTCCATAGACACCCGCACCAGTGTCACCATTCGCATGCTTTGAGCCATCTGTGAACCATATCTGAGAACCCCGCTCTGGCTCCCAGGATCTGTTGGTCCACATGGCCCTGTCGAACAGCATCACTTTAAAGTTCCTATCAAAGATGTACTCCGGTGACCTCCTATCCGTAACCTTTGTAATCGGGTCATCAATTAGGATTCTAGCGATCCTCATGTGACCCCTTAGATCACCTCCCCTCATGTCACCGAATTCTCTAAGTCTGGAGGATCCTATGCAGGCAGCCTCCATTATAGAAATATGCAATGGTGGTATCCCCAGCATAACCCCCATGGCATCCGTCGGGCAGGTTCCGCCTGCCCCCGTTATGCCAATACACATAAGACGGTAGATCCTCTTGAGAGCATCCCTTGCCCCTACCTGTTCAACCTTTGGCCACCATGCCAGGGCAGCATAGGTGATCATAGGTTTAACAATGGTGTTAAACGACCAGTAGACCATCTGCGGCCTTAGACCCCATGTCTTACCAAAAAGCCTTTGGCAGGCATAATATGCCCTTGTGGCCTTCTTGGAGACATAGTCAAGATGTTCATTCCAGGTAAGGGATCTGTCAAGAGTCACGCCGAGGTACTTAACACTACTGGAAAAGCCCACCGTGGCCCCATCAAGGACAGGCATTGTCAGGTTAAGTTTCCTCCTATTCGTAAATGGTACCAGGATTGTCTTCGACGGGTTGACAGACAAGCCCTTTTCCCGGCACCAAGAAAGAGTATAGTTCAGAGCCTGCTGCATACGTTCGGATATGGTCCTATCATCAAATCCCACTACAGAAATGACAAGATCATCCGCGTATCCATAAGTCCTGAAACCCAGGTCGTTCAAACCTTCGAGTAGTTCATCAATGACCAGCGTCCAGAGTAACGGCGACAAAACACCCCCCTGTGGACAGCCCCTAGTCGCATTTACGGTCCTACTAGTAGTCCCTATGCCGAACGTGATTATTCTAGAGCGTAGCATCTCCAAAGTCCAATTGATGATAATTGGAGAGATGTCCTTTCTAACCATGGACACCCTAATTGCCTCGTAGGACGTGTTGTCAAAGGCGCCCTGTATATCAATAAAGGCACAAAGGGCAATATTCTTTGCCTCTAGTGCCCGTTCTATTGTAGTGACAACATGATGGACAGAAGTCTCGGTAGATTTACCTCGTTGATACGCAAACTGTAATTTGTGTATCGGCTTTCGCCTTAGGTAAGTATCCCTAATGTACTGGTCCAAGACTTTCTCCATTGTTTTAAGGAGAAACGAACTCAGGCTAATTGGCCTAAAGGATTTGGGCAGTTGTTCAGACTTCTTCCCCGCCTTCGGTATAAAGACCACTCTAACCTCCCTCCACGGCGTCGGTACATGACCGAATAACAGACTAGATCTAAATATCCTAACCAGTTGTGGGACAATTAAATCCATCCCTTTCTGCAACAGACAAGGATAGATCCCATCCGGACCCGGAGATTTGAATGAAGAGAATTCACCTATCGCCCATTTTACCCTGTTCTCCTGAAAGACAGCACTTGATAGGCGTACATTTCTGCCTGTTAGGTCTGGAACTCGTTGAATCACGACAGACCCGCAGTTGTCAACGCATCCTGGGAAGTGCGTATCAAGTAGGAGTTCACAGGTTTCAATGGGAGATTCAGTGTAGGTACCATTCGGCCTCTTGAGAGTACATAGACCATTCGTATGATCCTGGGACAGGGCCTTTTGTAGACGCACCGCCTCTGGAAGATCAGAGATCTTCTCACAGTAGTTGCGCCACGTGGACCTCTTGGATCTACGTAGTTCTTTATTGTACTCAGTGAGCGCTGCCTTATAGGTAACCCAGTCTCCTGTTTCCTTGGCCCTATTGAACAGTCTTCTGGCCTCCATTTTGAGCTTATCCAGACCATCGTTCCACCATGGAACATCCCTCTTCGTCTTCCTGGTCTTTTCAGGACAGCTCAGAGTATAAGCAGAAGTTAAATTTGAATGAATATCAGATGCTATATGATCAATTTCGCTTGTGCTCAAGATGAGCCCTTTAGAAAGATCTGCACCGTTTTTCAAATGATGACGAAAATTTTCCCAGTTTGTGCATCTGGGATTACGATAGATCTGGCATGAGTCCAATGAACTAACAACATCGAATACCAGGTGTTGGTGGTCAGACATTGATACTTCATTGGAGACATGCCAATTGGAAATGGCGAAAGAAATATCAGAGCTAGTAAGAGTGAGATCTAAGACCTCTGACCTAATAGCATTCCTGAAAGTCGGCTCGTCACCCCTATTTGCTATGTTTATATTATTGCTACATATAAATTCAAGCAGGTACTCACCACGTTTGTTTACATTGGTACTTCCCCATGTTGTGTGATGTGCGTTGGCGTCGCAACAGAGGATCCAACTGAGTTTCCTCTTTCGGCAATATTCCACCAAGGCCGAGACCTCAGTAGTTGGTACCGTGTCAGCATCGCCAGGTAGGTAAGCAGAGGCCAGAACTACCTCGTGTTCCCCAGATAAGGAGGGCACCTTTGCCCAGATCGCAACCAAGTCTCCCATAATGAACTCTGAAATTGGAAGATATGTTAGATTGTCCCTAACTAGGATGGCCGCTCTTGGCCTGATATGCTTTGAATCGTAAATCAACCTACCTTGATTTGCGTTAAGCCCTTTTATGGCTCCGTCGTGCACCCATGGCTCCTGAATAAAAACAGCATCCAGGGCCTCAGTGGTGAACCTTCTGTTGGCGACGTCCGATGCCGCTTTGGCATGGTGAAGGTTCACCTGTAAGCACTTTAAGTGCTTCGGTGTCTTACCTTTTCCGGTAGCCATTATTTACGAGCGTGCTTGGCGGCACGCTTTGCCACCTTTCTGCCCCTGTTGGAGTTCAGCAGAACCGCCTCCTCTGCCGAGTTTCTCTCCCACTTTTTCCGCCTGTTGGGAGCCTGCTGATTGGCCATATTCTTAGCTTTGGGCTCAGATGAATTGGGCCTTACAAGGTCCTTCGAGCAGCCCGGTTTATCATCCATATTAGGGTCATTAGATACCCTGGTGTCGGATTTAGTCGTTGCTGCCGAATTATTTGTATTTGCCCTATTGGGTATGTCACGCCCGACCTCTTGTTGCTGACGTGTAGGCCTTACCAGCGCTGTTCCATATCCAAAATTCACTCTGTAGTTCTTTCGCTTGAGTAGGTCGGCTGAGATTGGGTCAATGGAGAGGGTTAGCTCAACAATACCACCCTTTATGACCCTATTCAGTACCTTCCAATACCCAACCGAAAGTTCACAGTTCTGGCCCTCAACTAGTCCAAGAAGTAAATCACTGGACGTGTCCTCCTTTTCGGGAAAGTATCCCACGAACACTTGGGCCTTCGGCACTTCATCTTCCGCCACTACTTTCAACACAGCATCGCTCCATGGCTTCAGAGTGGGGACGTGAGTCTCCAGCCACTGCGCTGTGTCTTTGTCGCGGCATACAAAACTGAGCCAACCTGGCTTATAGGAGCAACTAGAGAAACTGGGCTTTATTGTCCCTTTTCTAAGCTCCGCGATCTTGTACAAGACAGCTCTTTGAATGGAGTGCAGCTGTTCATCTGTCCATCTAGTCGCCGGAAAATCAGGCGGAATTACACCAATCTTTACGGTGGAGACTGCTTCTTTATAAGACGGCGCCATTTGTTTTTGCTGCTTCGCTGGAACCGTCAAGGCTGGCTTTGGCAATGTGCCGCCTTCAACCTTGCGAGGTGTGCCATCCACAGCAATCTCAGCGGTCCGTTTTGCAGGTTGTTTCGACCCTGGTGGCGTTGAGCCATCTGAGCGTACCCTCTTTCTTTTACCAGCGAGCTCTTTAACCTCTTTTCGGGCTTCGCGCATTGATAGCAAACAAAGTCGCCGCGCTGCCTCTGGGTCAATACCCTCGTCCAGGTACATCCTCAGGCGTTTTCGAGCAGCACCACATAGCTTCACTCTTTCAGTCGCAGTGGGTTTCAATAGAAATTATTAAAATTTTGTGTTAATTGTGCAAAAACTGTGCAGAGAATATATTAAACTTTACTAATTAGCTTTAAAATTTTTAATTTGTTAAAATTGCTTAAAAACATAAATTAATCAGCAAAATTCTCAATAACAATTCCGTGAGAATTTTTTCCCTATTCCTTGTTGCCCTATTCTTAATAAAATCTGCCCGGAGATTTTTTCACTTTTCCCTTATTTTAAACGAATTTCGAAAATGGGAAACTCTTCCCCCGGAAAAAAGGAGGTATTATGAATGTTAATAATACACACAGAAAAATAAAGTGCCAACCGAATTAAAAAGTGTATATTAATGGTAACAACTTATAAATTTAGTTAGTACAACGACATTTACATTATATTTCTAAATATTTTGGGTATTGCAACTAAAATTCAGTTGAGTTAACCGAACTTTGTTGTGAAAACTAATGTTAAGTTGTGCCAACCGTCTTAAATTCGTTATAACCGAATTTGAGTCGAACTCAACGAATTTCAGTTGGCGAATAGCTACAATTTTTTGTGTGTGTAGAGAGAATTGTGATAGCATTTGTATGAATTATTCCGCCAAAAAATTAAAGGGAGCTCTGTGCAAAAATGTAAGTATTTTATCTTTTCTATAAAAAATTAATAAATTATTATTCTTTTCCCCGCCTGTTTTGAATAGGAGGATTTTTTTCTCTAGAAAATAAAATCCGCAGAGAAAAAAATCCGAGGGAATTTTCATAATCGGGCTGAATTTAAAAAAAATGAAGTGCATATTTTTTTAGTTTTTTGTGCATATTTCAAGATTTTTCATGCCTAAAATACTCTTTTTCAGAGCATGAAGTTCCTGACCCTGACAATGATATTTATAATATTGTTTGTGTCATTCATAAATGCATTTTTTATGCTCAGCTAAAATAAATCTTTGCAATTTATAGTACACAAAAAAAAAAAAAAAAAAGACTTGCATTAATTTGATATACCTTGCACGAATACTGTCGATATTGCTTTACAACAATATGTTGAACACATTCTGTAGTAAATGTATTCTGTGTTTATGGACCGAAGTTGGTAAACAAAATCCGTTGAAAAGATAAATATTATTTTTTCTTTGTATGGAAAAGTGTAGATATATAAAGATAATAAAAATAAATAAATGCATATTCCCAGCTATGGCCAACCACCATAATACATAAAGGAATACAGAGAAAGTACTAGAATACTCAGAAATAATAAGCCATGTAACTTTAACCCTTTGACGACGAATGCACATTGGGATAAATCACAAAATTTTTGGAAACAATTCGGCTATTTCTTGCTTAGTGGTCCGATTGCAATATAATTTGGAACAGGCATAAGTGACGTAATATAGAGTTTAAGTTTTGATGTTGAACCTCCCGGGGCCGGAAATATTATACAAAATTTATTAGTACTAGCTGTTTTTTTGTTTTTATCCGATTTCCGAAAAGTTTACATATTTGTAATCTGCTAGTAAAGAATAACAAAAAACATTTTTGGATGTGTGGGTTATCTCCAATAGTTCCCGAGATATTCCCACTTGAATATGTGAAATTCCAAATTTGTTACGACTGAGGTCTAGTGTTTTGCGAAAACCGGATGATATCGGGTACAACTTCTTTTTTAAAATATTGGTTATTTTACTAAATAAATTCTCGATTAAAAAAATTAATGCAATATCTTGTTCCACTCAAAACCTACATTCGTTTAAAGTAGAAATATGCATTATAACATGCATTTATAGCAAAATATGCAAAAATATGCATTTTTAACAAAATATGAAAAAACAAATCGATGCCGTTTTGTTGCAAATTCTTTGATTCGCAAAAATGTTTGGCGAAAATCAATTTTGGGCTACGGACTATAAACATGTATTTTAGGGCGGGTCGATTTAAAAATCGCTCAACGTTCTAGGGATCAAAATAAGAAACTTTGCCGAAAGAACCATACCTCTAAAACGAATTCTGATGTCCCGACTTTTGACCCGTAGTTTCAAATTTTGAAAAATCCCTCTTTGACCCATTAAGAGTGCCCCAATCAAATCCAACCCAATCGAATATAGTTTATACATTCATCTGCTAGAGGGTCTTCCGGAGAAGAAATAGAGACCCTAATCTTGGAATGACTCCTCCTACTTTCTGAAATATCTCTATCCCGAGGTTTGCACATTTTGCTATAAAAACACGGCTAAAAAGGCCCTCTTTCAACTTAAATTTTAACCCCTTAACGGTCACCTAGAATGATGATTTAGGCATTAATCTGCGAGCGCGTCTCCCTGAGAAGAAGTAGGTCCCATAATCTTGGAGAGATTCCTCCTACTTTCTGAAATATCAAAGTGGGCTTTTTCAAAATATGACCCTACGGGTCAAAAGTCGGGACATCAGAATTCGTTTTAGAGGTATGGTTCCTTCGGCATTTTCTTATTTTGATCCCTAGAATACAATTTTCCTTGAACGTTGAGCGATTTTTTTGCCTCCATACAAATCGACCCGACCTAATGTATTTGCATGGTATTTTCGTTGCCAGTATTTATTTAACCAGTAGGTATTACTTATAAAAGCAGTATTTATTTAAAATATTTAAAATAAATAAACTTAAAAGCATTCAGTAGAGTTTTTTGAAAAGCGTCTGTGCTTTAAAACATTTTCTTTTAAAATAACGATTTTTTTTGCCGGTATTGCTTACAGATACCGGTATTTTTTTAAAATTTAGTTTATCAAATCATTTGGTAGATATTATTTGATTAAATTCTCAGTTTTAAAATACATTTTTTTCATTGCCGGTATTTAACTAGTATTTCTTATAAATTTATTAGTTTTACTTTAAAATTGAATTCCCTGTTAAAAATCGATATATATGGACCTATACATGAACACACATGTCGACGTGCATCCATACATTATTTATATGTGTTCATAAACCATTATAATATGTTCATATGAGGAATCATATATGCTTATCTGTGTGCATTAACGAAAATTCTGGTAATATTTACATATATGTACCTATAATCATACATGTCTATACATTTCCTTTTATGATCACATGTGTACTGAAGTAATATTTATATATATGATCACATACGAACACTTATGAACATATGTATATGAATTCTATATTGTGATATATGGACATGTATGACCTCGAATCACTGCACATATAAGCATGCATGAATTCATACATGTACATAAATGTAAGCATATATGTTGATTTTTAACCGGGTTGTTTAGAAATTGTAGTTCCCTTTGGATTTGTTTTTTCCTAAAAACATTTAATGTATAAAAGCATTTGGTAGACTCATTACGATAAAATTTTGTTTTTTACAAATTTTTCTTTTAAAAACACTGGCTTTTTTGTTGCCCGTGTTTTACCCGCAGGTAAATGTAATGGTTAGCGCGTTGGACTGTTACACAGATGGTCCCGGGTTCGAAAAAAATTAAGTGTATAAAATAATTAAGTAGATTTTTTAAAAAAACTGTAGTTTTCAAAATCTGTAATTTAACCAGTATTTCTTGAAAACTTTAAAAAACCGTGGACATTAATTTGTTTAAAAATTTTAGTTTCTTAAGTAAAATATCAAAAATCTTTTAGGTTTATTTTGACGTGCTTTAGGTTGGCCACTTTTATCATAATTCGAGAAATTGTTCAATTGAAGTTTATGTAAATTTAGAAATAAATCAACGATGCTTATTGCATTTTTTAGTAGTACTATTGTATTTGTTTTCTGAACAACAAATTCAAAGTAATTGCTGGCAATTACAATACAATGAACTAAACAACTTCAAAAATAAAAAAAAAAACTTTAAAGATATAAATTTAACTAAAAGAATAAGTGTAAGAAGGAAGACAAACATCAAACGTCATTAACGAAACAAAAGTTAACAACTTCATTTTCAAGAATTTGTAGAAAAATTTCAACAAAACCTTTTTTTTTTGTGAGCTCTTTCTTCTATCTCTCTGACAGACAAAATTGTGTTACTTAAAGTATTTTCGTTGTGGAATTTATATAAATTTTTGCCTAAAAAATAATGCTAAAGTTAAAAGTTATGGAAAATTAACCGAAAACACGTCCGTATAAACATATTTATACCTATATATACAGTGGGAAGCTCTTCTGAGTACATGTAAGCATTTTTTGTTTCTAAAGATTCAGGCCGAAAAATATTTGACACTAGAACTAAACTATACTTTTCTAAAGACATAATCTAAAAAAATCAAAAATGGTAAGAGTAGCATATTCAGGGGCCGTTACAAGTATTATGAAAAATATATTTTTCGGAAAGTGACAAATCGGAGCATTTTTATCAAAATCGAGTCTTTTCCTGTTAATATAGCTCGAACCCCTGTTGTAGGAGTATGATTCTGAGACCAGATTTGGATTTAGCGAACGTAATACCTTTAGAAAAGTATGGTTTATTACTAGTGTCAAATATTTTTTGGCCTGAATCTTTAGGTACAAAAGTTCTTACATGTACTCAGGACAGCTCCCCACTGTACATAAAATATATCGAAAGTACGTACAGTTGCTTCAAAAAGTGAGTGCTCACCACAAGTTTGAATTTTCAAGTCATTTAAAGTATCATATATTTTAACTTTTATTAAAATAAAGTTACTGCATAATATCTACTTTATCATTACACGGAAAAAATTATTGTCAAAAAAAATTCAATTAAACTTTTCTTTGATTTCAAACGCACTTTTAATTAAATGTTTAATAATATTCATTAAATGTTTAATTGAAAATGAGTTTGTGTACAGTTATATTAGTTTTTTGTTTTTATATACATCGAGATTATTTTTATGTTATTTTCAATTTATAACGAGCTTTCAACCTCCGTATATTTACAAAAATAAAGCAAATCAAGCATATTAGCTAGGTTGATACTAGTATTTCGATCTGGCTAAAGATCTCATCAGAACCCGAAGTTTTAGAAAAGCTAGAGCCTATATAATAGGCAGAACTTTAACAAAAAACCTATTAATAATAAATTTTGCTCCATTCTTGTCTTCTTAGTAATCAACCACGTGGTTAGGTCTTTTCCTAACAAGCATCATGACGTTACTAAACTTTGAAGACCAAAAATGTTCTATTTATATAAAAAATTTTAGTGTGTACTCTGGCTCAAGTAATATTTTTTTACAGTTATATTAGTTTTTTGTTTTTATATACATCGAGATTATTTTTATGTTATTTTCAATTTATAACGAGCTTTCAACCTCCGTATATTTACAAAAATAAAGCAAATCAAGCATATTAGCTAGGTTGATACTAGTATTTCGATCTGGCTAAAGATCTCATCAGAACCCGAAGTTTTAGAAAAGCTAGAGCCTATATAATAGGCAGAACTTTAACAAAAAACCTATTAATAATAAATTTTGCTCCATTCTTGTCTTCTTAGTAATCAACCACGTGGTTAGGTCTTTTCCTAACAAGCATCATGACGTTACTAAACTTTGAAGACCAAAAATGTTCTATTTATATAAAAAATTTTTAGTGTGTACTCTGGCTCAAGTAATATTTTTTTACAGTTATATTAGTTTTTTGTTTTTATATACATCGAGATTATTTTTATGTTATTTTCAATTTATAACGAGCTTTCAACCTCCGTATATTTACAAAAATAAAGCAAATCAAACATATTAGCTAGGTTGATACTAGTATTTCGATCTGGCTAAAGATCTCATCAGAACCCGAAGTTTTAGAAAAGCTAGAGCCTATATAATAGGCAGAACTTTAACAAAAAACCTATTAATAATAAATTTTGCTCCATTCTTGTCTTCTTAGTTTGGTTGACATATAATTCTAAGTTTTAGCACATAAACAAAAACACAAAGCTCAAAAATTTAAGAAAAATTAAAATAATCGGCGAAAAAATATTTTCAAAAAATAGACGTTTTAAATTTTATTTTTTAAATTTTGGTTATTTGTTTTTTTTTTATTTTTGACATTTTTGAAATATTAACGATTTATTTAATTTAGACAATTGTTTCGCAATTTTTGATAAGTTATTTAAATTTTGGCGTGTTTTTAATTTTTTTAAATTTTTTCAAAATTTGGCGAATTTTTGAAAATTTTTTAGATTATTTTAAATTTTTGGTGTTTTTTTTCAAATATTGGCAATTTTCAATTTTTGGCGATTTTTTTTTTAATTTTTATCGATTTAAAAAAAAAAATCTTATTTTTAGCTGTTTTTTTCCTGTTTTTATTTTAAATTTTGATGTCTTTTTTAAATTTGTTATTTGAAGATTTTTTCTTATTTACGCGATTTTTTAATTAAAGCGTTTTTTCCACAATTTGTGAGGATTTTCTGAAATGCAAATTTTAAAAAAAGTTTTGATATTGTCTACTAAAAATTTGTTAAAATTTTAAATTCATTTTTTAAAAGATATGATTAAAACCTTAACTGAAAGTATAATCAATTAAATAGTTACAAATTATTTTAATTTATACTACAATTTCCTTAATAGAACCGAATTCAATTAAACTTTTAATTGAATCAACAAATATTTTAATTGAAACTCGATTTAAGTTTTTTATATGTACACAGAAAAAAAAATTGCGCCAAGTACACATTTTGTTGAATAAAAAAATAATCAATTACTTTTTTAATTGATTCAATTAAAAAGTAATCAATATTTTTGTTTATTTAAAGTAATCAATATTATTTAAAATATTGATTACTTTTTAATTGAGTCAATTAAAAAAGTAATTGAGTCAATTAAAAAAGTAATTGATTATGTTTTTTTTATTCAACAAAATGTTTACTTGGCGGAATTTAAGAAATATTTTTTTGTGTGTAGTCTTCGTAAGATGAATATTGATTATTTTTCGTGAAATACGTAGTTTCTTTTGCAAAGTACTTTCCGCATTTCATTATATTCTTTCATGAAAAACAAGTGGCTTCTGGACTACATGGCTTTCTGTTATTGTTTTCCAAAAAAAGTTGGTAAAGTCAGCAAAAAATGTTGCCGAGTCAGCAATACTTTATTCAGGAGGGTGCTTGCAAAAAAATTGCAATTGTCAGCAAACTCTTTTGCTGAAAATCAAAAAATTAGTTGATTCAGCAAAAGTTATGCTAACACTTAGGTGATTAAAAACTCCTTGCTAAAAGTTAACAAAATTTTTGCTTAATATTAGTAGACTGAAAAAAACTCAAACAATTTTTAGAAAAATTATAGTTTAGTTAATTTATTTACTGAAAGTCTACATTTTTTTTGTTATTCTTTTAAAAATAATTTGCAATACATTACAAAATATGAAAATGTTCATGCTCTCACATTGACTACATAAATTAATGTAATATCCGAAAATATAAAGAAATAATTATTAATAACATAAACAACATTATCTTCCAACTACTTACATCAATTGTTGTCTAAATGATAGCATCTTTTAAAGTAAGTCAAATGTTATAGATAATTCTAAAAACGAAACGAAAAAATATTTACAACATATATCGTATAACCCTTTGTTTTTGCAATAAGAAAAAGAAAGCACAAAAAATTACCTAACTTGTGTGTCCTTGTCTTTTGCTTTACTCTGTCTTCCTGAACTTATATTTGTTTGCAATTTGATCAACACTACATTAATAATCGTTATAAGCATTTAGTTTGCCAATACACATTTAATCTTTATTAAATTTAAATATTTTATTTTGTCTTTAACTTAATTACATACAAAATTTAAGTTGTTTAAATCCACAATCTTGTTTTATGATGAAAACCAAATACAAAAATCTTCCGTGGTTGATTTTTTTTAAATGTCTTACAAGAGCTGTACTTTTCTTCGTCTCTATACATCTTGACATGCCACGACATCTTCTTCATTCTGCGTATACCATTCAATCTGGTTGTCGACCAAACTATTAATATGCTTATCAGCACAATTTTTTTTAGCAAAATAAATTAGTAAAACATTATTAAATTATTAGTAAAACATTAGTTTAAAACGGTCAAGTGCTGAATAAAGTTTTGGCTGAAAACATAATGTTAACAAAAAATGTTTGCTGAAAAATAGTATACTTGATTTACAAGACATTTTACTAACTTTTCTACTAACTTATTTTTGTTGTGATTGCACGAAGAAGTTTCTAAAACTTACATATTATCGGTAAAAAATATTTTTCTGAGTACAATATTGCTATATTATATACAATATTCATATATTAAGCCCAAACCACCAAAAAATCGTTTTCCAGCCAAAAACCTCTTCGCCAAGGCCACCGATCACATGCCAAATCTGGTCTATAAAAAATAGCGGTTAAATTTTGAAAATTTTTTTGCAAAGTTGATCTCCAATCATCGTTAATTTATATAAACCAAAAATTGTTCTATAAATTTTGAAAAAAAAAAATATTTGGAGATAGTGAAAAAAGCTCTAAAAAGGATCTGGTTAGAGCTAAAGGGTCCGCCAAATAACTTTTTTTTTTTTTTTGAAAATGCTATAAAAAAAACTACTGAATATTTTCTCAAATTTATTTTTTAATTGAAAGTACAATCCTTCCGGTTAATAAAGGAAAATAATTTCATTGAAATGGCTGCCTCGGCTGGCCATGCAGTAGTCTACACGATCGGTCCAATTTTTAAGCACATTATCGATTGTGTGCAGCTGTATTTCACCAATGGCTTCACGAATATTGTCCTTCATGGCTTCACGAATATTGTATCAATTGTATCTGGCTTGTTGGCGTAACACTTATCTTTGACGGCACCCCACAAATAATAGTCCGACGGTGTCAAATCGCAGCTCCGAGGTGGCCAAACGACATCAGCTCTGCGGCTGATAACGCGATCTTCAAAAACAGGGCGCAAAACATCGAGTGTAGCTTCGGCTGTGTGGCACATAGCGCCGTCCTGTTGAAACCAAACGTTGCCAATATCCTCCTCTTCAATTTTTGTGAACAAAAATTCGTTCAACATGGCCCGATAACGATCGCCATTGATTGTAACGGCCACTCCTTGCAACATTACCATGATTTTCAAAGTAATGTCGCAATATTTCCAAGCGTTGTTTAAGCGTATACACAACCATATTCGTTCAGCGGAAGGATAAAACTAATTATCTGTCCAATCAGACATGAGCTAAGTGTTACCATTCACGAAATAAGCACTAGTTGAAAAAAAAAAGTTAGATGGCGGACCCTTTATATTAAGAGATAGTCCAATTAATGTATCCCAAACACTATCAAATTCGCTTTCTGCGGTATAATTAGAGATAATAAAGAATAACGGAAAATTTAATATAAATTAATATAATGAAAATGAAAATTATTCAAGTTCGTGGCCGTACTCTATATTTCTTTATTAGGATATTGTCCTAACAAATAATCTATAAAGTTTTTGTTTTCAAATATATTAATTGATCATTTTCAGGAATGTGGTGATAGATCTGTTTCGCGAATTTTCTAGGTTCCCATCATCAGAACACGTTTTGAAAGAAGTGACAATCCCATGCAAAACATCAAACATTCATATAACCTAGTTTTCACACTAAATGAGAACTAATATATGAGTTCGAAGTGAAAGATTATCACCATTGATCAAAAATAAATTGAAAACTTGTTCGTTATGTGCAATTAATATAAATTAGTTTCTCAAAGAATTAATCTTTAAGAATAAACTTTAGTGAGCACTCACCTTTTGGAGTTTAAAATGGATGTTGTTTTGTTGTTGTGTTTAAAAATATTGAAATATTTCGGGACTTTTTATTCCATAATATGACAAAAAAAAAAAAGTGATGACTTTATTTTACTAAAAGTTAAAAGGAGTGAAAGGAGAAAATTCAAATTTGTGGTGAGCACTCACTTTTTGGAGCGACTGTAAATACCAAAAGACTAAAACCCAAAAAAAAAAAAAAAACTTGAAAGAATTTATGACTTTGTATAAGAATTACAGATAAGACAAAGTGGTAGCAGTAGTTGGGTTTGTTGGTTAGTACCTAAGTTCATTAAGAACGTATTTACAACTTGAGCATTTATGTTGAAAACCCCAAGCATGCAAGGGTTTAAAACCAAAATATATATATGTATATTAAACCCAAATGGTCAAAATATATCGTATAGTTTGCTTTTTTCTGTGTGCGTTTCCAACAATTAACGAATGAATGAATGAATAAACACTTGTGGTTTCTTTTACATGAATGAAACATTTTCTGATTTGTTATAGTTTCAAAACCACAAAAATTTTAAAAATATTTTCATTTTGTTTAAGCTTTTCATATTAAATTAATTTTAATAATTTTTATTTAAAAAAAAATAAAATCGAATCCATCAAATTTTAAGTGGTATTAAAAATTCCAAAAATACTTTTAGAAAAATCAATTCATATTATATTTAAATTCTAAAAATCAAATATATTTCAATTTGCGGATGAATGAGTACCTAAATTATTATTATTTTTGTGCTGTTTAATAACGCAAATACGTAAATGTTAGCCATAAATACCACAATACTATGAAAAAAAAAAATAGTTTTAACAAAATTGATTTTATAAATGTTCAATATTCTACTGTATTTGTATGCCTGTCATAAATTGAACTCTTATCACAGCAACAACAAAAAAAAGTTTGCCAGTATTTTAGCAAACATTTTGTGGTAAAAAAAAAATACTTAAAATAAGTAATAAAGCAACATAAATCAACAAACTAGAAAATATCTATAAACTGGGTTAATAAAGTTGATGAACAAAGTTTTTTCTTTTTTTTTTTTTTTTTTGTTCGCAAAGTTTAATACAGTTTAAATTTAAGTAAGAAAATTGCACTAAATAAATGTCAAACTTTAAGTAAAACCACAACGTTTTTATTAACAAGGAATTTAAATGAATATTTTAACCACTTAACTTTCTAAATATCAATATGTAGGATTTCAATGTAAGACGTTTTTAAATAAAAAAAAAAATACCGCTAAAATTAAAAGAAAACGTTTTAATCAAAACTAAAAAGAGTTTAAAGATTTTAAATACAAAATAAAAATTATATTTATTAACACAAATGTCATTAAATACAGATATTCTAAGATTGTGAATAACATTTCCAAATGACAAATATTACTGTTTAATAAAACCCAGTATTTAATTTAAATTTTTGGCAGTTTTTGTTTTTGACCAAACAAATATGGCTGGATTTATTAACCAACACAAATTTAAGAGATATTACATTGTTTAATTTCTATAAAATTTAATTTCAATAGAATAATGTTTTTCTAGATACCAGTATTTTATTTTTTAACTAAACCAAAAAAATATATTAACAGTTTTAAAAACGAGCTTACTAATGAAAATACTTTTAAAATCAATATCCCTAAGTGTTTTCACACAGTTAGTAGAAAAGTTAGTAAAACATCTTGTAAATCAAGTATACTATTTTTCAGCAACGTTTTTGCAGAAATTATGTTTTCAGCTAAAATTTTAGTTGAACTCATTCAGCACTTAACTGTTTTGAAGTAATGTTTTTGCTAATATTTACTAATATTTTACTAATATTTTACTAATTTATTTTGCTAAAAAATTGTGTTGATAAGCACATTAAAAGTATGAACGTTAAGCAGATTGAAAGATATACACAGAATGAAGTAAATATCGCGGAATATCAAGATGTAGTAGAGACGAGGAAAATGACACTAAAAAGTACTACTCCAGTAAGACATAATATTAAAAAGTCAACCATGGAAGGTTTTTGTATCTGTTTTTCATACATAATAAAATAAAAGGACTTAAACAATGTGTATCATATACGTATAAATTGCGTATTAAAAAAACTTAAATATTGCGGCTTGTTAAAGTAATTGTCTATTAATTAAATTAAAGACAAAATAAAATATTTAAATTTAATAAAGAAAGATGCCATCGTTTAGACAAGTTATAAAACATTTTTCATAACTTTTTCATCATTTCATAAAAAAAATGTTATCAATATTTTTTTTATCATAATGGTACATATCTCGAAAACCGATAGAGATATATCAAACGGACAAAGTGTGCATACTATACACTCAATAAAAAAAGTTTGTAAGGTCAGCAAAACATTTTGCTGAGTCAGCAAAATTTAAGTCAGGAGGGTGCTTGCAAAAAAATTGCTAATGTCAGCAAAATCTTTTGCTGAAAATCTGCGAGCTGATTTTTAGCAACAAAATTAGTAGATTCAGCAAAAGTTTTGCTAACACTTAGTGGATTAGAAATAAAAAAGCCTTGCTAAAAATTAATAAATTTTTTGCTGAATTTTAGTAGACTGAAAAAAAAACGCAAACAATTTGTAGAAAAATTGTAATTTAGTTAATTTATTTGCTGAAAATCATAAAACATATTTTTGTGATTCTTTTAAAAATAACTTACAATAACTTACAATATTTACGAAATATAAAAATTTTCATTTTCCCACATTGACGACATGAAATAATTTCATATCTAAAAATATATAGAAATAAATATATATAACATAACAAAAATTTTCTTGCAACTACTTACATCAACGGTTGTCTAAATGATGCTATCTTTTAGAGGACGCAACTGCGGAAGATAATTATAGAAACGAAACGAAAAAATAAACAAAAACAAACGAAACGAAAAAAACAACCCTTTTTTGCAATACGAAAAAGGAACCATAAAAATCTACCCAAGATGTGTGTCTTTGTCTTTCGCTTTACTCTGTCTACATGTCTGTATATGTTTGTTTGCAATTTGACCACACTAGATTATTAATCTATAAACATTTAGTTTAGAAATACATATTAAATTTAAATATTTTATTTTGTCTTTTATTTAATTAATAGACAATTATTTTCACAAGCCGGTGACAACACAAAATTTAAGTTGTTTTAATCCTCAATTTTGTTTTTTGTATGAAAAACAGATACAAAAATCTTCCATTGTTGATTTTTTTATATGTCTTATTAGAGTTGTACTTTTTAGTATCATTTTCCTCTTCTCTACTACATCTTGACATGCCGTGACATCTGCTTCATTCTGTGCATATCTTTCAATCTGGTTGTCGTCCACACTATTAATGTGCTTGTCAGCATTTTTTTTTGCAAAATAAATTAGTAAAACATTAGTATAATATGAGTAAAACATTACTTCAAAACAGTTAAGTGCTGAATAAGTATAACAAAAATTTTAGCTTAAAACAGAATTTTAGCAAAAAATTTGCTAACAAATAGTACGCCTGATTTACAAGACGTTTTACTAACTTATTTTTTGAGTGTAGTACACACATCGATATCAAAATTGAGCCAGATCCAAGTGGAATTCCGAAACACATCAGCTTAGGAATATTTTTTTGAAACAGTTTCATAAACAATTATGAAACAGTTACATTGGAAGAAAAACAATGAAGCTTTCATCATATTTATGAATGTTTTTATAAATATGGTGAAGCTTTTCCTTTGAGTGTAGCCAACTACTGTTATTATTAAAAAGGCATTGAATGCCAAACCTTATAAAAATTAATATCAAAATCTCTGGAATAATAGTTTTTGTAAACCAGTATTTAATAAACAGAACTGCTTAATAGATTTTTAGATATATTTGTGTACACCAAGGCCTAAACATATTTTTAAACTCATGTAATACCCTGTTTTTAGATATTGTTTTTCTTCACACGAACGAAAAAACAATAACCAAATACATGCAATACAAAAAAAAAATAGTCATGTAGTCTATAATTCGTGTAGCGGCGAACGTTATGTAAAAACCAGTGATAAATCTTAAGAACCAGTATTTATTTTAATATATTTTATATATGTGACATATGGCAACTTAATTTGTTCAAGTTTTTAAATTTCTTTAAGAATAAGTATCAGCAGTATATTATATTTTTTTTTGCAAATATCAGTATTTTAAAGAAAACCAGTATTTTGGCTTCTTATATTTCTGTTTATAATACTGGCTGTTTAGCACCAGTACTTTAGTTATTCTCTGGTATTACTTTATTTTTATTTTTTAACCCTATAGATATTTGTTTTGATATTATGTATTTGATAAAAACCGTATTTTTTTTAAACAAAACTGCTTCTAAAAGATTAATTGATTCAAAAATAAATGCAAACTTTTTTAAAAATTATATTATTACACAAAGGTCTACAATTTAAAATATCTTTAGATGTTGGCCCATAAATATAATTATAAAATAATGATGTGAGCAAGATTATTCAAAATCAAGATCATTTGTTTTTTGTTAAACAAAAAACCGTGCAATGTTTATTTATTAATTAAACATGTCTTCATCCGCTAACTTAATGCACACTTTATCTACTGTATTAGGACTATATATTCAAGCCTGTACGCCAACAATGTTTATTAGGTTAAAGTGTTGTATTTTTGATTTGAACTAGTTCAGTTCTTGCAATTTTGATTTTTACTTCTTATTAAGTCAATTAAACAATACGGGTAAAGCTTGATATTTTACCTTCGAAAACTATAATTTGGGTAATTCTAGCCGGTCTACATTGGTCCTCTGAAGATTTCGCTGACACGAAATGAAAAATGTAAGGACCTGTTAGTAGATAAAGTCTGCATTAAATCAGCGGATGAAATCCTTTTTAATTAATAATTAAACACTGTTCGGTTTTTTTTTTAACAAAAAAACAAACAAAAAACAAATGTCAGCGCAACAATAACGGGATACGGTCATCACAATCTTTAGGGTGCTGTTGCGTAATGCTTAGCGCGTTGGACTGTTACACAGAAAGTCCCGGGTTCGATTCCCAGTGATGGCAACATCAATTAAGAAGAAATAATATGTATGAGTTTTCTATCCCATTGCACTTAACCCCACCGAAGTAAAATAATAAATCAGGGATATGAACCAAAAAAGCTTCAATAAGTTCGCCAACTCTCCATCAGGTGATATGCAACAACTGTTCTAAGAGACCATTTAAACGAAGCAATTTTTGCATGCAATGTTGCGTGCAATTATTGTTTGCTGGGAAACGGGGTAGAGGAGCAAGCGGGTAGCAAAAATTGCACGGTTTTCGTTTTTCAAGATATTTTTGACATTTCTTTTTGCTATCGTTCGTATTCTTGTTAATTTGCTTTATTCGTATTCGGCTTCTAAAGTGTTGTGTATCGAAAATATTTCGTAAAATAAAAAATAAATAATGTGGAATAAAGATCTATTTATATATTATTTTAAATTATATTATTTTAAATTATTACGAATAAATTAAATTTCAACGAATGAACAATTAAAGAAGATTGGCAAAATAAACGTCAAAAAATTGCGTGCAAAACTCCTCTTGTAAATGTTAATGATTTTAAGAAGCAACTTTAAAAGAGAATTCAAAAATTGCCTGCAATTAATTTCTTCGTTTAAATTGCTTCTAAGACTTATTATTTTTTTTTTTTTTTTTTTATAATTTAACCAATACTCAGGGGATGCCCCCTACTCATGCAGTGCATTGTATTGATCAGGAAAATAAGGTATGGGAAGGAGGAAAGAGGGAGTAGTGTTTGTGGATATTTGATTTAAATTTTTCTAAATTGTAAGAAAAATTCTATCTCTCCCCTATCCCCTTTCCAAAGAAAGCAACACATTAATAAATAATTTTTTTTTTTCGCATTTTTTTTTTATAAAAAACATGGATTGAGAACATATTAAAGTATTTAGAGTGAATCTTTAGGACGGACATAACCGATAAAGTGCAAACAAATTAATTTTTCGTTCCTAGCCACAGCAGAGGCAGTTTTTTCCAAAAACACATTCCGCTTTGTGGCATCTAAACCACTGTATGAATTCCGTCAAAACATACATCAACTACAAGATTTGATTAAGCTTAATACTAAACTCGATAAGGGATACAACAATTTTAATGTTTTTAAATTTTAGGGAGCAAACAAAATTTTCATGACCTTAAAAAAGCATCCTTATATAAAAATTTTAATTTGATATGATTTCCTGCAAATAAATACTCCAAAACCCTACTAAATATCATTAAAACGGCAAAGAGCGCGTGTTTTCCAAAATAATCGCCGTTTACTTTTGAAGTTATAATATATGATAAAAAAAATTTTAAGTATATTATTATATTTTTGATGTAGCTTTAATTAAATGAAAGCAAAAAATGTAATTTTAATATTTTTAATTTGCTTGGAAATTAAAACCATTAAAAGATAAATGATTAACGCGAATGGATTTAGCATGCTAAGCATCGGCTAACATAAACACGAAAGGTTATTCATGTCATCAAAAAAAAATATTTTTAAATATTTTACCTTAAAGTGTCGATAATTTTTGAAGTTCGTCATATATATTTCATATATGTTTACTCTAGCTTAAACATATTTTGTATTGTTTTGGCATGAGACTCCAAAAGAAATAAAAGTATAATTAAAGAAAACTCCTGGATAAATTTCGAAGTTACGACCAATTGTGTTCAACAAGATATGTGAGTTTTTCACTAAATTAATTTCAACTAGGCGTATGAGTGTTGCGTTTAGTACTAGAAGGCATCACTCATACGGCTTGTTTCCATTAATATATCTTGTTTAAAATAATTTTCTTTAAGTTCGGAATTTATACATGAATTTTTTGAAATTTCACCTTAATTTTTTCGTTAAAATATGGGCTATTAGTTTTTAATAAAAAACTATGTTTTTCTTTTTTTTTGCGAACTTTTTGTGCTCTAAAAGATTGAGTTATTTTGTAAACCAGTGTAATCAATTACGATTATTTCTCCAAATGAAATAATTTTCTTAAACAAATACTGTTTAAAGGCTTAAGTAAATATTTTATACATATATCATATGATGACTTTTATTTCAAAATATCTTAAAACCTGTTACCACTATTAATTGAAACCCCCTATTTATATACCACTTTTCAATCAAACTGTTTTTTTTATTTTCTTATTAATAGTCAATTAAAATCTAAAAGCTTTTCATTGTATTAAAAGTCCTTTTAATAAACTTTGTTCACTTACATCCATGACACAGTTTAATTTGTTTTCATACTCCATATATTCGCTTCAAAAGTCTCCTGCTCCTCCTTCTATTTCATGCTACATTATTTCTCCATCTTAAAGCACAAAAAAACTTTCTTAAACAGCAAAACAAGTTCCATAGAAATTAATTTTGAGATATAATAAGAAATTTGCTATCTTCATACTCATAAAAATAGAGGATTTTTAATTGCTATTCATCCCAAATGGTGGGTGATAGATAGATGAATGAATAAACAGGCGGGCAAACAACTACACTGAGAAAAAATATCTGTAATGGCTGCTGAAAATGTTGTTGTTATTACGGGAAATTAAATATTTTGAGCCTTGCGGTATTTTTTTTGCTAAATTTAGCAACACATGTCTAAATGAAATGAAATTAGTAGACAAAATTAGTAACCGCTACTAAATTTTTGCAAAAATTTCAGTAAACTGCAGTTTACATTTAATTTGCTAACAAACTTTGTTAAATTTTAGTAAATCCAATAGATCTTCACACAGAAAAAACTAAAATTGAGTTTCAATTGAAATATTTGTTGATTCAATTAAAAGACTACCTGAAAAATTTTACGAAAAAAAATCACCAAAGTTTGAAAAAATCGTTTAAAATTAAAAAAAAATTTTTAAAAAAAATTGCTAAAATTGACAAAGTCGCCAAAAATTTAAAAATTTTAATTTCAAAAGTCTATTTCGGGAATTTTCACAATTAAAGGTCGAAAAAAAACATAATTTTTATTTTTATGATGTGAGTAATAAAAATTATATCAAACTTGTATAAAAGACAAAGTACAGTCTAGTTCACTCCCCCTGTTTTTGTTTATAAACGAAACAAGAAATAAAAAGGGAAAAAATTAAAAAAAAACGTGTATTGAATATCCACCAGAGGTGGACCTTGCACATAACAAACAAGTTTTCAATTTATGTTTTGATCAATGGTTATAATCTTTAACTTCAAACTCATATGTATATTAGTTCTCATGTAGTGAGTAACCTAGTTTATATGAATGGATGGGAACCTAGAAAATTCCCGAAATAGATCTATCGACACATTCCTGAAAGGGTCAAATAATAAATTTGAAAACAAAAAACTCTATAGATTATTTGTTAGGACAATATCCTAATAAAGAAATATAGAGTAAGAACTCGTTATTATTAATCTTTTAATTAAAAGTTAGTTTGAAGTTAAACAAATGTTAAATTGAAATTTATTAACAATTATTTTTTCTGTGTCACAGAATAAAAATTTAAAAAGGAAAAATGTTGCGAATTTTTGTATTAAATATAATTATATCCGAAAAAATGTATCATATTTAACCTGACCAACCATTCCGCTTTCGGCGAAATTATACCGCTTTTTGAATACTTATCCCGCCTTGATTTTTTTCCGTTTTTTAAATCAAAATCCCGCTTTTTGCATTTTAAAACTTTCTAATTGATGTTTCATAAACAATAGAACCAATGAATTGATTGCGAAATTTTGGATCCGTGCTGAATCGAAGCCTAAATGTGCCATAACGAAATTCGTTGTGCCAAAATCAGATTTTTTAACAATGCAAAGAAAATATAAATTTTATTCTTGATTTTTTAAAGAATGGGACCTTTAAATAGGCAAAGGTCTTGCGAGTTACTTTAAGAAATTTACGCAAAAATAGTAAAAACAAGAACACAGAAAATTTTAGAATTTGCTAAATTTAATACACAACTCTTATTTGGGAGAATGTTAAACGGTTGGAAAACTTTGAAAAAGTGTAAAAAATAGCTGACAAATATTTTTCATAAAAATACCGAAATACTCAAACTTAACTGAGAAATTGGGCTTCAAAAATAGTTTCTCGAAAAAGATACATATAATTTAGTATAGAACATTTTAAAATGACGATAACTTCACACAACTTTCGAAATAATATTTGTAGGGAAATCCATTTTTACATATCACAAATTTTTATTAATTTGTTAGTTTCTGATTGTGTTAAACAATTTTTAAGGGGGGACATTACATTCGCGGCAGAGAAAACAGACCTTTTTATAAAAATTCATAACTCAGTCAAAAACAGACATTTTTTTTATTATTGTAGAGAATTGAACAAGTTACAAGAAAAAAAATTCAAAAAAAATATATTTTTCACTCCAACATGGTTTTATAGAGCTCCAAACTGGCGGCAGAGAAAAAAACGGGGCCTCGTGGTTGCAGCGCTGGGAGTCGCAAAAATTGTCCGATCTGAAAAAAAATGAATTTTTTAAATCTTAACAAAATAGGTTATCGTATGACACGAGCTTTTTTTTAAATGTTTTTTCAATTTTTGGTGATGTTCCAAATTTAAAAGTGTTTTTTCGAAAAAAATATTGACTTTAAAAATTTATAAAAAATCGAAAAAAAAATTAAAAAAGCTCGTGTCATACGTTAGCGAATCAAGTTAAAAAAAAATACAAAAAAAAATCGTCAAAAAATGAACCCGCTAGTGCCGCAACCAGTATGAAAAACATGGTTTCGAGATAAACGCGTTCAAAGTTTGTGAACAAAGAAAGAAAAGGCTACCTTCAATCTGCCATGCCTGCTTCGTACTGTATGCCTTCGTTATCTTGTGTTGTGCTGTTTCTTACAGTTTTTTTGCAATCGTTTAACAATTCGGGCTACTTTTGAAGCTTCAGATGCCTTCACTCTTCACCCTTCAAGTAGGTACGAAATAACATCCACCAAAAGTCAGGTAGCAAGTAAAACAAGTATATACCAGCTGCCGTACATAGGTAGCGCGAAAATTAAAAATGCGCTCTTACTAATCCGGCTGTAACTTTTGAACCCGTAGGAATTTTTCCATGAAATTTTCTTTCTTAGAATCTTAAGAACAAAATACAAAATTATAAAAAAGTCGATTTCAAAAAACGGCCAATGTCATGTCCCCCCTTAAGTGATTTCAACTAAGAAAATAGCAAATTTTTACAATATCGTACATGACCCCATTCCATTCTTCTATTTAGGTACAGAAAATGTTTCTGCTAGATTATAAATTTTTTTTTACTAACTTTAGCAACTGTTTTCAAAACTTAATAATATATTTTGCAAAATTCTGTCATTTGTAAAATAAGAAAAGCAAAAAATTTAACTTGAATAAAAAAAAATGTACTCAAAATTAGTACAAAATTAATAAAGCGCGTTTAAAACATTTTTCGACAAACTTTTTTTTTTCTGAGTGTACAGTTTTTATGTTCTTTATTACCACAGCCATATATCGCTAGACAGACAGACGAACAACCACATACAAGTCTTCATACATATAGAAAATAAATTATGAGGCGCGTCAGACGACGATCTAATAATTTTTCGATAAAGATTGCCTGACTGACTGGCAATGGTTGGATACTGGAAATGGCGGAAGTCTTAAGCTTTTAGCACAGACAACAACAAAAAAAAAATGTTATAAAAAGTTAAATATTTTTTCTTACTCCTTATAAGTTTTCTTGGTTGATGGCGCTTTTATAGGCTGTGCAAAAACAAACATATAAAGTAATTTGGCAAATTTTATTAAAAACTTTTACAAATAAGGGAGTTTCATTCTTATAAAGTTTATTTTCTATTTGTTTTTATTATTCCATAAGAGATTCCTTGAGAGATGGGGGTTCTGGTTTGTTTGAAAAGCACTTGATTTGAAAATCAATCATATTTAAACAAACTCATTTATTTTCTAGGATTAAGGGAAATTAATATGGACATATTAATTAAAATATGCATAATTTAAGTAAATTTGTTTTAGCTAATGGAAACATAATAAAAAAAATTAATTAAAACTTTTTTTGAAACGCTTAACACTGGAGCGTTTCCATTTTATTTCGACGACTAACACAGAAAAAAATATTTGCCTACTTTTTTCAATTAAATCGGTTTGTTGAAAATTTTAAAAGCTGTCAATTAAAAATTAATTGAATCAATAAAATATTTGCTCAAATTCGGAACTTGCTTAACATTTTTTTATATTATCGCTCAAAATAAAACATCAACACATTCCCAATGCGCACAAAAACGGATGCGGATCCGTTACGGACCCGTTCCGGATCCGTAATAGAGTTAAAAAACGGAATCAGTGTAATCGCGATTTGACAGTGTAATCGCTAATTGAGTTTTTTTTAGGAAAAGGTCATTGTGTGGACCCAGCAAAATCAGTTTTTAATAATTGAGTTTTTTTTTATGAAAAGGTCCTTGTGTGGACCCAGCAAAATGAATTTGTAATAACTTTTTTTTTCTAAGTTATCTAACACAACTCCATTGAAATGATTTTTTTTTTTTTAATAGGAGAAAAGTATTAAAAGCCAAATGTCAGTGTGGGACTTTCATCCACTAAAAACTCCTCTCGTCCGTACAGTCAGTGATTGGTTTATGGTAACTAAGATAGGACTCATATGTTTGGTAATAAATTCTTTGCAAGTTTATTTCTTCAGTGGATAAGGGGCACAAAATAGAGTTCTTTGCCTACTTTTATTTTAAATAGCTTATTTATATTATTCAGCAAATGTTGCTGCAGCTCGCCTTCAATCCGAATACAACTATTTGTCAGAATATTAAGTTGGTTGTTGTCATTAGTGAAGAACGTATGCGCTACTATAGGATAACCACAAACAACATATTTTCCCGAACTGTTTCTAATTGCATCAATTTTGTAGACTTTGCCATCATATGTGTAAAAATTATTGGGATGTTTCAAAGAAAAATAGTAATTTTTTGTTTGCACGAATAAATACGAGCCATCCTTGAATTCGCCAACATTGTAGTCGTTTATTTGATTTTTTGAATTGATAGAAACCCCATTTAAACTTGCTTCCACCATTCTCTTGTAAATTTGGGAACAAAAAAATCGTTTTTGTTTCAATTTACGTTTAATTTCTTGCAAAAAGTTTTCAAACTTAAATGCGTCAAACTTGCTAAGAGGACCTATATTTCTGAAATGTGCAGGTAAATGCGTCAAACAATGAATATTATATATTAAAAATGATTCATTGTACAAAATTGGAATTTTTGCAACAAAATCAAATAAAATACATGGGTCCGCAACGGATCCTAATATGATGTCCGTAACGAGTCCGTAACGGATCCAAAAAACGGACATAAAATCCGTTTTTGGATCCGTTTTTTTTAAAGAATTTCTCCCGCTTGCGGATCCAAAACTGATCCGTAACGGATTCCGCTACGGATCCGATTTATGAAAACAAACGGGTCCGTAACGGATCTTAATATGATGTCCGTAACGAGTCCGTAACGGATCCAAAAAATAGACATAAAATCCGTTTTTGAATCCGTTTTTTCGAGATGTAGTTGTTTTTTATAAATGTTTATGTTTAGTTGTATTAGTAAGAAATATTTTAAATTCATTTTAACTAGATTATACATTAATTCTTATTAGGTTTATTTTTTTTTTATTAATTAATAACCATATAATTACAAATTATATCCTATTACCCTAACCGAGCACTAGCTTTTCTGGCTTTCGGCGCGTTGTAGCGAAAAAAGACCAGAGCCTCTGGTGGGAATCGAACCCACGACCCCCGCACTGATAAGCCAGCTGGCTACCAACTAGCCTACCGGGGCGCACATTAGGTTTATTACTTTATTAAGTTAAATAATTTAGTTTCAGTTGTTTAAATCTGAATATTTATTTATTCTAAAACATTATCATAAAATTGATAATGTAATTTTTAAAGTTTAATTTCGTATCATAAAAATTTAAACATTTTTTTTAAACAGAAAGAAAATGCAAAAAATAAATTTAAAATTATTTCAAACAAAAAAAAAATTCTCTGATTTCAATAAAAGTTCTAATTTCTGCAAAGAAAAATCCAAATTTTTTGCCATACGCCCTACGCTTCAATAGAAAGAAAAAACTAATTTCTGTATGAATTTGTTCACATATGTAAGTATAAACAAATCTGATAACTAAATGAGAATTTCATGCCGGTTTGAACGCAATGTTATAAAATTCAAGCAATAAAAAAAGTTTTGGTATGGCAACAACACTTTTATAAAAAAAACATTGGGATGGTAACAAAAAATATTTTTTTTTTTGGTTTTTGGAAAGGTTTACGATATTGATCACTTCTTAATCAAATGAGTTATTATTATAATTGAACTAGTAATTTTTGTTGTTGGCGGAATTTCAGCAATTAAAGTTATTGAAACGGTGGTTTTCTTGATTGAAATAGGTTTTTATTTTTTTTGTGTGTAGTTTCTCGAAGGTCTCAGATTTTGATAATATTTGGTGAGTATGTTTGGCATTGAACGCATATTTCCAAAACGTTTCTTTAATTTTTAATTTTGTGGCAACCCTGAAGCTTTGAAATATCACAAAATTAAACTAATTTTTAATTTTGTGGCAACCCTGAAGCTTTGAAATATCACAAAATTAGGAGTTGGGACATCATTCAAAAGGTCATAACTTTTGTTGTGTAAAAGATATTGGAAAAATTTGTTTCGAATAGGGAAAATTGTTTAACTTTTTTTTTTTAATACTTTTTATTATAAAAAACCAATTCCAAATTATTTTTTGAAAAAAATCCAATTTAAACTTTTGTTCTAAAAATTTTAGAGTGTAAAATTTTAGAGTGGAATCCCTACTACTGTTTGAGATACCAAACTGATTTTGCTAAATTTTTTTTTTGTAGACATACTACACATTTTTTCAGATATCTCTAAAAGTTGAAGAGATTTTACTTTGATATTTTCAGAGTGTTTAGAACACGTTTCTAGCTATTTGTATATAAAATACAAAAATGGGAAGTTTTTTTAAAAAAAAAATAATTTTTAGTTTTTTTTTATGAAAAAAAAAAAAAAAAAAAATATGTACAAAAATTTTTTGAACTTTATTTTTATAAAATTTCTGAACCACCAAGTTTTCACTATTCCTATGCAAACAAATATTTTTCAAAATATTTTACACAACAAAAGTTATGGGCTTGTAAATAATGTCTAAAAAACTAATGTTGCTACATTTCGAAGCTTCAGGGTTGTCACAATTTTCAAAATAAAAAAAAAATTACGATTTAAAACTATGCGTTCACTGCCAAGTATACTAACCAAATATTATTATAATCCGAGACTATCGAAAAAATAGTCGTTGAAATGAAATGGAAATGCTCATTATTTAAAGATACTTTCTTAAGACACTTTATCATATTAAGAGAAAAAACATTTGAATTGATTTTTAACATTGTTTATTGATTGTATTGATACATATTTGAATTTGAATTTAAATTTTAATTCATATTTTTTTTCTTTCTTTCAGGTAAGAATTATGCATGGATTAAATTATAACAATTTCGTTAAGGTAAACACAACTGAATACATTTAATATTTAAAACAAACAAAATTTTATTTAGAAACCGCAATTTTAAATAAAATTAACCCTTGACGGTTAATCTTATTTGTAATACAGTTTATGAGCTTAAAAAAGGCACAATAACAAGAGAGAAAGAAAAAAATACACTTTTTTTAGAACACTTACTTAAAAATGTTAAAATTGCTTAAAATTTATAGCAAGAGATCAGAGAAAAACAAAAATAAAAAAAACGTATTTACGTCTAAAATACCTAAATTAGCCGTTTGGGGTTAATATAACATTTTATATATTTTTAAACAAACTCCTTAAACGCCATTTAGGTAATGTAAAAAAATTAATTTTTATTTCATTTAATGTACTCAACATTCTTCAGATATGCAATTCTGACTTCGTCAGATATCATTAACCCACTTTAGCCTGGAATCCGAAATGACCCACGGATTTGATAAAAATGCAAAAACGTCTTTTTTTAAAATTAACGTTAAATATATTTTAAAATGCCTAATTTGGAGATGTCGATTGCTATTTTTATAATATAATAGTTGTTACAAGTTTGTCATAACTTACCGACGAAAAAAGTTTCTGTATACTCATATACAACTTGATATCATTATATATGCTTATGTGGGTGACAATATATTACGATATATGTTCATAGCTTATACTTTTGATATGGCGTAATATATCATCATACAGTGAACTCGCGAAAACGTGAACTAATTTTTACGAAGGGTGTTCACTAGGCCGGGTCGATTTGTGGGGAGGCAAAAAAATCGCCCAAAGCTCAGTGAAAATCGTATTCTAGGGATCAAAATAAGAAACTTTGCGGAATTAACCATACCTCTAAAACGAATTCTACTACCCCGAAACTGTTGACTTTTGTCCCGTAGGGTCAAGTTTTGAAAAATCCCACTTTGACCCATGTAGAGTGCCCCAATCGAGTCCAAATGTATGACCGACCCCCACTAACTTTGAAGGGCCGATCCACCCATGCTCGTGGCACACCCCCTGGAACTCCCCTGGGGGGTTCCCCATACAAACATTTCAAAAAATCTCCATTTTTGGCACTTTATTTTATTATTTTTTATTTATTTTATTTATTTTTAATATTTTATTTATTTTTTCTCTTTAGAAATTTATTTAGTCAGAACATATGTAAATGAAAAAATTAATTTAACTTAGTAATAGAAAAGAAAAGATAAAAATTACTGTTTGAAGTCTTTTTTGCTTTCAAGTCTGGGCAATTTCGCACGGCTCTCTAACGTCGTCGCCATAACAGCCTCTACATTTTCCGGTATAACTCGTTTGGAAACGCTAGCTAGCAATTGAACGTGTCGTTCTGTTCCTTGTATGTGTGATGGAATTTTTGGATCATTAAACGGTGGATCATCTTGATTTAAATATTCTTTCAAAGTATCGTATGGAATGCTTCGAGTGAATGGTGGTTCAAATACGTCATTTATGTCATTCATATTGATCATTTCCGTGTAACTTGTGCAATAAAAGTTTATATCTGGTTTTTTATAAGCTCTAAGTCCCGTTGGGTCGTCAACATCGGTTCGATAGCGTAGAATTATCTTGATAGCACAGTCGCGCTTTTCTTTGCTATCATCAAACAACATTGATAACAAGATATTTTCCGAATGCGCATAATATGAATTATCTGTAATTACTTTATTGACAATTTTGCGTAAACGAGGTTCTAGAAATCTTGACCAACTAATGAATTTGAAAAATAATCTACTACCGTACACGACAGAGCTGTAATACTTAATATTGAAGTACATTGGCACATAACATGTAATTATAAATTCAACCAGTATTCTTAAATTTGCATCTGGATTTTCCGTTGTCACATATAATCGTAATAGTCTAGCGGCCTTGGTGAGCCACCGAGAATGTACAATTTTCCCTGGTTTGATGTTAGCCAGATCCACTGAAACCACGCCGCTAGAAATTGCATGGGCCATGTCGTATAAGTACTTGGAATCGGTGGAAAATTCAATTTTTTCTGGAGCAGGGGGCATATTTTTCAACTCAATTTTCTGAAAGCCGTCCACCACCTGAAAATATATAAAAATAAAGCAATTAAAAACGGTTGACAATTATAATAAATGAGTGATAGCAATAACTTACCGGAAGAGTTTCACAAGTTTCGATTTGACGGCTCAATTTTCCGGTTGCCGATCTTGGTCCAGTGCTGGTTGATTTATCCAAAGCTTCAAACAAATGCCGAAACGGAAGTTCGTTGAAGTGTAGAAGGCAAACGAACCAATGCAATGGTCTTTTTAACAGCAATTCGAATCGTCGTATAATTCCACCGTGTGGGCCAGTGTTTGTTGGCTCACCGTCAACGCATATGCCAATTAATTCATTCAGTGATATATTTTTATCGTTAAAAAAATCATTTAATTTGGTTGTTTTGTATTCAGCGGTTTCATGTTCCAGTCTTACGTAACCAATCAATTCAGAATTCGGTTCTCTCAAAATAACAAGATGAGGTTCTTTTACCATCCTAGTATGATACTTCTCATCAATTGCATCTCTCGTTAAAGTATCATCTTTTCTGCCATCGAATGAAAATGCTAACAAATTGGTATCATCTAACCGTTTGCGAAGCACTTCTTGTCTGCATTTCTCTTTTTCTCGGCGAACTTTCGATTTATCCATGATGAGAGGTTTGCCATGGGTATCTTTCATTTTAAAATCTTGGAAAAGAGCGGTTCCCATTGCTGATGCTACTCTATCAGGCACACCAAATCTGTCACATACCAAGGCAAAGTTAAAACAATCGTATCTCTGTGTGTATTGTGAACTTGTGCTTATATCCAAATCTTCTTGAACCGGTGGCGGTGCGTATGTTGAATCATCGGGATCTTGGTATGTTGGCATTGATGACATAGACGTTGCTCCTTGCTCTTCAATTTCCATCGCAAATCCATCCATTGTTAGTCTTCTCTGATTATGTTGATCGTGCATAAACTCTTTGAGGCGTTCGGGAACCAAACCGCATGCACATGGAGCTGCCTTCAAATCGCATTTACATGTTCCAATGAAAAAAATTGTTTCCAGAGATTTTACATACTCTGTAAATTCTTGGTGTTTGTTTCTATTCTTGATTTGCTCTTGATATTTGACAAGCAATCTATTCAATTTATTATATACACTTTTTTTCAGCATTATTTCCATACCAAGTTTTTTCCAAATTCCAATCAACTTATCTTGTACTTGAATAGTGAATGATTTATAGAGCAATTTTTTTTGTTCGCTCAAGTAAAAATAATATCTCAAAATATCCAGATGGGTTGGTAAATTAAGATCAGTCAAATCAGTAGACACACCAAAAACAGTAACATCATGCCTGGGTATATGACTCATTGGGTTTTCGATAGTTGTTGATGTTGTTATTGCTTCATCTTGCGGTGTAAAGGATGGTGGATTCATTGTAAACTTTTTGATTTGGAATGATTTTTTTTTTTTAAATATTTTTTTATCTGAAATTAGAACTTCACACTTTGAGTTCTTCACAACGACTTAATGCATTCACAAAAACTGTTGCGTTATATATGGTCTACGAGGTAATAAAAATGAAATGGTAATTTTAATTCTACCTGTAACCGATTTTGTTGTTAAAACTGCCCATTAAATACTTACATGTAAATTAAAAGTTAATCTGACCACAAAATCTGTTAAGCAAGTGCGCCTTTTATTACTTCTGGAAAATCCTTTATGATAATTTTATGCTCAATTCTACCTGTAACCGATTTTGTTGTCAAAACTGCCCATAAAATACTTACATGTAAATTAAACGTTAATCTGACCACAAATACTGTTAAGCAAGTGCGCCTTTTATTACTTCTGGAAAATCCTTTATGATAATTTTATGCTTTCTGTTAAGCAAGTGCGCCTTTTATTACTTCTGGAAAATCCTTTATGATAATTTTATGCTCAATTCTACCTGTAACCGATTTTGCTTAAGTAAGTTTACGACATGCAGCTGTGTCTTGTGGTGGCTTAAAAAACCCACACAACCTATTTTACGACCTGCAACAGAACGACACGTTCAATTGCTAGCTAGCGTTTCCAAACGAGTTATACCGGAAAATGTAGAGGCTGTTATGGCGACGACATAAGAGAGCCGTGCGAAATTGCCCAGACTTGAAAGCAAAAAAGACTTCAAACAGTAATTTTTTTTATTTCTTTTCTATTACTAAGTTAAATTATTTTTTTCATTTACATATGTTCTGACTAAATAAATTTCTAAAGAGAAAAAATAAATAAAATATTAAAAATAAATAAAATAAATAAAAAATAATAAAATAAAGTGCCAAAAATGGAGATTTTTTGAAATGTTTGTATGGGGAACCCCCCAGGGGAGTTCCAGGGGGGTGTGCCACGAGCATGGGTGGATCGGCCCTTCAAAGTTAGTGGGGGTCGGTCATACATTTGGACTCGATTGGGGCACTCTACATGGGTCAAAGTGGGATTTTTCAAAACTTGACCCTACGGGACAAAAGTCAACAGTTTCGGGGTAGTAGAATTCGTTTTAGAGGTATGGTTAATTCCGCAAAGTTTCTTATTTTGATCCCTAGAATACGATTTTCACTGAGCTTTGGGCGATTATTAAATCGACCCGCCCTAGTGTTCACATTTTCAAATTTGTTCACGTTTTCGGTTGCGAAAATTTTTAAATAAAAGATCACAATTTAATCTCAGAAATAAACTTTAACAATCATACCAATAAAAAGTACTTTTCAAATACACATTTCGTCAACTTTGTATAAAAATTAAGTTTTTTTATCATTAGTTTTTTCTAAACTTTTATTTAACCCTTTGACTACCCTTGTACACATTAAAAAAAAAAACAATATAAAAAAATGTGATAAAGCCGATTAACTTTATATTTTTGTTCAAATAGGTTCATTATGAACTAATCTAATCATTTTAGTCGCTTCATTTGTTAACAAAGTACAATTTTTTTTAAAGAGTCTTTATCTCCGAAAAAGAGGCGTTTGGCGTATCTCCTAAACTAGTAAAGCTAGAATCTCAACATTTGGCACGTAGTTTCATCTAAGAAAAACTTTTGATGAACAAATTAACAATATCAATTCATTTTCATTTAGTTAATGAAATTATTCATTAAATCAATGAATTCATTTTAATGAAATCGATTCATTAATACTATGAAGTCTTTATTCAACAACATTTTTAAATAAATTTTATCAGAATGTTATCTTAAACAAAAAGCGAAAAAAAATTCTTTAATTTTGTTCACGTTTTACAGCTTTCAGAGTTTGTGCACGTTTTAGAGTAGCACGTTTTAGAGTAGCAGTCTATATAAAACTAAAGTTGTTCACGTTTTCGAATCGTTCACACTTCCGGGTGATATCATTGCAGCGTATGTTATATATACAACTTGATATCATTATATATATGCTTATATGGTTGACAATATATTACGATATATGTTCATAGCTTATACTTTTGATATGGCTAATATATCATCATATATCATTGCATCGTGTGTTATGTATTAGCATATCTTTTATAACTGATCATATAAAATATATAGATATACATATATATATATACATATGACCATATATTCTACCATATATGATCACATGTAAGTGTATATGGTACAATTAATCAAAACTAATTCTAAAACTTTAATATATAATTATATATGGCAACACATATCAAAATTTAACGAAAAAAATCTATCACTTTTTTATGTTTTTTTTTTAGCATCTTTTATAATTAGAATTTAAATTTTTACTTACATCCATGGCTGTCTAAATGACAATAGTAGATAATTCTAGAAACAAAACAAAAAAATAGCAATTTTTTTTTGCAAATTGAGAAAAAAAAAAAAATAGAAAAAATTACTTAAGATGTGTGTGCTTTTCTTTCGCTTTAGTCTATCTACCTCAAGGTATATTTGTTTGCAATTTAGTTTACAAATACACATTTCATTTTTATTAAATTTAAATATTAAGAAATGTTGAGGTTAAGAAGAGGAATAAACGTTTTTCTCTAAAAATGATAAACACTATTAATTTTTAAATCAGACTAGCCTAGTTTCTGCCTTTTTATGAACAGTGATTTTCCATTTAAATTGTATTATTATTTGTGTATATATAATTGTCTGATTGTCTCTATATGATAAATTGTTCAACAACCTGCGGCTGTAAGAATCAAACCTGCGCTCTTCTTACATTACAAACGTAACAATACCAAGTCATGACCGTTTAGCGATCACACCCAAGTATGGCCTCGAATGTAATGCAGCTAAATTGCAGTTTTCTTTCCTATTAGCTTTTCTGTTATTATATATTATACTCAGAAGTGACAACACTAACAACACAAATATTCTATTTTTAGATTTTTTTTGTTGTTTATTTTTCTAATAAATATTTAAATATTTTATTTTGTCTTTAATTTAAGTAATAATCAGCACAATATTTGAGTTTATTGTATGAATACACATTCTTGGCGTCCTATTTTATGAAAAACAAGTACAAAAATCTAGTGTCCGACCGAACAGTTCGGCCAGAAAATGCATTTGGTCTGTATTCGGTATTTTAAGCATTATGGACAAATTTGGCGGATGGAAAAATGTTTATTGGACTGATTAGATGCTATTTTGAGTGTCAAATTTGAAGAAAACTCTGTAGTTAAGCAATGAATTCACTGTTCGGCCTCAGAAAGTTCGGCCAAATCGAAAATAGTTCGGCGGCCGAAGTTTTAACTTTATAGCTAATCTTCGGCTTTTCTCTTAAATTTTATACACAAAATCGAATTAAATCGGCTCAACAAACATGTTTCCAATACCAAAATTTGTCATCATTGCCTCTAGATATCAAAAAACCGACAAAATATAGTTTTTTGGTAAGACTGTTCGGTCGGACACTACAAAAATCTTCCAGGTATGTATTTTTTATATGTCTTACTAGAGTTTTACTTTTCAATATCGTTTTCCTCTTCTTTACTATAACTTGACATGCCGCAGCATCTACTTCATTTCACGTATATCTATTTCGTCTACACTATTAATGTGCTTATTAACACAATTTTTCGTTTGCAAAATAAATTAGTAAAACATTAGTAAAATATTAGTAAAACATTAGTTCAAAACTTGTAAGTGCTGAATAAGTTATAACTACACTACTTAGCTGAAAACACAATTTCAGCCAAAAATTTGCTGAAAAATAGTATACTAAAGTTTACAAGAAGATTTGCTAAATTTTCTACTAACTTCTTTTTTTGAGTGTACGAAATCTTTAGTTGGTGTCTCCTAATTTTAAAGGTTTATTAAATCACTGAATTAGTAACCCACAAATCGTATAAAAATGAAAATTTTAAATATAAAAAATATTTACAAACACACCAAAGATTTTTTTTTTAACTATATGGTATAAAAATATTTGGTATAGAAATATTTGCTACTATTAACAAAAAAAAAAAAAAACCAACTAAAAAAATTTACAGAAAAATGTCATTAAAATTTAACATACATTATATTAACAACATCTACTGCATTTTTTGCACACATTTTGCCATAAATCTATAGTAGAGTGTATAAAATAAGAATATGTTAATGTTCACACTATAAGCCATATTAAAACTGAAAACAAAAACAAAAACAACTTCAAAAGCTAAAAAAAATTAAAAAAAATAAAAAATAACTACGGTCATATAATAATGATGTTATTTTTTGATAATCATCATCATCCTCTTCTTTCAACATCATTATGATGCAGTCACTTTTACTGGTGCGGCTTATTAGTCATTCTATGCAGCAAACGCACCCAACACAATAACAACATTTAACGCGAACGCTCGCTTAATGACACTATAAAACAAGCAAAAATAACACAAAAAACAAAAACAACAACAAATAATTATAATACCAAGTAGAATCAGGCGCAAATACGCGAAGAGTACTAATATAAATGCAGCAACACAATTACACTCAAATAAAAAAAGTTAGTTGGGAACTTAGTGAAACGTTTTCTATTCCACTTTACAGTTTTTGTACTAATTTTTAGTAAAAAATATTAGTTTTTTACACTTTTGCATATTCTCTATTTACAAATCACAAAACTTTAACTAATTTTATTGGCTGATTTTAGCAGAATATTTTTTTTATAACGGAATTACTAAATTTAAGAAACATTTTTGCTTTCCTTTTATAATTAACTGCGAAGTGATTATTTTAAATGAAAATTTGTATGATCTAATACACTCTTAAGAAAGTTAGTATAAAAGTTTGTTAAACGGGTTCTAATTCAGCTGTTCACTCTTGCTGAAAATCTATAGAAATAGCAGAAAAAGTTACTACAAATTAGTTAAAAATAACGTTGCAGAAAAAACTAGTAAAATTAGCAGAATATGTTTGCTAAATGTTAGTAAAATAAAACCAGTAAAAAAATAGTAAAGTCTACAAAATTTTTGTTAAATTTTTAGTTGTTTGCATGAAAACTATACTCAAAAAAAAGTTTTTTGGTTTAAGTGGCAGCTCACGCTACTCGTGAGCATCAAGTAGAGTCAAAAAGCGACCCCGTTTTGAAGAAAAGTTAGTAAAGTCAGTTAAAAATTTTGGTGAGTCAGCAAAATTTTAGTCAGGTGGATGCTTGCAAAAAAATTTCCAATGTCAGCAAAATCTTTTGCTGAAAATTAGCGAGCTGATTTTTAGCAACAAAATTAGTAGTTTTAGCAAAAGTTTTGCTAACACTTAGTCGATTCAAAATTAAAAAATCCTTGCTTGAAGAAAATTATACGTTAGTTAATTTATTTGCTGAAAATCTTAAAATTGTTTTTGTTATTCTTTTGAAAGTAATTTACAAAAAGTTGCAAAATATAAAAATGTTCATAATCCCACATTGACGACACGAATTAATTTAATATCTGCAATTATATAGAAATAATTTTATATAACATAAACAAATCCTTTTTCAACTACTTACATCAATGGTTGTCTAAGTGATGGCATCTTTCTAGAAACGAAATAACAAAATATGAAATATACAACCCTGAAAATCAGATACAAAAATCTTCCACGGTTGATTTTATATATGTCTTACAAGAGTACATCTACAACTTGACATACCGCGACATATACTTCATTCGGCGTATATATTTCAATCGGGTTGTCGTACACACTTTTAATTTGTGCTTATCAGAACAATTTTTTTTAGCAGAATAAATTAGTAAAACATTAGTAAAATATTAGAAAAAAAATAAGTTAAAAAAGTTAAGTACTGAATACGTATAACTAAAATTTTAGCTAAAAACATAATTTCAGCAAAAAAAAAATTAGCTGAAAAATAGTATACTTGATTTACAAGACGTTTAACTAACTTTTTTACGTTTAACTAACTTTTATTTTTTGAGTGGAAGCGCCATCTATTCGGGAAAATTTTTTTTAGTAAGCATTTTTTGTTTAAAACTTGCGAATTTGGGTTGCTTACGGCTTTATTCATTTTTCTCCGATTTTTTTCATATGAGTGTTGCTTACGTTTGAATCAGTTATTTAGCTAAAGTTATTAATTATCTTATTTGGCCACACGAACAAATTTCATCTGTATTTGAACAACTTTTCCAACCTGATGTTTGGCACACTAATAGAAACAAATTAGTAAACATTTTTTTGCTAAAACTTCCAAAAATTAGATAAGAATTGAGAGTGCTTTTAAATTGTATGAAGAAACTTCGCTCAGGGAACTACTGCTGTAGATATTTGTAGTTGTTTGAGTAGTAATACAGTATCTTTATGTTTAAGTGAAAAAGCAGTCATTTGTAGAAGAAATTTCAGTTTTAACTACATTTGTAGGTTGTACTATGAGTTTACATTCATTTGATCAGGTTTTTTAATTTGTTTAAAAAAATAAAACAAATAAACGACTGTGAATTTTTTACTGCATTTGTGTTTCAGTTTTACTACATTTTTGGTTCATTTTACCAACACTCAAAAACATATGACAATGTTAGTTGAATTTAATGAAATGTAAGTCATACTTTTTTTAAATTTCATTTATTTTGAACTGCATTTGAAGTGGTGTTTAATATTCATAATATATAGACTACGTCCGATTTGTGCTCTTCAAGTCTACACCAACATATGTTCAAATTTCTGAGCTATTGAATGACGTTTTAATGTCTCCAAAATCTAAAATTTAAGCGAATATTTTGTAGGGAAATTTAGATACAAATTAAAAAAAGTGTGCATAAAATTTGTACTGAATTATAATTTCGTCCTTTAGAACTTCTCCAAGAATTCTGAAACAGAATTTTATTACCTTTAAGATTGTAGAACAATATTTAATTCATTTTTAATTTTGAGCAAAAGAAATTTATTAAGTATAATTTTTTGTTTTAAGAGTCAATGTGAACAAAAACTATTGTCTCTTTATGTTTTTCATACAATGGTGCCAGATTTAATAAAAAATATCCTTGAAAATGTTGGGAATATCATCCAATGGAACGTCGGAGAAAATATGAATAAATAATCTTTAATTTAATTAGAGGAAATAAAAAGGATCTTAACAGCCCGATCTAGAAGAATCTAGAAAAAATTAAAGAAAATAACAAATAAAAAAGATCGATAATTTCAAAAATCAGAAAAAATAGTATATTCAATACATTAATTTAATCCTCTTCCTTAAAAGTTAATGTCATAACCATCGCTGGAAATATAATCTTGTGGATTTTTCATCAAATTTTCTTAATAACTTTTTGGAGAACAGGCCGATTTTTTAATTTAAATACGTTTTCGAAAATAGACTTCATAAAGATAACGATTTTTGGCCCAGTAGAAATTTAACGGAGAAAAAGTTATATAATATAAGACTTCAAACTGCGAAAATTATAAAACAAATTATTTTAATCAGCATTATCGGGAAAACCGCTATTATATTTAACAATTTTACCTCATAATCGCTATTTTTTAGAGTTGCTGCATCGTGTTCTATGGCATAAAATTTAATAATCATTAAAAAAAAATCATAAAAAATATTCAAATTTTGAAAGTTTTTTTTTTAATTATTTTTAATGCGAATAAGACTTTGCCCCTTCTCAAATCAGCAATCTACAATTTTTTAGCAAAAAAATCTGTTGATTTTAGCAAAATATACTGTTATTTGCATTCTACTAAATTTAAAGTAAATATAGCAAACATTTTGTTGATATTACAGTTTTTGTTTGCTATTTTTAGTATCAACTCGAATACAATATTAACCTTTACTAGAGTTTCCTACTACTTTTACTTTACTAATAATTAAATACAAGTTTTGGTAATGTTAGATAAACGGTCTGCTGACCTAAAAATACTTAATTTTTGCTGTATAATTTTGGAGTTTATAGTAACTTTTACAGACTTTTTTATTTGAGTGTGCCATACTGCAATAGACTGTAAATATAATATCACTTACACACTAGAGCACCCATAATGTATATGGAATGTGCAAAAGTTTTAGTTTTATCGCTCCCCGCGCATTTTTCTCTCGGATGCAAACAGGTCAGTCAGAATCGACTTTTACCCCTAAACATTTATTAAAATTAGTTCAAATCTTTTTTGGAGTCTAACTCTTAACCTGGTGGTTTTAGAGAAAAGTGCTTTGATAGTACTTTTCTCTTAAACCTCTAGTTTCAGAGTTAAACTGCAAAAACAATTTGAACTAATTTAACTCCATTTTTAGGAGTACCGGAAAATGCGCGGGGAGCAGAAAAAAAACTTTTGCACATATGGGGTGGTCTAATACATACACACACATATTTTTGGTTTATGTATGCATTAAGCGTTGGTGGTTTTTATACATATTGTATGTATGCTAATGTTTTTTGCTTTCTGTTGATATATGTATGTTCGTTTGTTGCCTGCTCTATGAATGCATTAGCGGCATCTGTTGTATGTAGTAGTAGTAGTCGTTTTAAAACTATTACTATTACAACTTACTGCAGAATGATCATGTATAAGGGGCACCAGTACTATTCACTATAAAAATGTTGGCACTCCACTATCACCACCACCTCCACCACAACATAAAACTTCTTGCTTCACTAGAATTTATAGTTTAGAAAAAAAAAAAATCAACTTAAAATTCAACAGAGCATATCTTCCGTCAAGCCAAAACGTTAGAAATTAAACAAACTTATAAACATTTAGAACACCATATTCAAGTTAATTTGGGAGAGCTACAAAAATTTTATCAGTAATTAATATTCGAAAACAAAAACTAACAGATACTGAAAATTGTACTCACTGGCGTATGATTATCTTCGCAAATATGCAATAAATATTCAAATATTTGCTATAGTGGCACTGTACGTTAGGCTGCTTCTTAAAAACACAAATTGTTGAATTTTGAAGGAAACCTTGGGTTAGATTAAGATTTATAAAAAAAAAAAATACTCAAATTTAGGGGTCGCTAAGTCATGGTTCACACACGGCAATTTTACTTGAGCAACTTTTCTTCAATTCTCCTTTGAACTTGCTTTTGTGTTCACACAGGAAAAGTTTGTTTCAGCAATTTTCGTATATCAACCTGCGGTGTTGAAAATTGCGGATGACAAAACAAAACGGAATTGGAGTACGGGCAAGTCTGTACCCCTTCCATTCTCTTTTCCTCCCGCTTCTATAAACTCAAGCATTGCGCAAGTAAAATTGCCGTGTGAGAACCGGGACTTACAGACTTTGAAAATGTTCACGATTTTCAAAAAGGACATATTTAAGAAAAGTATATTTTTAAAAAACTTAAAAAAAAAAAAAATGAACACAAACATTTTTTTAACCCCTACAACTCGGAGAAAAAATATTTAGTTTTTATAAGATTGTTAACCCTTAACTAAACTAGGCCAAAAAAATGGCTAAATTTTTGCATTACTTCAACGAATAAATAATTTAAAAAAAATTAAATAAATATTTAAATATTAAAATAAATACTGAGGGGATCCCTCTATCTACTTATCGTGTGGACCGTTTTAATTTTGGGGATTTGGAGGAAAGTCAGTATTTTTCATAAAAAAATTTTAAAAATAAATTTTTGCTGAAAGACTTTAATTTTACATTGAAAATTGTTTTATTAGATCGAAATTACTTGATTCCGAAATAATAAATACTTGGCGCATCGTTAACCTAGGTTAACCGGAGGTCAAAATTGTCCCACAAAATAAAGTTGATGGTTTCAACTGATTTTTTTTTTAAATTAACTAATTGAAAACAAGTTTAGTTTTTAATTAAGTAAAATTTTCAAAGTAATAAATCATTAGTATTAAAAAATATTAACCCTTGTTGACCAAAACCCAAAAAAGTCCCGAAAAAAATTGGAAAACGGATTTTGCACATGAGATGTTTTGATGAATACTAATTTTAAGCAAATATTAGGATCCAAACAAAGAAAAAAAAGAGCATATTATTATTAAAATATCCGTTTTTTGCCTCACGTATACACACAGAGAAATACAGTGCCTACGATATTTACATTCGATTTCTGAAAATTTTGGCTGTTGCAACTAAAATTGTGTTGAATTAACCAAACTTTGTTGTGAAAACTTATATAAAGTTGGGCCAACTGTCTGAAATTTTTAATAAAAGAATTTGATTCGTAGTTACCGAATTTCAGTTGGCAAATATCTAAATATTTTTCTGTGTGTACAAACATTTTCTTCTTTTTTTAAAATTTTTTTATTAGAAAATATTCGGTTATAACCATCAACTTTATTTTATGTAACATTTTTGACATACGGAAAACATGGGTTAATGATTTGGGCTACAATGTAAAATTAATTACATTTATAGTAATTAAATGTACTAAAGTCCCAAAACTTATTTAACAAATTGTGAAAAGCAATCTGATGTAGGCGTGTCCCTATCCGGATTTCATTCCTGCCTAAGGAAATCTTCAGGGGACTTTGTTATTATAATTTCTAGAGATATTTGTTATGTTAAATCACAAACTCAATGAGAATTTCTTGTCCTCGTCTAGGAGCGAGACTCAAAACTTAAAATATCAAAAAAAAAAAAACAAAAACAACAACAAAAAATTGTCACAATTGGCTTTGTCATCTTCCAAATACTACTCTGTTTTTTTGACAGACCTAGCAATGTAGTGACGTTTATTCAAGTAAATCAACAATAGAAAATCATATGTTTTCTATTAGTGTCAGTTACATTTAAATTTGCACAAGCACCTGCATATTTGTTATTTAAATTTATTTTCATCGGGATAAACATTAATTGCATTTATAGTAATTAAATGTGCTAAAGTCCCAAAACTTATTTAACAAATTGTGAAAAGCAATCTGATGTAGGCGTGTCCCTATCCGGATTTCATTCCTGCCTAAGGAAATCTTCAGGGGACTTTGTTATTATAATTTCTAGAGATATTTGTTATGTTAAATCACAAACTCAATGAGAATTTCTTGTCCTCGTCTAGGAGCGAGATTCAAAACTTAAAATATCAAAAAAAAAAAACAAAAACAACAACAAAAAATTGTCACAATTGGCTTTGTCATCTTCCAAATACTACTCTGTTTTTTTGACAGACCTAGCAATGTAGTGACGTTTATTCAAGTAAATCAACAATAGAAAATCATATGTTTTCTATTAGTGTCAGTTACATTTAAATTTGCACAAGCACCTGCATATTTGTTATTTAAATTTATTTTCATCGGGATAAACATTAATTGCATTTATAGTAATTAAATGTGCTAAAGTCCCAAAACTTATTTAACAAATTGTGAAATTACTTTCATCAAAAATATATTAAAAAAACTGAGTTTCTTCCAAATCCGCCAAAATTAAATAGGTCCACACGCCAAGTGGATAGAGGGATCCCTTCAGCATTATTTTTTTTTAAATCCCATGATATACCCATGAATACCGACCAAAATTATTTAAATATTTGGAATCTTTAAATTTTTTAAAATCATTTATTTATAATTGGAGCTGTGAAAATAATGCAAAATTTTAGCAAATTTTTTTGACCCAGTGTAGTTAAGGGTTAACAGTGTTATAAAAACTAAATATTTCTTTCCCTATTCCAAAGTTCTTAAAAATGTTTCTTAAGTCAACAGATTATTTTGGTTTTTTTTTTATTTAAAGAATTTTTTTTTAATAACTCAACCTCTTTAATGTGTATTATAAAGAAAAATGTTTGTTATTCTTATTTTAAACGTGCTTAATATCATTTATTTATTAATTATATATTTTTATTTCCAATATTTCATCTCCACATTGGGTGACTTCTTCAGGGAAAAATTATTAAAATTTGTAATTATTACAATTTGTGATTGTAATAATTGTTCGCTGAAGAAGTCACCCAATATGGAGATGAAATATTGGAAATAAATAATTATAATTAATAAATAAATGATCTTAAGTTCGTTTAAAATAAGAAGAATTAAATAAAAGAAGATCAAAGAAAACTTTATATTTTTAGAAAAATGGTTGCTTTGTAGTTAAAGTAATGAAAATATTTCATACAAACTATGAATTTTATTCATTAAATACATGAAACTTCTGTAACATTTATGCTAGAAAATAATGAAAAAAATTTCATAAACATTTTGAACTTGTCATTGGGTCAATGATACCATTCATTAAAATTGATTAAATGAAATATCTTTCTTTGATATAATGAAACATTTCTTTGCGGAATTTTTAATGAAAAAAACATTGTATTCATGAAGGAATTCATTAATACTACTCAATAATTCATTAATACTCTATCAGTATTCTTTGAGAAACATGTCTCTTCAAACTACATTACTTTTAGCATTTTTTGATTTTTAAACAAATTAAAAACGCGAGTTTACACAATATTAAGGAACATAAAACCGTAGTGAGTAAGTAAAGCAGTGGGTTTCTGTTCGCCTCAGTCTCTCTCAATCTGCCCTCTTTTAATTTTTATAAAAAACATGTTGCAGAAATTTAAAAGTTTAAATTAATTTTTGTCATGTTTTTGAATAATAATTTAATAAAATGTTTATTTATTTAAAATTTAAACTATGAAATAAGCTAGATAAAATTGAAATACATTAAATTTTAATAGAAAATAACAAAATATAAACAAAATAAAAGTGAGTGTTTTAAGCAACAATTTTTTATCAACATGTTGCAATTATTTTTTAGTGTAAAAATAAGTCTGTTCGATTACTTTCCCAGTAAAGTCCAGTAAAAATTACTCAGTAACAAAATTACAGGGAGTAAGACAAATTTACAAAAAAAAACGAATGGAAAATTTGTCAGAATTGGTGAAATATATAAAACAGCTGATTTTAAATACCAAATATTAAAAAAAAAATCAACTGGCCATTATCGAAAAGATAAAAGTTAATTGAAATTGTCGACCAGAAATAATTTAGAAAGTTTTTTTAACTTTTTCCATAGTTAACCCTCTAACCGGCATAAGCTTTTTTGGACTGAAATTTATTCCACTTGTTCGGCACGAGAAATAAATAATATTTTGTTTTAGCGACTTTTTTTTGTTGCTAACCTATAAAATTTAAAAAGTTAAGGCATAAATTATTCTTCTTACAAAGATATAACAACAGTCCAAAAATTAGTCGTTTTGAGCTTCTAGATAAAAAAATATGGCGATTTTCGTTTTTCGAAAAACGCGAAATCGACCGAAAACGAACCTTAACTTTAATATATATTGACGAAACTTTGAAGCTTTGATAGTGTTACCAAATATAATATCTCTGCCAAATTTCATAAAAATCCGTCCACTCATTTTCAAGATAAGATGATGTCCTTTATATGTATCCTTTTAAAGTCCTGTATGTCCTTGGAACAAACTTAGAGTATTTTCCAAAAGTTTAAGCTTTAATCTTCCTTTGTGTGGAATATGAATGGTTTCATGTCAACAGAAATGTGTTTTAAGGACTTTTCAAAATTGTGGTTGTTTTAAAATATTTATTTTTTGAAATTACTGAAAATTTTAACTATAACGCTTTCTCGCTTCCAAACCATGACATGTACACAAAACATTACTTCGCAAAATATGTGGCTAACTTCGTTCTCTATCGATATAGCTTACATTTTTATAATAAACCACTTTTTTGGTGAACTTATGGCCAATTCAAAATACCCCGCGTAGAGGCGTGCTTGCCGGTTAAAGGGTTAATTCTTTAATATTTTGCACTTTAAATCCATAAACAACTATAATTTAATTTATAATTTGTTTTTGATTACTAAAAATCATGGAATGAAAATAACAGTTATCCCGAAAACTTTAACTCAAAAACTCTCTATGTTAGAGTCAACGGAGACATATACTATTATATACCAAATGATTCGTATTGAAGTGCTCTTTAAGAATCTATTGTGATCTTAAGAAAACGATCTCAACTCCACAGTTAAGAGTTATTTTTCAACGAAAAAATAAAAGATCGGATGAAACTCTTAAGAAGAAAGTTTTATTTCGCCTTCATTAAATAAAACTCTTTTGAGGAGTTTTATTTTTTCCGTCTGAAATAAAACTCTTTTGAGGAGTTTTGTTTTTCACGTCAGAAAATTAAGCTCATTTGAGGAGTTTTATTTTGTAACTCATTTATGGAGTTTTATTTTTCCGTCTAAAATAAAACTCATGTTGTTTATTTTCTTCTTTTTTTATTGACTTTATTTGCTATAATGTGTTTAGTAATTTATTTATTTAATTTAGCGAACATAACTTTTTCTGCGGAAAGGTTTGAACACAGGTCGCTCAATATCAATTTAAGAGCAGAGAATGCTCTTTCCACGCTTACCTGGGTTACAGGTACACACTGTATAGTTTTTGCCAATGTATTCAAGTACGGATAGTGCATTCTTTTAGCCTCCCAGAAATCAAAAACAGGTTTATCAATCGATAAGGGCCTTGGAGAAAAATTGTCTATTTCATACAAAGCTTTTTTTCATCCTCATTATCACTTCCTTCGCTTTATTGTAAGAAATAAAACAACAACCATTTAAAAATAGGAATCAAACAATAACAAATTAAAAACCCACATGTTTTCATTTTAATGCCGATTTTTTCAATTGGAATGCAAGTGATTAGATTAAACTGCCTTACAAATTGTAATGATCTGGCAAACGGCAAGCTTTGAGTGTTAATTTACATAAAATGAGTTTTATTCACTGACGGAAAAAATAAAACTCCTCAAATGAGTTTTAAAATAAAACTCCTCAAATGAGTTTTATTTTATATGGAAAAAATAAAACTCCTCAAAAGAGTTTTATTTAATGAAGGCGAAATAAAACTCTCTTCTTAAGAGTTTCATCCAATCTTTTATTTTTACGTTGAAAAATAACTTTTTTTTATGTGTTTTTTTCTTTTTAAGCCACAAAATAACTGTTATAAAGGAACTTTTTTGATAGTACTTATAACCGTTACGGTCCCTGCTAAAAATACAAGCATATTTTTTCAATCATATGTTTTTTTCTTCTTACAAATTCTTACTGGAAAAAATGTATCCAGTAAAAACTTGTAAGCTTTTTGGTATCAACCGGTCATTTTACTCTCTCTTTTTACTATTTTTTACTCAGTATTTTGTGTAAACGAACACCTTCCAGTAAAAACTTGTACAAATTTGTACAAATTTTTGCGTAAGCGAACAAACTTAATATGTTTTCATTTGCTTGCCCGAAATCGGTATTTTGTTGCTGAGAGGCGTGGGAAGTGTAGTCTCTCTTTTTGTATATACTCTTTGTCAAAAGACATCCTAGAGTATACGAATATCGAATTTTAAGAAAAACCAAAAGGGGTGGTGGCCAAAAAATTTGTGTTTTTGAACGTTCTCTCAAGTAATGGATAATATATATCTCAAAATGTTAGTTAACCCTTAAACTTCGATCACGAAATACTCCTTAATTTTTTTTAGAAATGGTGTACTATTTTAATTGAAAATTATTAAAACTCTTTAGTAAACAAAATACAAAGAAAGACACAATTTATAATAAAAAAAAAAACTGTTTATAAAACTCTGCACAAGCGCAAATTCCTTTATTCGATTTTTATACGCTCATGTGCGGATTTTTCTTACACATGTAGTGTATTTTTTTTTTTAACGATGTATGCAAATTTTATTTGCATTTTGTGCAACACTTTATCAAAGCATATGGTGTAAAAAAAAAAAAAAAAAAAAAAAAATGCAATTCTTTAATAAAAACTTTAAAACTCCAACAAGTTTTATCTGTTTCGATGCCACATTTTTATGACTCAAAACGTTGTAAAACTCGTTGGTTAGTTGGGTGTACTACGCAAAAAAAACTTTAATACAAAATCTAAATTGACAAGTTTTTTTTTTTTGAGCTCTCAGGGCAATCTTTATTAAACACGATCGGTCATACTTAATACACTTCACCTTTTAAAAGTTTTTTTTTTTTTTTTTTTTTTTTTTTTTTGGAGTTTGAGTTTAAAAAAATGAAATAATGTCGGTCGGTTTGTTATATTTCTTCTTCTCCATTCTCATTTCTTAAGGTGTGATAAAAAAAACTTTACTGCCTGTTGATACAGCGACTTGAAAATATAAAATTTTTAAAACTGTAACATCTTTAATAACGCCTACATTGTTTTGCATCTCCTACCTCTTAACCTTAAGAAGTTATAATATTTTATCCAGATTAATAATTTTTTGAGAGGTTTTTCTTTTGACTAGACCCCATAAAGAGTTTTTATTATTTTTATGGTCGATATGGTTGCATATAATTGTGGTGATTATTGTATTTTAAAAAAACGCCTACATTTATGATTTAAAAAAAAAAAAAAAAAAAAACAAAAAAAAAAAAAAAAAAAAAAAAATTTCGAGTTAGAATTTTATTGTTAAACTATTAATGTTTATTTTAAAATCAAATTGATTAGAATTTAATAGTCCAATGATGGTTATTAAATGACCATTTAAATGTATACAAAAGAAAAAGAATAATGGCGTTTATTTTAAAATCTATCATACTTTTAAGAAACCGATCTTCAAATTTGGTTCTAAAATTAGGTTAATTCAAGTAGTAATTGATGGAAAAAAAGTTTTTAAGAGGCGCCAGAAAAAAAAGAAATTAAAGAATTATAGCTTCAAATTGTGAATTATCTATTGGAAAATATTACAGCTTAATTTAAAATTTAGATCAAGGACGGAAGTTTATATAATTTTTATACAAAAATGTTTTAGTAACTCTAAATAATCTTAAAATTAAGTGCTTATTCTTTTGTGGGTTTCTCAAAGAACAATTCAGTTTTTGTCTTTCAAATGGTTTTCGAATAACATCCCCTGAGGAAGTTGAAAAATACTAACAAAACGTACAATACAAAAAAAAGGACGTAAAGTTAACAAAAACAAGATAGTGCAGTCAGCTAAATTTTTTCTGAGAGGATCGTTGGAGAAAAATTGTTAATATCTGGAAAAGTGTTGTCACTGATTTTTAGAAAAAAAATTAATAAATTCAGCAAAATGGTTTGTTGCCACTTAGTTCAATGAAAATTAAAATTGACTTTTTGAAATCAACAAAATTTTTGATGGAGCTTAGTAGATTGAAAAAAAAACTAAAAAACTTAGTATAAAATTTTTACTTTAGTTAATTTTGCTGAAATTTAAATCAATTTTTTTTGTGATTTTTTTAAATATTATAAAAATTTCATTTTGAATTGTCAGGTTTGAGATCATAATTAAATGTTACTATTACAAATAGAAAAAACTAATAGTTAATACATGTAAGAGAAGATGGAAAAAATCTTGTGGGGATCAGCGCTAGAGGGAGTGCGTTAGAACTAATCCATTCTAATCCACCACCAACTAGAACCTTAAGTTTTTGATCAGGTATATATATCGACGAACCACAGAAAATCGGCGATGTTAATTGATTACCCCGAACAACATGAGTTATATTCGTCTTTTCTTTGAAGTTAAGCCAACAGCTTTAAATTTTAAAGCTTTTTATTTGGCAAGGTCCAACTGCTAATGTAACCATAACTGGGAACGAATTGGGAATCCGGCATGTATAGTAATATTTAAGCACAACATATTTTAGATGATTTTTTTTCTTATTAGATATTACATTGCATGTTTGGTTTGAGAATTTTTTATGTATTGTTGATCTTTTAAAAATATATAACCTATCAGGACTTCCACATCGTTAACGTAATGCAATTAGCTAAAAAATCAGGAAATAAACAAAATATTTGTACAAGTTTGATATTATTTTTATTTAAAATAAAAATTATGTTTTTTCGACCATTAATTGTGCAATGAAAATGAAAAATTTTAAATATTTCTTTATTGCACACAGAGAATAATTTAGTTATTTGCCAACTGAAATCCTTTTACAATGACTCAAATTCGGTTATTTCGAATTTCAGTCGGTTGGTAAAAGTGAACAAAGTTCGGTTAATTCAACTGAATTTTAGTTGTCAGACCCATAATATTTAGAAATCTAATATAAATATCGTTGAACAAACTGATTTTCTAAGTCGTTACCACTAAAATACACTTTTCGGTTGGCACTTTATTTCTCTGTGTGTAGGATATTGTCCTTACAAATAATCTATAGAGTTTTTGATTTCAAATTTATTAATTGACCACTTTCAGGAATGTGTTGATAGATCTGTTTCGGGAATTTTCTGGGTTTCCATCATCAGAACACGTTTTGAAAGAAGTGCCATTCCCATTCAATGTTTTTCGATCTGGCTTTGAGATCCCGAGGTTTTAGTAAAGCTAGAGTCTCCAGAATAGGCAGAACTTTAACAAAATATTTATTAGTCATCAAAATATTGGCAAAATATTGTCTTATTAGCCATAAAACACGTGGATTGGGTCTTTTTCCAGCAAGCGTCATGACGTTAATAAACTTTGGAAATGCTTCATGGTATGCAATCTTTACTGCTTAATTGTAAGCATTATTTACTGCTTCAAAGAAGGAATATTAGGAAGCACTACAGAATACCTTCCCTAAATGTAGTTACTGCTTACCAAATCGTGGTTATTTTTTGCGGGGCAACTATCAGTTACTCATTATTTTGCAATTACATTTAAGTACTTCTATAACACATTATCAGTTAGTCATTATTTTGAGTTTTAAAGTAATGTACTAGGTAATAACCTATCATTACTTGGTAAACTATAAGGTAATACCCTGTCATTACCGTGTTTTTGCTGGAATATAACATCGTGAATTGAGCTATATTCACAAAAATTTTAGTGCCATCTGGAAGTAAAAAAACATTAAAAAAAGTTTTATTAATTCAGCAAATTCTTAAACAAACTTAAAATATTCCAAATCATATTAAAAAAAAAGTTTAATCAAAAAAGTTCGGCGTAATTCGAACAGTTTTGCGTTTTTGTAAAAGACGAAAAAAACAACTTCTATTTTTGTCACATCACGTTACCCCCCTTTAAATTGCTTATATTTTAGGACAATGCAGTTCGATTGTTTTCTTATTTTTACTAAATATAGAGCTTCGTTCGTTCTACAAGAAGTGACAAATATATGTTTTCCTTGTTTTTAACATCTTGGATTGAACCATACGACTGCTATCGTATGTGACTATGGAAATGCCCATATGTTTCAAATAGTTTAACTAAAAAAACCTAGTTTTTAGTTTCCAACAAAAAACTATTTTTTTGTATAGTTCAATTAGTTGAACTTTTTTTAGTTGATTATAATTTCCCAGCAAAAAATTACCTCGGTTTGGTTAGCAGTAACCACATTTGTATGCCAGGCGATACAATAAAGCAATTCGGGATGGCATTTTGTTGTGCTTTCCTAAAGGCCTTCTTTGAATCAGTAAATAATACATACATTGAAGCAGTAAAGAATGCATACACATTGTAGCACTAATGTTGTCAATACACTAAAAGGTGCTTTATTGCATTTATTGCTTGTTAGAGCACATGAAAGAAGCACTTTTCACCTGCCTAAAAGAGGCATACCAAGTGGGATATCGGGAACGAAAATCATGACTTCTGCATTTACTTTGGAAGCCCGCGGTAACTAAATAATGCCTTCCAAAACTGCTTCTGGGTAAGCACAATTTTTTGCTGGGTTATGTCTATCAATAAGTAGCAAAATTTCTAAGCGTTAAACCCAACTCAAATTTATACATTAGAAATAACACTTATTCCAACGCATGGATACTATTTTTAAACTTTATTATTTTTTTTTTTGGAACGTGATTATAATTATTTCGCATTGCATGTCTTTCTTGCGTTTCTTTTAATATTGTAAACATGAAAATCATAATATCGATGTAATTAACAATATGTTGACAGACGGAAATCTTGGGAAATTTGTCCTCGTTTTTATATAAATTTTTTTATTATTTATAAAACTGTGTTCGAAAAGTATTTAAAAAATGTTTGCGATCATTTTTGGGGGCTGCGGATAGACTTTATATCTTTCGAAGTCTGGTTTAAAAACCTTGAAAACGATTTATAATATCATATCACATCCAGAGATGCATAAAAAGGACTACAAGGACCTCCAAAGTTCAAAAAAGCTACCCTATGGGGAATGGGACCGGTTCTGCGTGTGCCACAGGATCGATCCCTTCGTGCCAGAGACCGGTCCTCTGCTAAACCCTACCCTATGTAAACAACTGGCAACTTTAACATTGGCTTGTCATAGGAGGGGGTCATTTGTCCTGCTTTAAACCACATAGTGGCATGCCACAGGACTAACCAAAGATGGGCATACCACAAGACTGTCGCAAAAGGACCATGTCGTATAAAATAAACAAAAACTAAACAGCTTCCAATGGGTAAAATTCTGGGCGTTGTGGGCGTTGTGGTGTAATGGTTAGCGCGTTGGACTCTTACACAGATGGTCCCGGGTTCGATTCCCGGTGACGACAACATCAATTTAGAAAAATAATATTTATGAGTTTTCTATCACTTATATGTATCGCTGCGCCCACCTTCGGTGTTCCCATAGCACTTAACCCCACCGAAGTAAAATAATGAATCAGGGCTATGAAACAAAAAGCTTCAATAAATTCGCCAACTCTACATCAGGTGGCGAGCAACAACTGTTCTGAGACTTATCATCTCGCGCAATTACAGTGTTGCCATGTTTGAAGCCCTTCATCTTTCACCACCTTTCATCTCTCCACTATCCCCTTTCCAAAGAAAGCAAACACATCAATTAATAGGAAGAATTTCCTGAGTTTTGCTTCTCTTTAAAAAAAAAAAAATAAAAAATAAAAGTGTGCATTACCACCCTTTGGATCAATTGACACCTTCCTACAACCACGGAATGTAAAAGTGGCGCGTCACGTGACCGGGTCTGATACCAGTTCCAAAGTTGTGTTTGTTTGAATTAGTACTTAGGAAATCCTATCTTTGGAATTAATTCAATCGAATCGTACTTTTTATGCAAACTTAGGACGTTGTGACCTAATGAGGCTTATTGTCTTTTGCAACTCTGGCTTTATATATAGTTTTTTTCGAAACTAAAAATAACAAATATAGGACATTTTGACCCTCTTCATTATACATAAGAACAAATAATAAGGAGTGGGATCGAAAAATCCCAATAAAAATTTTCACTTAAAACAGCTTTTGTAAGCAACACTGAACTTTTTTTCTTATCAAGTTATCTTATAGAAGATTGACTGGATTATGTGACCAAAATATTTAATGAGCTAATCATTATTTCGCTTACAAATGGAATGTGAACAACAAGGGAGTAAAAGAGATTAAAAAAATGGGAACTTGTTTTGCAGCCTTCTTTAATAATTTAAAATTAATCTTAAAATCGTTTGAGTTTTCTGAGCTCTGCACAATTAAGCAAATTTTTATTGCTAGAATTTGAAGAATTTCTTTGTAAAAACTTTACCTTTTTTTTGTTCTCATTTTTTGTTCAAAGTCCATTTGAAAACAAACTAATAATTGGATTACGTTAATATTTTGTATATATAATCTGATGAATTTTACTAAATAACTGGTCAAGCGAAAGTTACCTTTAAAACATAAAAAAATGTTATAAGTAGTAGATGTGTCAGAAATTTTTCGATCTCACCCCTTAATATCAATTTGTGTAAACAATTTCGAGGTGGCTTTACATTTTCACTCATAACTCTTAAGGCCGTTGACCGATTTTTCTCATTTTCAATACCATACTTCTTATAATATCAGCAAACAATCTGACCAAAAATTATCACTTCCGTTTCTTTAATGTCCGATTATTTTGCATTTCAACAGACAGGACGGACATCGCTTAATCGACTTCGCTATCCAAGCTAATCAAGAATATATTTAGTTTATGGGATCCCAATTTTTTTCCACAGATTACAAACGTAATCACAATCTAATAGCTGCTGTGATATGCCCTTGGCTAACCGGTCACTGGATAGGTCCTTTAGGGTCTCTAACAAAAGTTTTTCCTAACTTTTTTTTTTAAAGAAAATTCCGTAATTTTTTTGATCCCAGTGTTTAAAGAAAGAAAACGTTTTGCTTAGGTTTTTAAGGTGCGTTTTCTGTTTTTGTTTTGTAAATTTATATAAATAATTGTTTACATGCATTTGATTAATTATTAAGATAGTTAGTTGTCTAATTATGAAATAAAGAAACTATTAAAAAAAAGTATTTTGTTTAGATTTACATTGTTGTAGTCGTACAACATTTTTTTGAAAGCACGTACTAGTAATAAACGTTAAACATAAAAATTCTTTGTTTAAAAATTTATTATTAACTTTATTAGAGATTTATGATTATAATTTAATAAAGACAAGTTGATTTTGTACATTTAAAAATTTTTTTTTATGGCTATATTAAAATATAATAAAAAATTTTAAATATGTTATTAACCATATCGTCTATGCCATGTGAGAATGTACAAGAACAATAATTTTTTGCAGTCCAGCACTTAGATTTTGTTAAAATTTGACAAACTTTTATGTAAGACTAGCTGACCCGGCAAACGTTGTTTTGCCTTCAGATTTTATTTCTATTTTAATGAGGTGAGATAGGAAAAGATTGTGAGAAGCTGTACGAAATGTGTAAAAATAGTTAAAGAGAGAAAAAAAAAGGATTTTTGAATGATAATTTGCGACATTTTCGGACAAATCGCAACACAATACAAAAGTTTTAACAAATAATTTGTTTACATCTAGAGAGTATAACGAAAAAAGCAGAGAAGAATCAACAAAATATGTAGTTCCGATTTATATTTTAGCAAACTGTAAAAATTTGTAACTTCTTCAATACCCCATGGGGAATGGGACCGGTCTTGCGTATGCCACAGGATCGGTCCATTCGTGCCAGAGACCGGTCCTCTGCTAAACCTTCCCTATGTAAACAATTGGCAACTTTAACATGGGCTTGTCATAGGTGGGGGTCATTTGTCCTGCATTAAACCACATAGTAGCATGCCACAAGACTAACCAAAGATTGGCATAAAGATGGCCATAAAAATAAACGAAAACTCAACAGTTTCCAATGGGTAAAATTTTGGCCAACTGACTTTTTCTTGTTAATAAGCATTCTGGTTAAGTGGTATGTCCTCCCTCTACCAGTCACAGGATTGGTAATTTTAGGACAATTGACACTGCTTAATCCACTTCAGTATTAAATTATACCAGTCCTGTGATAAGTCCTTCGTTAACCAGTCACTTTTAGGTCAATTGACTCCTCATTCCCCATAGGGACCATACCGAACAAAACGAAAAGAATTACGCATATCCATTGTTCGTATTGAAAGTTATGGTCTTGAGTTCACACAAAAACATTTTCCGGAACACTTTTATTTTTCTTTTCCAAAAAACCTTATTCGTGGTCGTATTAATTTGCGAGGTCAGTTAAACTTTTACATAAAATTATCCGAGGATTTAAAAAAAGTGGGCGTTGAAGTGGGCGTGGACAATTTTTCTTTCCGTAAAAAGCTTTTGTGGGCTATTACGAACATTTAAAAAAAAAATTATCCAAATCGGTCCAGGCGTTCATCGATTTTAGATAGATTGAAAAAAGTGGGCTTAAAAATGGGCGTGGTAAATTTTTCTTTCCATACGTGTATTTACCGTGTGCATGAAGTTAGCACACAGTATATATACCGCAGACGCTCATAGGCGCCTACGTATTTGTTATTGTTTTTTTTTATATATATATAGGGTCCGCCAAATAACTTTTTTTTTTTTGAAAATGCTATAAAAAAAACTACTGAATATTTTCTCAAATTTCTTTTTTATTTGAAAGTACAATCCTTCCGGTTAATAATGGAAAATAATTTCATTCAAATGGTTGCCTCGGCCATGCAGTATGAGCTTCATCTGAAAAGATGATTTTTTTGGCAAAATCGGCATCAAAAAAAAAACGTTACATGGCGCACCCTTTATAATCTTGTAATTCCTAGTTGGAACAAAGGGCCAGAAACGTTTTTTTTTTATATAGACAAAATCAAATGTTGACATGACATGACACTTTAGACCATATCTACACGACCATACGAACAAACCCTAACAATTTAATCGTATTCGGTTTGACCGTTCGTGAGTTATAAAATCACAACCCACTTGCAGCAATTTTTTATATATATAGATTATACACATAGAGATTGTTTGATTTGATTGTATCATATAAACCTATATATAATAATGCATTCAAGTATATCATATCAAGTTTATATGAAGAGATAAAAAATATCAACTTATATATAACATAAGATATAATTATATATGATGATATACAGCGCTTTATTATAAATTTTCATAAAAATAAGTATGCGATGCAAACATAAAGGGTCCGCCAAATAACTTTTTTTTTTTGAACTCCTGAACCAATTGGACTTTGTATGGCCTCATGCTAAATTCGTCTCAATGATGTCTCCGAAATGTTCAATTGTTGAGAACGACGGTGAATTGATGTTGATGGCGCTTCATCCACATTTTCTGCCACAGCAGCAATATTCTCGGGTGTACGCACTGTTTTTGGCTTTTCACGCTTTGGTTTATCGATGAGGATGCCAGTTTCTTTCACTTTTTTCACAAGATAACGAACATACGGACCATATTCGTTCAGCGGAAGGATAAAACTAATTATCTGTCAAATCAGACATGAGCTAAGTGTTACCATTCACGAAATAAGCACTAGTTGAAAAAAAAACGTTAGATGGCGGACCCTTTATATCGTTACATATGGAAACATATATTATTATAGTTGACTATATATAACTATATATGACTATATAAACTTTTTGCTCTGATCATTTTTTTAACAGAATTTTTTCTAATATAATTACGATATTTTCAAATATTTAAGAAAACGTCACATGCCACTGAAAATTCGTTCGTGTACCAGCGCTGTCCTAGAGAATACGTGTACAAAGCATAAAGAAAATTTAATGCCCTCCGTTCAGATTTTGGCCGATCTATCATGAAATGGGCTATATTTTTTATTTTTCAAATTTTTTTTTTACAATATCCCATAAACAGCTTTTGAAATGATGAATTTGTGGTATAAATTTGTTCATTGTAGTTTTTTTTTTGTGTTTAAATTTTTAGAAATTATTCTAGATTGTCCTCAATTAGTGCTTATTTTATAAGCTATTCATTTTTTTTTTTTTTTTTGACATAAACTTTTTATGTAGCAACAATATATATTGACTGTATCATATGTATCTTGTAAATGGCTGCTACTGTTTTGGATTTCAGTTGTTGCTGATGCCTGCTGCTGCTATTGTTTAACTTATTCATATGTCATTGTCATTAATTAAGTTTTCAATTTGAAAATTCTTTAATTTCAATATTATTTTGTTGTTGATGTGTTGGTGTTTGCTTACTTTTTATGTTAAGTATTATGTCATACCATAGCATTTTCCCTTTTTTCAGTTTTTTTTTTTTTTGGTGGCAGTTGATTTTTTTTCGTTGTAATAATTTCATTGAAATTAATACGTTTTGTAACACTTGACTTGTTGCTGCATCATCATGGTTTAATAATTATGCTAGTTTTTTTTTAATTTTTTTTTTTTTTTATTTTTAATATTTATATTTATATTTTGTAACGGTAATTAATTCAAGTTTTATCTTGCCACAAACATAATGATCCCCTTGAATTTTATAAACAATTCAAGTTTATTGTTCTAACATTGCAGTGCCATATTTTAAAGGCAATACAAGTGTTGTAATATTTAAAAATTGAGGGTAAGATGGTCTTACTAAGAACATGACTTTTTTTTTTAATTCTTTTATTTTATATTTCATTGACAATTCTGTCTTCTATATAAAAGATAGTTTATTAAATAAAAAACAAACTAAAATGCATTAAAGTGGAAACATTAATATCTATTAAGCGATATTTGTCTGTATGGGGAAAGGCGAAATACTTGGCCAATAGTTGATTACTGGTTTTCTGTCAAATTGTTTGTTAATACACTGCGTTTATAAAACTTTGTCAATTTTTGAAAATGTAAATAAGACTGAATTTTAAAATTAAATGTCCCGAGAAAAAACGTTTACATATAATTGTGCTTTATTTTATATAAAAATACAGTAGTGGTCAAAACATTTGGAACTGAGATCGCATTTGTTGATTTCATTGATTTAATTTCTTCAAATCACACTTACTTACTAAAATTTATTTTTTACATATTCTTCATAAATTGTTTTATGTTAAACAAATAAAAAAAAAAATAATTCCGTTAAATTAAAACAACAAAAAAATTAATAATAATAGATGTATTCAAAATGCTGGTGTTCAAAACATTTGCAACTCTCATTATTCTTACTCTTAAAGAAACAATTTATACTAACAAATGCTAGGATATAACGGTAATCGCATTCCTTTTTAATATGAGATTCAGGCCGTTACATTTTTTAAACAAATTTATTATAATTATTTTTCTTTAAAAGTTGTAATAAGATGTTGGAAGCATAAACATCGTAAGAATAATTTTTGTAAAAAATGGCAGGAAATAAATACAATTCTGATTTTAAATCAAAAGTTTTAAATGATTTTCAAAATGGACTTTCCCAAAAAGAAATTTCTCCGTTCCAAAATCAACGATTTGCCGCATTGTTAATAGTGGTAACATCCACACAACTCATAAAGATGGAAGACCCCGTATTACAACTGTAAGAGAAGATCGGAAAATCAAGAATTTTTTTACAAAATATCCCAAAGCAGTTCCCAGAGAAGCTAAAATTGAACTTTTAATAGATGCCAGCGTTCCCACCATTAAAAAAAGAGCCCGAGAATATGGTCTTAGAAGTTATAGATGTACAAAAAAACCGTTTGTGTCGGAAAAAAAAACCGAAAAGCTCGGCTTGACTTTGCACGCAATCATTTGAACTGGACTCAACAGCAATGAAAAAACGTATTGTGGTCCGATGAGTCTAAATTCAACCTCCGGGGATCAAATAGACGAGCAAACGTTCGAAGACCACGAGGCGAAAAGTTTGATCCCAGATACACAGCCGCCACAGTGAAGCACGGAGGTGGAAACATTATGGTGTGGCGGTGTTTTTCAGGAAATGGGATTGGCCCAATTCACCGCATTACTACACTGATAATTAACCATGCGTAAAATTACGAAAAAATGTCAAAATAACCAAATTTTTTGTAAAATAAACGAAAATTTGTACATTGTACGAATTTTTTTGTAGTTTTGACAATAAATTCGTTTTTTTATGCATGGATTATTATGAGTGTAGCATAATGACGGCCACAATCTATAGAGATCTTTTGAGTTCAGTTATGCTTCCGTATGCTGAATGGGAAATGCCACTCTAATGGACCTTTCAGCACGACAACGACCCAAAACACACGGCGGGGGTAAAAGTACAAATTTGGCTCCAGGAAAATGAAATTAATATCATGTCGTGGCCGGCTCAATCTACCGATCTCAACCCGATTGAGAACATGTGAATGATTGTAAAACGGAATATCGACAATAAAGTATTCCGAAATGGTGAAGAACTTTTCGTCGAGTTGGAGAAGCAGTGGAATGAAATTTCTGACTATTATATTATAATAAGCTCATTGCCTCAATGCCTAAGAGATGTTCAGAAGTTATAAAAAATAATGGCTACGCTACAAAATACTGAGCGTTAAAACCATTGTTTGTATTTCCTGTTAATTACTTTAAGAGTTGCAAATGTTTTGAACACTGCACTATCGACAAATTTTGTTAAAATTACTTTTTTTTTATTTTTGTGAAGCTATGAATAATTTTTTTTGTATTTGTAAAATAATATGCTATAACTGAATTTAATAAAAAAAAAAAAAAAACAAAAACTTATACCACAAATCTTTTTGATCAACAAAATTATAATTATCTAAACCATGATTTCAGTTGCAAATATTTTGAACACCACTGTATAATTAATCAACTGTGCAATTAATCAGCTGGATAATACTTATTGTACACTTTCGGGATACCATAAAGTACATTAAAATTTAAAAAAGATTTATGCTGTAACTTTTTTGAAAAGAGCAACTAAGTAATACACTTAATATTTTTTATGGACTTAACATATATTATAGGATGATCATATATTTGTATGAAATTAGGTATATTTTTATCCAATCATATACAAAAATGTAATATTTAGTGCAATTTTACAAGACTAAAACTCGAATCTAATTATATTTACATGTATCAGTTCACATACAATCATATACTATTATAAAAGGTCAAAATACGGATACAATAACATCTTGTTCTTATATAATTATATCTATTTGTATCAGTTTGTACCTAACTGATACAATTAGATACTAAACTGATACAATCTAACTCAATTCTATCGGGTCATAATTCGGATAAAATTGTACTGCACATTTATCTAATTGCATCAGATTAGATCTAAAGCCATACAAACAGATGCAAAATTGTATGGGACACATTTCGGATAGAATTTAATAAGATTACATATTAGGGTGGGTCGATTTAGCAATCGATATTGTGTCATCGATTTTTCTATAGCTTTTGGCATGAGGAAAAAAAGTTCCACTACTCTTTTCTTGATGCGGTCCTATCAGTGATGCATTTTTAACTTTTTGTTTTGGGACAAATTGACAATTTAAAAGGGCCAAAATACCATTGATAGGGCCAAAGGTACTATAGTACCTTTTTTGGTACTATTTGATCCGGAAAAGTACCATGGTACTCCTTTGACTCTTTTAGTACTATTTACATATAAATAAAAATTAAAGATTGAGTTTGAATTTTAACGTCTTTTTCACACAATTGCAATTAATATTATAATTAATTTGCAATTTTATTTTATTTTAATTGTGAAAGACGTGGTAGAGAAGAACGAGTGTATTTTCTAAAAATCATAACTGCATTGTAAATTTTTCAATTTTCCTGAATAGCAGTTTCTGCACTTAGAATACTATGTAGGTAATGACCACAGCAAATGTAGTTGAAAACAAATGAAATTTCACTTAAAGAAAGGACGACTTACATTACAGTAAATTCAACTACCATTGTGATTTGTTTTTTAATGTTCAAAAAATGACTAACAACTGTAGTAAAAATGAATCACATGGTAGTAAAAAATAAAAACACATTTATTTTTTTAATGAATAATAAATAACAAAAAACAACTGTAAAAAGTGAATGTAAAATCATAAAACAGTGATTTGATGTGGTTTGTTAGTAAATATTTTAAATATTTTAATTTGTTCTACAAATGACTGACATTCACATTAAAAATAAAGAAACTGTATTACAACCAAACAACTACATATTTTTAAAGCAGAAGTTCCCTGAGTGTGGTATTGAACCTTCGTCAGTGACCCTGTTTTTTGAATAATGTAATATTTGTTATGTTTTTATTTGTTCGATTGCGTCTATATGAAATTTTCTGTGCAATCACTGACCGTGGTATAGATAAACTGATTTCTAATGCCACATGCACTCGCACCACACGTTAGACAGTGCGCTTTAGCTCACTGATCTATCCTCAGGTCGAGTTTTGTTGTGATTAAAACTAGTTTTATTCAATACACGGTGTTTTTGTTCTTGCATACATAATCTCAGAAGTACAACTCCAACAACACAATAGTTCTATTTTTAGAAACTTCAGAGAAACTTCAAGATTCAACATTTAATTCAATTACCCATTCATAAATTAACACTTATCAAATGTATTTATTTGGACCCAATCGTTGTAAATGGAATTGATTAAAGATGATTTTATTTGAGTTCGAGTAAAAAAAAAGTGTTCGAAAAGTGAATAATAAATATTTTAAAAAAGTACAATTGAAAAAAGGCAATTGCCAACATCTTCAAATTTTGAATTGTGATTCTAAAATCGAATGAGTAATGAAATAGATTTCCTTGCAAAAAAAGGCGAATTTAAGAAAAAGTCTGATAATTTTTATAAATTCTGTAACTAAAATCAACTAAATTTTGTTTTTATATGCAAATAAATTTTAAAAACGTTAATTTATAATAAAAACTTGTATTTAGTACTATAATGGTCGAAAAAGTTCTATTTTTTATGATGGTTGGTACTATTTGAAAATCCCATTTATCATCCCTGTAGGGCTATATTTTTTAAAAAATTCGATTATTAGATTTTTACTAAAATAAAAATTATATTAATTTGTTAATTAGAGTTCGTCATTTTAATGCTTTTTTAAAAATGCAAGACAAACCCCTCTGACAATAAAGTTTAACATATTTTATGAATTCTCATAAATTATTTCCGCTCTTGCAAAAACATAACATTTTTAAAAAGCCTCCAAAAACACATTTTTTTACTAAAAAATGAATTGCGGCACTTCTTTTAAAAATTTGGACAAATATAAAAAGATTTAAAAATGTTATCGTCCTGCATTCAAAAATTTTAAAACATGACCTCCTGGTACGAAAATATATGATTTTGAATGCGATTTTTATAAAAAATTAAATAACTCAGGCAAATTTCATAAAAGTCTGAACTAAACGGTTTAAAGTAGTTAGTTCAATTTTGAGCTGAAAGGGCCAAAATAGATAAGAAAGTACCACAGGGCCATCAAGCAGTCAGAAGTGCCACAAGTGGCCCTATTGTGCCACGTTTTGCATCACTGGGTCCTATATATAAGATTCTCTCAGTCGTATTTCTATTCTCACGCGCTCATATGTTATATTGTATTGTATGTGGCAATGTATATCAGTGGTCGGCAGAAAGAGAGAATATGAATGTATTGGTGTTGTACACTTTAAGAAATAAGTTTTTTTTTCTGTACTAATCTATACTAATATTAGAAAGATGTAATACTATTATTGTTTGTAGGAGGTAATCTCCGAAACTTCTCATCCGATTTAGAAAAATTGTTTATTAATATTTAGACTGATTGAATGAATAAATGAATGAATGATTGAATAATTGAATAAATAAATGAATGAATGAATTACTCTTCCTATACAAAATATATTGAATAAATGAATAAATAAATAATTAGAAAAAATTAATAAGTAATGAAATAAATTATCGATAAGTCGATATTTGTATTCATTGAATTAAAAAAATTAAAATAATTCATGTTCTTTTTTTTTCTCTATTAAAAAAAGTAAAATTAGTTCAAAATAAAAATTACAAATAATAATCATAAAAAACGTATTTCATTTTGTGTACTTAAATTATTTGTTCTTAAAAAGTATTCCATTAGATATCACCATAGTTTTATTTGGTTGCTATATTGCCTTGTTAGGATTATGATTATTAATAAACATTATTTTTGTTAACAAAATAAATGAATGAATAAATAAATAAAAAAAATAAATTCAATAATTCAATTCAATAATTTCAATTCTCTAAAATTTTAAGAGTGTACTTTATTTCTTCTACAAAGCGGCATAGACCTACTTGGTTGATAGCGAACATACGACTAAAAGAAATAATAGTATTTCTTGTGCTCTTAGCTGTGAGTTTTGTTGATATTCGTGTTGTGTACGTGTAAATAGCCGATTGTGTTCGGTTCCTGAGTGCTATGAGTGCCGATCACTGATGTATATTTGCATGTATTGTATGTCACCTTGGAAAGGTAATATTTAAAAAAGATTAAATCAACCAATTTTTTGTCGTAGTGGAACTTTTTTTCCTCATGCCAAAAGATATCGAAAAATCGATGGCCTAATATCGACAAATTTTTGTCCTTTTTTTTAATCGGGGTATTAAAAATGGATGAATTTATTCAAAATATTAAAACAAAGTGTTGTTTTTATGAAAATACAACTCCAATGACTGACTTGTTCTTTTTTTAAATATATTTGTTGTTGTTCTGTTTTTAACGACTTTTTTTGGTGTTACCATATGGTAAATAAGGGCTGGCTAGGGGTCTGGTTTAAGATATACATATAAGTATTTTAGAGTTTTGATATTTCTATTGTTGTAAACTGCTTGTGAAAGGAAAAAATTTTCATCAATGAATAAAAAATAAAAAAAAATAGTTGCAATTTTGTGTGTTATCTAGCAAATTTTCGATGAAAAATCACAAATTTCAATTTTGACAACCGATTTTTAAAATTTTTTTTCTAAAATATTTTCTGTTCTGGCACATCTATGTACTTTTTGGACGTTTTCCAAAAAAATTGTCCCTTTTGTTTTCATTAATTATTTGTTCATAACCTGATGAAAAAAGTTCCGATTTGGGTATATACACTCATAATAATCTATATGTAAAATACACGAAAACCGTTGTTCATTTTACGAAAGTTTTGGTTATTTTGACATTACGAAAAAATTTGTAGAATATACAAATCACATTTCGTAAAGTTTTGTAAAAACTTTTTTTAAATAAAAATGTGGTGCATACCTTACGGGTTTATTTTAAAATTAAAAAAAAAAATGTAATGTGGTGCCACACCAAAATCGAACTCACGATTTCAGTGACGTCCTGCTGTGTTGAAGTAGACCCCTCTACCATTTGCACCAAAGTAGCTGATGCAATACAACAAACTAAAAAGGAACTTAAGTCGAAAAAATTATGAAATTTTTATTAAAACTAGAAAAATATGCTACAAATATTTAATAAAAAGGAAAAATAGCAATTAAATATTTTTATTATGTTTATTGAACTAAATAAAATAATATAATTTTTTATAAATATATCAAATAATATATTAAAAAACAAAATAAAAAAATAATAAAATAATAACAATAAAAAACTTAAATAACAATTTCAAACTAATTGCATTTTATTATTAAATATTTTATCTTTTTAAATATTTGTTTTATTGAATTTCATACTAAACCCGGCAAATAAAGTGGAAGTAGTGTTTTCGGGTCCTCTTTAACTTGTTTTATGATCCTCTTTATTAAACAAAATACAAAATATCCATTTATATCAAAACACAAAAATAGTAATAATGAAATAAAAAAATAAAACATAGAAATTTAAAAAACATTAATAAACAAAAAAAATATAAAAACTAAAAAAAAAAAAAAATTTGTCCTGGCCAGGAGTTGAACTTGCATCCTTCTGACTGCAAATCCGACCTCTAACCACATCAACATCCATATGTAATATTTGTAACATTACAAATTTTTGTACAATGTACTAAAAAATATTACGAAATCATGTTTGTATTTTTTACGAAATTTGTAAATTTATATAATTTGTTTTATACAAAAGTTTTGTAATATAAACAAAATGTTTGTACATTCTACGAAAAAAAATTTACGAAAAATATATTTGTATTTTTAAGCATGGATTATTATGAGTGTATAAACATATGTAGTAAATTCATATCACATCATATCTTAGTTGATCTGGAAAATGGCATACATTACATTATCTCATGTTATTCCATGAGATCTCAACTGATATTATTTGATCTGAAAAATGGGTCTATCTAATTTGATCAAGTTATATATAAATTGATACAATTTAATATAACTTCATAAAATCCTTTAAAATTGTTTAGAAATCCGCACTAATATTTTGTTTCACATTTCAAATAATAATGAAACTTTAAATACAAATCAATGGGCTTTATACATTAGATGTGATTTTAATTTGCAGCGATGCCAACTAATTAAAAGCAAAAAGCGCCGGTCGGACACTAAAAAAGAGCTAAAAAACGCTAAATGTAAATAAAAAAACTTATTTTCAATATTAAATCCAATATTTCAATTTAATATTAAATTTTATCTATTTGAGATCAATTTTTTTATTTATTTATTTCTTGTTTTTGTACAAAAGTTATACAAAGAAAATAACAAAAATAAAAGAAAAAATAAAATATTTAAAATATTTTTTAAAATACTCCATTAAATTGGTAATTTTCGAATAAAACTTTATTTTCCTCTTCTTCTTCGGGCCACAATATAGTTTTTATAAAGTATTTCGACTTTTTATAAGTTTGGTTTGAATTAATTTTTAAACAAACGTGTGGTGGTATTTCATAGTTCGAGCAACTAGTGTTTTTTCGTTTTAGTCCATATTTTATATGAATTAAACAATTTGAACGCTAAATGTTCTTTCAACTTCAGCATTAGAGTAAGGCAATGTTAATAGCTTCAGGACATAAGTTGAATGATGATATGGATTTTCATCTAAAGAATTTCTAAAGTTATGAACTTCGATTCAAAATGCATCTGTCCTATCCAAATTTTTCCATTTATACAAATTTAAATTTTTTATACAATTTTCCAAGTTTACAATTTCGTTTTCATTGTTTATAAATTCTTTTATAACAGCTGTTGTATGTTCTGTATTACTTGTGAAAATGTTGTTAACACTAAGTGCAGAAATCTTTTCTAAAATTTCAAAATTTGATGGTAGCTTTGCTCTTATTTCATAAATAAGACTAAGTAAATTCTACTAACTTTTTTTAAATTGCTTTTTTCGCTTTTTGTAATATTGGCATCAGAACAAGCTTTTTCAAAACTGTAACCTAAGTAACAATGTTTATTTATAACAGGTTCAATTACACCTTCCATATAATCAAAACCATCCATTGGGATTATTATTTTATTGCTACGCTTTGCAGTAAATGATACAAATCACTAAAAAGTTTGTATGATCTGCACTTGTTTAAAAATATCTGTTATTCTTTACCTATTACAGAAAAGCCCCAATTTGAAATGCAGTCGTAAAAAAAGTATTTATTGCGTTTTCAACTTTTAGTGATTGACAAAAATAACATTTTTATTGACTTAGCTTCCAGATTATTCAAAAACTTTTTATAAAAATCTGTGCTGCAATTAAAAAAGAGCTAAAAGCGCTAAAAAAAATTAAAAAAAGCACCACCCTAGCGCTTTTTTCTTAAAAAAAGCTAAACGAAAAAAGTACGCGCTGTGAGCACTCAAAAAGCGCTAAATATAGCGCGAAAAAAGCTAAGTTGGCATCGCTGTTAATTTGACTAATACGTGATAAAATATACAATCGTATGTATAAGCTATCGATTTGTTTTCTTGTTTCTACCATATATGTTTCTATTTAATTATCAGAGAAGGTAAATTAACTTTTTTTTGTATTTTTTCACTTTTTTGGAAACTTTAAACTTTAAAAAAGCGTTTTCTTAAGATTTTATGATTATAATTTCATTTTTAGGATTTTCTGCCTTAACTTGTTTTTTTTTACTCATAAATATTATTTAATCTTCTAACTTTGAACTTTGTTTTACGTGTAGCTTTTCTAAGTTTTTACTTTTGCTTTTTTTACAAAATTTTGTTTGCTTTAAATGCATTGAATTTTCATTTTTTGTCTTTTCTGATAATAGTTACACTCAAAAAAAAAAAAAAAAAAATAAGTTAGTAGAAAAATTAGTAAAACATCTTGTAAATCAAGTATACTGTTGCTCAGCAAATTTTTTGCTGAAATTGTGTTTTCAGCTAAAATTTTAGTTATACTTATTCAGCACTTAACAGTTTTGAACTAATGTTTTACTAATATTTTACTAATGTTTTACTAATTTATTTTGCTAAAAAAAAATTGCACATTATTAAAGTGTACTAAAACCAGATTGAAACATATACGCATGCAGTAGATATCGCGGCATGTCAAGATATAGCAGAGACCAGGAAAATGATACTAAAAATCAAAAAGTGTTGATTCCAGTTTGTCAAAGAAATTGATTATTAATTAAATAAAAGACAAAATAATATATTTAAATTTTATAAAAACAAAATGTATATGTGTAAACTAAATTTTTATATTGGTAATTTATGGAATGATAGTAAATTGCAAACAAATATACCTTTAGGTGGACAGACTTAAGCGAAAGTTAAGGACACACAGCTTAGGTAAATTTTTTATATTTCCTCTCTATATTTGCAAATATAGGGTTGTTTATGCGTGTGTCATATTTTGTTTTTTTTTTTTTTTGTTACGGCATTTGGCTTTATTCAAAATTGTCATAATTTAGACAACCATGGATGTAAGTAGTTGAAATACATTTTTATATGTTATACATACATATATAATTATTTCTATATATTTTCAGATATTAAATTAAATCATGTCATTTTTATATTTTTTAATGTATTGTCAATTTTTTTTTTTTAAAGAATCACAATTTTTTTTTGTTAGGATTTTCAGCAAACAAATTAATTAAACTATAATTTTTCTACAATATTACCCTACTAATATTCAGCAAACATTTTATTAATTTTTAGCAAGGATTTTTTTAGCCCCCCGCCAAACACATATTCTGAAACCTTCGAACAAACACATATGTCTGGCCAGACCCCTATACGTTTTCATGCATTTGTATGGCAAAAAGGGTACCGTAACTTTGAATTGAATGAAGTATGCTCGTATACTATTTGGGTAAAAATGTAAAAAAAATTTTTATTCATTTTGTGGAATGCATGAAAAACAAGTATAATCAACTTTAGAATGTCGTTGGCACACAGAATTAGTGCATTTGGTGCAGTAAAAACATGTCTTCCTACGCAGCTTTTCGTCTTGCGTGAGACAAATTCTGCAATGTTTTCTGGAATTCGGTGTACTAGGGCCGCTTTGTGGGTTAGGCAGCATGTTGCTGGAAATATTCAACGGCCTTCCAAAGAAAGATTCAATGGCCAAACGGGTTGTATGTTGTCTCAAAATTGTATAGGGGTCTGGCCAGGCATATGTGTTTGTTCGAGGGGGGACTTTTTTCTTTTGCAGTTTTCGTCGTGTTGGAACGATATTTTTGATTTTTTTTTACAGATAGAAAGCCAACAATATTTTAAGCAGCTACCGGGAAATACAGGTATCTACCTAAACTAGAAGTATGTTCAATTAACGCTCAAAAATGAAATATGACTGGCCAGAACCATTTGTTTTTCCAAGGGTTAATTAACTAAATGTTAGCGGAACTTTTGCTGAATTTGCTATTTTTCGCAAAAGATTTCGCTGACATTAGCAATTGTTTTGCAAGCACCCTCCTGACTAAAATTTTGTTGACTCAACAACATATTTTTCTGACTTTATTGATTTTTTTTAGTGTATCATATGGTAACAGGGCATTTTGAATGTGCTAGAGGCAGGATCAAAAAATGGATTACAGCCTTTTTATACTCAGGTTATTACTAAAGCAAAATATCTTTTCAAAATTGAACAAAACAAGATTTCTAGAGTGTTTCGGGTTACAACAGCTACAAATGTAGTAGTTTGTTTTAGAAAGATTAAAGAATGCTGAATTTGATAAGGGATAAGGACATTATGAAATTCCATATCATGATTTCATGCTCCCCCAAGTAAAATCTTATAATTTTTTATAAGACAACATCGTTAAATTAAAATTGAAATCTAATTCCAGTAAAAAACTTACTTTTCTTAATGTCAAATAATTAAAACTTATCTTTTTTTAGGGATAATTAAAAAGATCTAACTACAATAACTTAAAAATTTAAATAATTTTAACTCCACCACTTTTTTTGTATTGTATTTATTAAGTAAATAATTTATTGAATAATAAAATTAAATACTAGGCGTGTCAATTAACAATTTGATATGATCTTTTATCGAATAATAACAAAAACCCAAAACAATTTGTCATGGGAAACCTCAAGACAATAACCCAGATCTCTATTAAAATGCCAAAAATTAAAAACATTTTAAATTGAATAGATAAAATATCACTTTACGCTATTGATTTAAAAAAGTAAAAACAACAATATTATAAAATTAGGGTGGCAAAATATATCTAATAAGTATGAAATGATCTCATGGGAAATAAATAAAAAAGCAAAAAAAAAAAATAAAAATAAACTCATATCAGACATTGTAGACTATCTTTATTTTTCGAGTTCATATAAACGCCTTTTCGGGTTTTTATATCAAATAAGTGACAAACAATAAGATAAAATAATAAAAAAAAAACTCTGGTAATCCATACGCAATTTTTAGTATAATATTTATACAATTCTTATATTTGACGTTTTCATCATCAAGTAAAGCATGGACACGATAAAAGTTTTACAATTTCAATTTCATTATTACCTTTTATATAATTTCATTATTACCTTTTTTTTTTATTTTGACCGACTAAACGATCAAATGAAGGGCTTAGTGCAAAAACTTGATAAGCCACAAAATTAAAGTAATGAAATAATCGCCTTCAAAGTGTAACAACAATGTAGAAAATAAGGCTTTAACTAAACCAGACTGTAAGCATACATAATAGGTGCTTAAGGAAGGCTTCCATTACATACCCGTTCATAGATGATAGAAATCCATCGGAAACTGCTTTTTTACAAAAAAAAAATTGTGGCTTATCAAGTTATTGCACAAAGATAAGTAAAGAAGTTCATAGTCTGAAAAGTGGTAGCAAATTAGATGGTTTTTCTTGATACTTGTAAAAAGTGCCAAAATGTGTCTTCTTTACATGCCCTTCTTCGGAAGACTATAAGACAGTAAAAACCATTTTATTAAGACAATGTGGCCTATCAAGTTTTTGCAGAAATTTTATTTAGAATTTTTTAATTTTGAAGAAATGATATCTGTATTTCAGGCATTTAGTGCTGTAGAAACTTGTAATAAATGCCAAGATAATTTTGGATTTAGTATCTGTTGCTCGAAAATCCTGCAAAATAGCAACTATTTCCTCAAAATAAAAAAAATCTTAAAGAGAATTTATGCAATAACTTGATAAGCCACGTGGATTTGAAAAAATGGGTTTCACTGCCTTATAGTCTTAAAGCGATTAGAAGACACCTCTTGGCACTTATTACAAGTATTTAGAATATAAAAATCCAGAAAAACAGCGACTTTTTCTTAAAAATAAGAAAATCTTAAATAAAATTTCTGCAAAAACATGATAAGCCAAATTGATTGTAAAGATATGGGTTTCAATGACTTCTAGGCAGCTATTAAGCAAGATGTTTGAGCTATAAATGCTTGTAATAAGTGACAGAATGTGTCTTCTATTACATATCCGTCGGTGGAAGTCTAGAAGAGTGTAAAAAGCATTTTATTACGTCAATGTGGCTTATCAAGTTTTTGCACAAATTTTATTTGGAATTATTTAATCTTAAAGACTAGGTAGTTTTTTGAAGGATTTTCATGATATATATATATACTTATATATATATACTTATATATATACTTACTTTAATTGCAAAGATATGTCTTCTATTTCATGTCCATCGCTGGGAGACTAATAGACAGTAAAGCCCATTTCGTTAAATTAATGTGGCTTATCAAGTTGTTGCAGAAATTTTATTTAGAATAATTTTACTTTAAAGAATAGATGACTGATTTGACGGATTTTCGTGATAAATATACTTGTTGTAAGTGCAAAGATGTGGCTTCTTCTACATGTTCCTCGCTGGGAGACTAGAAGATAGTAAAAAACATTTTATTAAATTAATGTGGCATATCATGTTCTTGCGTAAAAAAATATTGAAATATAGTCGAATTGTAAAAAGTAACATTTGCTCTAGATTTGAAAGTATTTGGAATATAGCTCAAACCATTTAAGTGGATATTGCTACCACGTTAGGTAATGCAATGAACACATAAAATCATTTTTTGAAAACGTGTGGCTTATCATGTTTTTGCACTAAGCCCTTCAAATATTTTTTCATCAAACGATTAATTTGTCAAAATTATTTAATTTATCGTACGAATAACGAATAAAAATAACTTTAAAAATACTCTATTAAAAAAAGTTTTTACAATAACTATTATCATAAAATTTTATAAATTCAGGACAATAAATCAGTGATAGCGGGCAATACCGCTAAAATACCCTTATAGATTTAAAAACCCTTTCAACTGACTATCGGTATCCCTAAAATACCGTTACCAAAATAATTAAAATACCGTTATCCATGAAATACTGTAACAGATATAAGTGAAATACCAATACCCCTAAAATAGCGTTAACGAAATAACTAAAATACCGTTATCCATAAAATACCGTTTTCGTAATAATTAAAATAGCGATATCCTTAAAATACCGTTACCGAAATAATCTGAAAAGATTAGAAGTAAAAATAATAACTGTGAATTAGGGTGGGGGGATTTGAACATCTTAATAGGCGCTTCGCGTTTCTGATTCTTGGGATTGTACTGAACAAAAAAGTCCACTAGACCATACGTCTACGATGAAAATCGAGCTTCCAGATTTTGACTTTTTAGCCGTATTTTGTGAAAGTAACAATGTGTGGGATGGACATATCTCAGGAAGTAGGAGGAGCTTATCCAAGATTATGGTATCAATCTCTTCTTTGGAAGATTCTCTAGCAGATTAATGCATAAAACATCATCCTAGCCTGCGTTAACGGGCTAAAAGGCCTTTTTAGCCGTTTTTTGTAAAATTAACCCACCTCGGGATAGACATATCTCAGGAAGTATCCAAGATTATGGTATCAAACTCTTCTTTGGAAGATTCTCTAGCAGATTTTGGGTGGGGTTTAAGGGGTTAATTTTTAATAGGGCTTTTTTGCCGTAAAGTCAAAATCTGGAATCTCGATTTTCACCGTAGGCGTATGGTCTAGTGAACTTTTTTGCTCAGTACAATCCCAAGAATCAGAAACGCGAAGCGCCCATTAAGATTTTTTTTTCTTCCATACTAATCGCCCCATCCTACTGTACATACATACATATGTTTTAGAAGTTTGATCACCATACCCAGTCATTGAAATTCGGGAGTGATGAGGCTAAAAATATCGGTGTGCTGGCATACTCATACCAATATAACTAAAATAACGTTACCCTAAAAATACCATTACCAAAATAACTGAAATCTCGTTATCCCTAAAATTGTGTTACCGAAATAACTAAAATAACGTTGCCGCTAAAATACCGTTACCGAAACAATTAAAATACCGTTATCGTTAAAAAAAAGTTATCGAAATAACTGAAATATCGTTACAACTAAAATAACGTTACAAAAATAAAAGAAAATAGAGTTACCCTTACCGATACCCACATCGAATCGTTGACCATCTATGCAGAAAACGAATTTCTCTTTGATTCCTATACTATTGCAAAATTGTTCTTAATATCATATTTCTTCATATTTTGATCTAAAGCTGCATTTACATTTACCATCGTAATCCAGTTTAAACTAGATTTCTATTATATGGCAGTCTATTAAATGACAAACCAACTAGATTTCAAAATCTAGTTTAAACTGGATTTCGAGGGTAATATTTTTAAAGGAAAACAATAAGTTTGTTATAATTTTTATTAATGTTTGTTCATATGAATGTTTGATGTTTGGCATGGGTCTGTTACCGCTTTCAAACCGTGTTCTGATGATGGGAACCTAGAAAATACCCGAAATAGATCTATCAACACATTCCTGAAAGGGTCAAATAATAAATTTGAAAACAAAAAACTCTATAGATTATTTGTTAGGACAATATCCTAATGAAGAAATATAGAGTATGGCCTCGAACTTGAATAATTTTCATTTTCATTGGAAAACAATATTTTCATAATTTTTGCATTTTTAAGAACAAACACAAATTTTTAGAGCACATTTTCAGTTTTTCTTTAAAAATTTATCATTTTTTAAATTACACACTCAGGGAACTTCTGCTGTAAATAATTGTAGTTCTTTGAGTTTTAATACCGAATCTGTATTTTTAATTGAAAAAAACAGTCATTTGTAGAAAAAATTTAATTTTTGACTACAATTGTAGTTCGTTTAGAAAAACAAACCACATCAAATTACTGTATTATGATTTTACATTCATTTAATACAGTAGTTTTTTGTTATTTAAAAAAAATAAAGCAAAACAATATTTGTTCATTTTTATGTAGTTCATTTTTACTACAATTGTGGTTCATTTCTTGAACAGTAAAAAACAAATGACAATGTTAGTTAAATTTACTGATATTAGCAATTTTTCTTCAGGGACTCTACCAGCAACAATAGTAATGATTTTAGTGACTTTTTTTAGTGTAGCGATTTATCATACTTTTGAAGCAAAAAAAAAATTAGGTATTTTTCGGTCAACGGATTGTAAAAAGTTTGAAATATTTAGCGATTTCTTTCAAAATTATTTAACTTTTTTATTTTCCAGCGATTTTTTAGTTTGATATAGCGGTATTTTCTAAAATTAGTTAATTTTCCAAAAGATTTCAATAAAAAGGTGTTTTTCTAAAATTATTCGTTTTATTCGATAAAGCGGCAAAATTTATTCGTATTATTCGGTATTCGAAAATCATGATTTTCAAATTGTTCGTGCGAAATTTTTTTTTTGTTCGTTTGATTAATCGAACAATTTCTATTCGATTGACAATCCAAATAAGAACGCCATAATTAAAGTAAATACCTTAAATTAAACATACACACAGAAAAATAAACTGCTTACCGGAGTAACGTAAAGTTAAAAGAGATAGGATTAAGAAGAAGAATCATTCTAGTTGAGAAATTAATTGTGCATTGGTATCAGTTAATTCTGTCTCTTCTGATCGAAACAATACTTGTGTGTACGTTGTGTGACAAAACTCCGCTTAGCCACAGTCATCGCTGTGTCGACCGTGGCTCAACTCGTTAAGAGGTGAGATTACGATGCATAGCTTGATGCTAAGGCAGTGAGTTCGAATACCAGTACGACACCAAAAAAGTAAAAAAGTTTTTCATATAGAGCAAATTAATAATATAAAATACTTTGTTCAATTGGCACATAAATTAACCACTGACGAGTCCCAGGAGGGGACGAAACTGCGGCAGTCTGTTGTATCCCTTGAGTCCGTAAAATTTTTCAATAAAAATGTTTTCTTCTTCTTCTTCCTGTAAAGAGAAGAAGAAGAAGTAAAGTTTTTACTTTGTAAAATTTTTTATCGTGTCCATGCTTTATGTTGACATTTCATTAACTAACACTAAATCCCCTCAAACTAACTGATAGTAAGTTTTGATGTCATTCACCAGTAGTGTTGACAAATATATATATTTATTTAAATTAAAAGTTAAAGAATCCAATAATTAATTGGCAAACTTTAAAACCAGACATGTGTCGAACATATAAAACCAAAATATAAATTTAAAATGAAAATCATAATTTTGCGCCATACCATTTTAGGAAACTAAAAGTATTAAAAAAGTTTTGATTTATTTAATAATTTTTTATTTAAATCACGATTTAACGGATCAATGACCATTTAAGAAAATTTCGGCAAAATATTTCAAAGGTTTATGACATTTTATTAGAAATTTTTGTGCAGTGAATAATTTAAAACTATTTTAATTGTCAAAATGATATCATTAGCTCTTTTTTTTTAACCAAAAAAGTGTTAAGTAAATTTTAAATTTTGCAACATATTTTAACGTATACATCAAATTAACCGCTAAAACGAGTTAAAAAGTTCGTGTTGGACATGGCGACTATAGGATACCCTGCACCAATCTGGTCAAAGGTTAATAGTTATTGGGTTAAAATGAAATCTGTCAATGTTTGTCTAAATATTAGTACACAACTAAAATATCAATATTAAACATGCACCAATTTTTAACAAATCAAAAATATTTGTATATGTTCAATTTATAATGAGCTTTCAACCTCCGTATATTTACAAAAATAAAGCAAATCAAACATATTAGCTAGGCTGATACTAGTATTTCGATCTGGCTAAAGATCTCATCAGAACCCGAAGTTTTAGAAAAGCTAAAGCCTATATAATAGGCAGAACTTTAACAAAAAACCTATTAATCATCAATTTTGCTCCATTCTTGTCTTCTTAGTAATCAAGCACGTGGTTAGGTCTTTTCCTAACAAGCATCATGACGGTACTAAACTTTGAAGACCAAAAATGTTCTATTTATATAAAAATTTTTTAGTGTGTACTCTGGCTCAAGTAATATTTTTTACAGTTATATTAGTTTTTTGTTTTTATATACATCGAGATTATTTTATGTTATTTTCAATTTATAACGAGCTTTTAGCCTTTGTATATTTACAAAAATAAAGCAAATCAAACATATAAGCTAGGTTGATACTAGTATTTCGATCTGGCTAAAGATCTCATCAGAACCCGAAGTTTTAGAAAAGCTAAAGCCTCCATAATTGACAGAACTTTAACAAAAAACCTATTAATCATCAATTTTGCTCCATTCTTGTCTTCTTAGTAATCAAGCTTGGGCCAATATAACTCAAAGTGACAGATTTGATCAAAATATTTTAATATATACTAGCTGTGGCGTGCAGTTTGACTGGCAATATGGAGTTTCTGGTTCGATTCCCTGCACAAAGATATTTTATGAAAGAAAGAAAAATCGTATCAGAACAAAGTCAACAATTTTGGATCTCGAACTTAATCAGGATTTCCGTTTTGAATAAGATTTTTTTAATATATGGGGCGTTTCATCTCAAGTGACCCAACTTTTGAAATCGATGTCTTCCGATCGGGATGAAATTTGCACCAAGGTCAGTCCTATTAGATAGAAAAAATTTTTCAACAAGATCGGTCAAGATCTCTGAGTTAGAGGGGGTCAAAATTTGGCATTTTGGCCGAACAGGTGCTTTTTCTCATCCATGAACTTATTACCTACACTCAAATAAAAAAGTTAGTAAAGTCAGCAAAAAACTTTGCTGACTCAGCAAAATTTTAGTCAGGAGGGTGCTTGCAAAAAAATTGCTAATGTCAGCAAAATATTTTGCTTAAAACCAGCGAGCTAATTTTTAGCAACAAAATTAGTAGATTCAGCGAAAGTTTTGCTAACATTTAGTAGATAAGAAATTTAAAAACGCTTAATAAAATTTTTGCTGAATATTAGTAGACTGAAAAAAACTCAAAAAATTTGTAGAAAAATTATATTTTAATTAATTTTTTTGCTGAAAATAATAAAACATATTTTGGTGATTCTTTTTAAAATAATTTACAATACGTTACAAAATATAAAAATGTTCATACTCCCAAATTGACCATATGAGTTAATGTAATATCTAAAAACAATAGAAATAATTATATATAACATAAACGAAATTATCTTTGAACTACTTACATCAATTATTGTCTAAATGATGCTATCTTTTAAAGGAACGCAAATGCCGCAAAAAATTATAGAAACGAAACGAAAAACTAACAAAATATAACATATACAACCCTTTTTTGCAATAAGAAAAAGGAAACAGAAAAATCTACCTAAAATGTATGTCTTTGTCTTTCGCTTTAGTCTGTCTACTTATTGCATATTTGTTTGTAATTTGACCAACACTACATGAATAATCGTTATAAACATTTAGTTTACAAATACACATTTAATCTTTATTAAATTTAAATATTTTATTTTGTCTTTTATTTAATTAATAGACAATTACTTTCACAAGCTGGTGAGGATGCAAAATGTAAGTTGTTTTAATCTACAATTTTGTTTTATGTATGAAAAACAGATACAAAAATCTTCATGGTTGATTTTTTTATATTATGTCTTACTAGAGTTGTTTTTTTTAGTATAATTTTATTCGTCACTACTCCATCGTGACATGCCGCGACATCTAAGTCATTCTAGGTATATCTTTCAGTCTGGTTGTCGTTCACACTATTGATTTTTAGCAAAATAAATTAGTAAAACATTAGTAAAATATTAGTAAAACATTAGTTCAAATCAGTTAAGTTCTGAATAAGTATAACTTAAATTTAAGTTTAAAACATAATTTTAGGAAAAAATTTGCTGAAAAATAGTATACCTGTTTTACAAGATGTTTTCTAACTTTTCTACTAAATTATTTTTTTGAGTGTATTGTTCTTAGCAAAATATGTCCTAAATAGTTTAGATAGCTATTTCTTCAATCTTTCGAAAAAAAATATCAAAAAATCAAAATCAAAAACTCTTTTGACTTTTCTTAGATCTTTTCCTTTAAGAGCTTTTGGTCGCTTAGTGGGATGCAAGTGGGATATCTACCAAAATAAATGTTTTTTAACTCAAGACAAAGGTTTTTCAATTTTTAGCATATGAACTATTTCGAACTATTTTCTATTTGTGTGTAAGTCTTTCTAAAATCATAAACATAAAACTTATACTGAGAAACTATACAAATTAACCTATTCGACGGTATGTAACATACCTAACATTTCATACCCTCGATACTGTAATACCCACAATATGTTAACCTCAGGAATAAAATCACTTTTTTTTCTATAGATATTTTGAAAAATTATTTTTTTTTATTTATTTGTAATAATAATTAAATTAATATATAATAATAGTAATAAAAATAAAAAGATAAATAATTTAATAATAATAATAATAATTTTTGTATTTGTCCGGTCCCATTCCCTATGGGGAATGGGACCGGTTCTACATGTGCCACAGGATCGGTCCCTTCGTGCCAGAGACCAGTCCTCTGCTAAACCCTACCTTATGTAAACAACTGGCAACTTTAACATTGGCTTGTCATAGGAGGGGGTCATTTGTCCTGCTTTAAACCACATAGTGGCATGCCACAGGACTAACCAAAGATGGACATACAACAAGACTGTCGCAAAAGGCTCATGTCGTATAAAATAAATGAAAACTAAACAGCTTCCAATGTGTAAAATTCTGGTCAACTGGCTTTTTCTTGTTAATAAGCATTCTGGTTAAGTGGTATGTCCTTCCTTTACCAGTCACAGGATTGGTAAGTTTAGGACAATTGACACTGCTTAACCCACTTCAGTATTAAATTATACCAGTCCTGTGATAAGTTCTTCTTTAACCAGTCACTTTTAGGAAAATTGACTCCTCATTCCCCAAAGGGATGTTAAACACAGAATTTTGTAATTTATTTCTGTGTACGAATTTTAAAATAAAATCTGAAAATATTTTGTAGACATTCACTGTAATGAGAGTGTTTGTTAAAATAACTTTCGCAAATATAAACTTTTTTGGCTGAATTTTGACACACATCATTTTTGAATCCAATTACATATAATACTAAAATATGAACTCATAGGTCGTCCTTTTTCGCTTATGCTGTCATATTAATTTTAGGCACATTTCGCACTTTTGTCATTAATAGCACATTCTTTTTATTTCTTTTTTACACCAAATAATTGTTTAGATGTGTTTTTCTGCAAAAATGCTTTGATCGATTGAGAAATGGGATTATAAAATGTACAAAAATGGTAAACTATAGTAAAAATTGAGAAAAAAAAAACGTGAATTTACTTGTTAATGCAGCACATTTATTAACAAAATTTGATAACTGAATGTGAATGAAGGTCTTTTATGTATTTACCATAAAATAACTAAAATAAAATATTTGATTTTTAAAATTTTATGTATGAAAAACTGCGTTAAAACATGCAACACTTTAATACAAATTTGCGGAAAATCTAACCTATAAAGTGAAAATTAAAATCACCATTGCCTAAATATTTAGGATCAATGGTTGGTACTCTTGCTTTCGCGCAGTGTAATTTTTTTCTATTAGTGTACAAATACTTATTCGAAATGGATTTTCAAATAATTTTAAAGAAATATTATTCAAGTTCGAGTCCATACTCTATATTTCTTTATTAGGATATTGTCCTAACAAATAATCTAAAGAGTTTTTATTTTCAAATTTATTAATTAACCACTTTCAGGAATGTGTTGATTAGGGTGAGGCGATTTGAACATCTTAATGGGCGCTTCGCGTTTCTGATTCTTGGGATTGTACTGACCAAAAAAGTCCACTAGACCATACGTCTACGGTGAAAATCGAGCTTTCAGAATCAGAAACGCGAAGCGCCCATTAAGATTTTTTTCCTTCCATACTAATTGCCCCACCCTAGTGTTGATATATCTATTTTGGGAATTTTCTAGGTTCCCATCATCAGAACACGTTTTGAAAACAGTGACAATCCCATGCAAAAACATCAAACATTCATATAACCTAGTTTTCCCACTTAATGAGAACTAATATATGAGCTCGAAGTTAAAGACTATCACCATTGATTGATCAAAAATACATTAAAAACTTGTTCGTTAAGTGCAAGCTCTACCTTTGGTAGATATACAATACACGCTTTACTTTTAACTTCCTTGTGTAAATCGAAAAAATCCTTTTTCAAAAAACATCTTTTCCTGTATTTGAATATTTGAAACCATAACATTATTACTGCTTACTCATCCCATCAAAATCCCTTTTGAGTGTTTAACGCATTCATTCATCATTTGAGCGTATTACACGCGGCCATTGGTCAAAATACCAAAAACACTGACACACACTTTGACAGCTGGTATGTGTATTTAAAAAAAAAAAAAAAAAAAACAGTTGTTATTTTAAACCCTGTTATAAAAAGGGATAAAAACTACCGAAAATTTTTATGATTATTTACACATTTGCATTACTTGGGTTTAGATAAACATCTATAATTTTGGGTCATTGGTCATCGTTTTTAACATTAGCCACTCGCACTCACACTCATACACTTCCTCACATTACAAATTTAAAACTATATAAAATGTAGGTCAACATATGAATGTAAAAATTTTACTACATACAAAAAGCATATTTGTATTTGTGCACAAATGTGTAAAATTTTAGTTTAATAGCAATTTTGTTGCTTAAACTGTCAATATTTGAAAATTTAACCAATAACCCAGTATTGACAAGGGATGAATTATGGATATGAAAATTTTGATCATTCTAATGATTAAAAGATTAATCTGAAAATATGTTTTCGGGGAACTGAAAAATTTAAAATATTAAATTTGTTTTATATTAAATTTGTTTTATATTAAGAAAAAGTTCAAGGTTTTCTTTGTTTTGTGTTCACTATTGTATAAGAAAAAGGTTAAAGTTTACTTCCTATATTTTATAATTTTTCGATTACCTTTACAAAAGGTCAGTTTTTTATTTCATGCTTTTAAAAAAAAATTTTATTATGAGCGAGTAAAAGGTATGTTTCAAACAAAAAATCCCCCCCAAAATGAAATTTAAAATGAGTCATTCCAAAAAATTTCTATTTTAGTCGGTTTTGTGGAATAGATGTGTTTGGATTTCATTTGAAGCAGGGTTGGCATTCAATAACTTTGCAGAATAACTACTACTGCAGAAACACTAAGACAGAAATTAAAATTTAAAGAAAAGCGATTCCATTAAAGCCATGTTTCTTCTTATGTAACCGGTTTTATTTGTCTATTTTAGCTGTTTGACTTTAAAATATCTTGAACTAAAGTCAAAATAACGTTAAAATACCGAAACGAAGATTTATAACGTTATTTTGTTGATTACACAAAATTTAATGTGTCGAATTTTTAAATAAACCCTGTAATATCAGAATACACATGCCACTATTAGTTAGAATCGTGCTTAGTCAACAATTTGCTGATAGTTCATAAATTATGAGTCTTAAAATACTCTAAAATATGTGCCTTTTAGTATAAGTACTCATAAGTACTCATAATTTAGAGTCCGAAATTCCTCAAAAACTTGATGATTTATAGGAATTCTGAATACAGATTCAGACCTTTTTTGCAAATCTTTCTAATTTATAATTTTCTAAAAAAATATTTTAAATTAGAAAATCAATAGTGTCCGACCGAACAGTTCGGCCAGAAACCTATATTTTGTCAGATTTTTGATATCTAGAGGCAATGATGACAAATTTTGGTATTGGAAACATGTTTGTTGAGCCGATTTAATTCGATTTTGTGTATAAAATTTAAGAGAAAAGCCGAAGTTTAGCTATAAAGTTAAAAGTTCGGCCGCCGAACTATTTTCAATTTGGCCAAACTTTCTGAGGCCGATCAGTGAATTCATTGCTTAACTACAGACTTTTCTTCAAATTTGACACTCAAAATAGCAATCTAATCAGCCCAATAAACACTTTTCCATCCGCCAAATTTGTCCATAATGCTTTAAAATATCGAATACAGACCAAATGCATTTTCTGGCCGAACTGTTCGGTCGGACACTAGATATTTTGTTGATTACACAAAATTTAATGGGTCGAATTTTTAAATAAGCCCTGTAATATCAGAATACACATGCCAATATTAGTTAGAATCGTGCCCAGTCAACAATTTGTTGATAGTTCATAAATTATGAATCTTAAAATACTTTAAAATATGTGCCTTTTATGAGTACTCATAATTTAGAGTCCGAAATTATTCATATTTGATTGTTTTCTATGGGCCTTTCAAAATTTATGATCCGAAAATACACTTATTTCTGACTAGTTTTGAGAGATTTATTTAAAATTCAAAAAATGAATCTGAAAAAAGAGCAACATTTATTTAAAAATTAAATTTAAAATGACTTACACTAAAATTACACATTTTTTGGAGTGTTTTCTGAAGTGTCTTATGATTCAAAAAGGAAACAAAAATGTAGAAACTTTTCAGAACTAAAAAGTCTCATGTTTTTTTTTAATTTTCATTTATAGACTTTTTATGTCATTTAGTTTTTCTTTAATATCTTTTTCCCAATTTTACGGAAAAAACAGCTAAAAATTAAACAATTCGTGCTGAATTTTAATTGTAGAAGTGTTTAATCGCAAATTATAATCAAAAAACTAAAATATTACATGGTATGCAGAAACTTTCTGGTTAATTAAAACAATTGTCAATAATGTAGTAAAATGATATAAGCAAATATCAGCGAGAAACGGACGCGACAAATATAGAAGTTATTTGTCGCTGCCGTTTCTCGCTGATATTTGCTTATATCTTTGAAGACCATTGTTCTATTTATATAACAAAATTTTAGTTTTTTTACAAAAAATAAAGCAAATCAAACATATTAGCTAGGCTGATAGTAGTATTTCGTTCTGGCTAAAGATCTCATCAGAACCCAATATTTTAGAAAAGCTATAGCCACCATAATGGCCATTTTGTTGCATTTTTTGTAAGTCTTATAATGGTTGTATTTATTTGTATCTTTTCTTTTCTATATATTTCTATATTTTTTCTTTTTATTTGTTTTCCGTGCTATGAATGTGTTTATACCAACAAAAATTAGTTAAACATTCGTTTTTTAGTAAAAGCGTTTAACTAAAATTTAAATTTTTTTGTAAGTTAGTTAAATATTTTAAATAGACATTTAACAAAATTGTTAACTAAATTTTGTTTTGAGTGTAGTAATTTCGAGTTTCAAGAAACAGAAAATATTCGCGGTAAGGTAATGTTCCGAATATGCCAAACAAAAACGATATTTTTGCATTTTTCTGTTGGAATTCCTCAAAAACTTGATGATTTATAGGAATTCTGAATACAGATTCAGAGCTTCTGTGCAAACCTTTCTATAAGAGAATTTATAATTGTCTAAAAAAACATTTTAAATTAGAAAATCAATTCTTTCAGATGAGATAATATTTGTAAAAATTAGATAAATACTTAAACATTTAGAACAGTTTAAACATTAGGTATTTCTCTCTGTTTTGATAAAAATATCAAACTTTGAGCCGGTATTCAACGCGAACTGCATCGTATTTTTAAAAACTTAATACAGCAAATATATCAAAGGAACTTTGAATATCGAAGTGTTTATTTTGAAGGATAACCATGGTCACTAGGGCGGGTCGATTTGTATCGAGGCAAAAAAATCGCTCAACGTACAAGGAAAATCGTATTCTAGAGATCAAAATAAGAAACTTTGCCGAAGGAACCATACCTCTAAAACGAATTCTGATGTCCTGACTTTTGAGCCGTAAGGTCAAATTTTGAAAAATCCCACTTTGATATTTCAGAAAGTAGGAGGAATCTCTCCAAGATTATGTGAGCCACTTCTTCTCCGGGACACGCGCTGGCAGAATAATGCATAAATCATCATTCTAGGTAACCGTTAAGGGGTTTAAAATTAAGTTAAATGAGGGCCTTTTTAGCCGTGTTTTTATAGCAAAATGTACAAATCTCGGGATAGAGATATTTCAGAAAGTAGGAAGAGTCTTTCCAAGATTAGGGTCTCTATTTCTTCTCCGGAAGACGCTCTAGCAGATAAATGTATAAATTATATTCGATTGGGTTGGATTCGATTGGGGCACTCTAAATGGGTCAAAGTGGGATTTTCAAAATTTGACCCTACGGGTCAAAAGTCGGGACATCAGAATTCGTTTCAGAGGTTTGGTTCCTTCGGCAAAGTTTCTTATTTTGATCCCTAGAATACGATTTTCCGTGTACGTTGAGCGATTTTTAAATTGACCCGCCCTAATGGTCACATATCCCAAGACCGTATCGAAAATTTTTGAAATGACTCATATACTTTTATGATATTATATTTTAAACTATAAAAATGTTCAACCACACCTGGTTTTAGTTGTATTTAACTAACTTACTGACTGTTTGGTCTGGCTGCTTGCATGCCGGTCTGCCTGTATGCGCCTTGCCTACCTTCCTGCCTTGCCAGACAGACTGCATTATTTGTGTTTTTTTCTTATTTTTTTTTTTGTGGATGTCTTGCAATTTAGTAGAACATGAATGCCGTAATTTTCTATGCAAACGTCAACACAGGAATTCTCATATATTTTACAGGATTAAAATTTACGTTTCCTTTACCCTGCTCTCCTACCTATTCCATATAATTGCCATACATATTATCCCTATCATCGATTTCATATCAAAAAAAAAAAAAAAAAATCTTTAGGGGTATAGAACTTTACACAGAAACAAAACTAATATAAACTTCTTAATATGATTGCGTGTGGCCTGTTTTAGCAAAATGGAACTAAAGAACGAACACATTCCTACAACTGCATTTTAGTTTATTTATGAAAATATTTGTATACACACAAACTAAATGTAAAATAAGCAAATACATACTTGTACATTTTATAAATATTTGTAAGATTAATAACACTCATAAAAAAATGTTAGTAAATTTAATTAAAATTTTTTTTGATTGCGGTCAAAAACGTTTAAATATTTTTTTTTTTTAAAGAGAAGCAACACTCAGGAAGTTCTTCCTATTTATTAATGTGTTGCTTACTTTGAAAAGGGGAGAAAAATGAAAGGCTTCAAATATGGCAACACTGTAATTGCGCGAGATGATAAGTCTTAGAACAGTTGTTGCTCGCCACCTGATGAAGAGTTGGTGAACATTTTGAAGATTTTTGGTTCATAGCACAATGATTTATTATTTTACTTCGGTGGGGTTAAGTACTATGTGAAATTGTATCTGAATATTGCTATTTAGGAGTCCTACTCACGCTAAGATTAAGTTTTAAAAAGCACTTAGAAATAAGAAATAAATCGGCAAAGAATAGTATAATGTCAACGTGGAATGTATTCTTCTGCGAAAATCATATAGCTTTGTCTATGAAATGGAAAATGTTTCAAGCCATTTACAGAGCAGTTCAAAGTTATGCGGCTCAACAATGGGGCTACTCTCTTTTTGACGAAGTTGATAAATTACAACTGTTCTTTGTTAAGAAAATATTTAAATTACCAGACTTTACCCCCACATACGCAGTAATGCTCGAAACAGGGATATTAAATGGACATTTGTACACCCTTGAGCTCCATCTTTGATGTATATACAGAACGCTGTTTGATTACCCAGCAAATAGACTACCCAACCAATTATCATTAAAAGTGCTTAAAAGTAATGTTTTCTGGGCAGAAAGCCTAATCTTTCAAACTTAAACGCAGTAAGTTGGTCAAATAATTTTGCAAACCTTTTGAGTCAAATCACAGACGGAAACCGTCAGAAAACGTGGATGAGATGCTTGCAAAGCGATGCCAGATTGTACAAATATTTAGATCATAATATGGGACATTCTTACTTTAATAACACATACGATCGTAGCAAAATAATGTATATTTTCAAGGCAAGATGTGGTCTTATAGCTCAAAATACCAGCTTCAACAATATCCAAAGTATGTGGACATTATGTAATATGACCGAGCCTGAAGATATCCAACACTTCCTAGGAAAATGCCCTATTCTAAGAGAATATCGAATAAGATTTTTTGGAAAAGTAATTTTATCAGAAAACGAAATAATTAATATATTCAATGGTGTAAATGATGAAACTTGGGATAAATTAGTTAATTATATTAAAAATGCCCTATTATATTGCAAGGCTATAATAAATGAATATGCTTAATTTCTTCTTTTTTTTTATTAAATTTAAATACTTTAACAAATGATTTTTATAAAAATTGTAAAATTTCAATCAATTCAAACATCCGACAGACGACTTTTGTCATTGTCGTAAGTTCAATTTCATTAATTTTAAGAAAATGTTGTAAACAAACTTAAATGTATATTTTTGAAATAAAGAACATTTATCTATCTATATATCTATCTCTATCTATCTATCTCTATCTATCTAAAGGGTCCGCCATCTAACGTTTTTTTTTTCAACTAGTGCTTATTTCGTGAATGGTAACACTTAGCTCATGTCTGATTTGACAGATAATTAGTTTTATCCTTCCGCTGAACGAATATGGTTGTGTATACGAAATTTGAATTTGAATTTGTATAGAAATTTGAGAAAATATTTAGTAGTTTTTTTATAGCATTCTCAAAAAAAAAAGTTATGTGGCGCCGAAGGTGGATGCTGCGATACGTATGAGGGATAGAAAACCCATACATATTATTTTTCTTAATTAATGTTGTCGTGATCGGGGATCGAACCCGGGAGCATCTGTGTAATAATCCAACGCGCCAACCATTACACCACAACGTCCACAAAATATGCAATCATGTAACATTGTGATTCCTTAGGTCAATTAAATTTTTATTAAATTATAATGAACGAAATTTTTTAACATTATTAACTTACTCGTATTATGGACCAACTTTGCCGTTTTCAACCCAGCACTTTTAACAGCTATACTTATTTCAAAAACCCTTAAAATAATTTAACATCTGTAAATACAAATAGTTGAAAATTGTTGTCCAGAGTTGCCAAAAAATTATTTGAAATTTTACCATTTTTCAATGGGACTTTTTTTAAAAAAAATATTAAAAAATATAAGTAAGACCTAACTTTTATATTTTTTATTGTTATGTTGATAAAAAAATACGAAAATTTATTTCTCTGTTAAAAATTAGTTCATCGATTATATATAATTTATGAAAATCTGACTAATCGGATCATGGAATTTTTTAAATACACAACATCGAAAAAACTAAAAAAACTTTAACTCAAAACATAAACAACACTGTGATAGCTTTTGACCCGAAAAAAAATGAAGTTCGATGAATCCTTTTCGAACTATTAGGGGGGAGTCCCCTGAGTGCGAAAGTACATTTGGAAGTGTCAGATTGGCTCCAGTTTTTGAAAAAACCGGTATATATCCATTTTTCATGGATATAGCTAAGTCTGCGCTATTTAAAACATTTTTATTTGACAGTATTAGTTTTTTTTTGCCTTCTTAACTTTCTTTTACGGAATGTTTTGACTTTTTTTTTTTAAATTTCTCGTAATTTAAAGCATTAATATCGATCAAAAGTAAATATTTTTGACCATTTTTAGCCATTTTTTCAGGTTTTTAGGTCGTCTTACCAAAATGTTCCTAGCATGGGCCTCAAGTTAAGCTTCAAAATCAAAACATTGGACTTTTATATATTTGTTTCGTTTTTTTCGTAAGTTAATTATAATTAAAAAACTTTAATAAAATATCTTTGTATAATAACGATAATATTTATTTGTGTGAGATTTTATTTGTTCGGTTTTAGATTATTTGTTTAAATTAAATCATGACACAAAACTTAAAAACCTGAAAAAATAGCTCAAAATGGTTAAAAATCGTTACTTTTTATCGACATTAATGGTTTAAATAACGTGAAATTTTGAAAAAAGTCAAAACATTCAGTAAAAGAAAGCTAAGAAGGCAAAAAAAACTAATACAGTCGAAAAAAAATTTTTTAAATAGCGCAGACTTAGCTATATTCATGAAAAATGGAGCCAATCTGACACTTCCAAATGTACTTTCGCACTCAGGGGACTCCCCCTAATAGTTCGAAAAGGATTCATCGAAGTTTATTTTTTCGACTATCACAGTGTAATAGCTACCCATAAAGAAATTGCCAACCGTACCAAAAAAAAAATTGTACTGGCAAACCACTGCTATTTCTGTAAAACCCACCGTGTTAAAAATTACCAAAGCTACAACTACACTTAGAATAATATGTAGGTGAATACCACTGCAAATGTAGTTGAAAACAAATAAAATTTCACTTGAAAAAAGGACGACTTACATTTCAATAAATTCAAATTCCGAAGTAGTTGTCTTGTTATTTTATTTTCCTAAACACTGTATTATATTTCTGTGAGTGTAAAAAGACCAAGTAAGAAATAGTCATCATATTAATGCTAATCGAACGCTAATTTAAACTTGTTTAAGAAAACGAACTAAATATCATGATCTTAACTAACAAAATCGCGTCTATGATAGGTTTTTACAACTATTTTTATGCAGAAATTTGTTTTTAAAATCTTTTTTCCTATAATTCTTATATATAAAATGAGTAAAAATAGTGAGTGCACTGATTCATTTAGTTTATTTTATTTTACATATGGGGGGTTTTATGATGAATTTTTCACATTTTCTCATGGTTAATTTGTTTACAATGGCAACGGATCTTCGAGGTACTAACAAGTAAAATACGGTTTTTCTGTTCTGTGTTCATTTGTTTAATTTATACAAATTAGGTTATTAAAGAGTTCACTGAACTCTTTATTTTTTATTTGTATAAATAAAAAAATATTTGATTTTTCCTTCCTTTTTTCTGTGATTGTTTATAACACTGCGCAACAAATTCAGGGTCACTTATTGCGTCCCGAATGAAACCAAAGGGAATTAAAAATTAGGTTGGTTTTCATCCAAAATGTTTTGAATACTTAGCTCAGAATTAATTTTAATTTTTTCACACTAAGTGAAAATGCTATCATGTAAGCGCCTATATGTTCATTTATGGGATTGTATATGACCATTTATGTGTATAGCTGATCATACATGACCATATTCAGTTTAATATATAACCATATATGATCTAGTATATGAACATATATGATAAATATTAGCCAGAATTGGGCGACGTCAAATACATTTCACAATCATTCACTTGTGAACATTTTCTATTTCGTGAATAATTTCAGAACTACGCTCACACTTGTGAGCTTAAACGCTTCATTGGAACATTTGTAAAAATTTAAAACCAAACATGGGGATTAGTAACAACATTTGTGTATTTAATTACAGAGCAATTACTCAATTACATCCATTTACATGTAATTAGACGTAGAAAAGTAATTGGCATGTAATTAAATACACAAATATTGATATTATTTACCCAGGTCTGGTGTTGACAAAATTTTACATTTTCCAAGGAAACATTTAAGCCCACAAGTGTGACCATATGTCTGAAATTATTAATGATATAGAAAAATTTCACAAATTAATGGTTGTGAAATGTAATTGACGTCGCCCAAGTCTGATATTATTGACATATATAATCATTAGAGCTCGGAACTTCATGTTACATGTTTTCTGTCGATAGCTGGAGAACAATGTTAACGAAATATCTTTGCGAATTAACAAATTTGTAACAAAATGGCACCGATTTGTCAATGCATATTTTTGCATATTTTGCTATAATTGCATATTTTGCAATAATTTCATATTTTGTTATGCATGCATATTTTTTGGATATTTTTTTTTTTTTTAAAAAAGAGAGGCAACACTCAGGAAATACTTCCTATACTTAGTGTGTTGCTTTCTTTGGAAAGGGATAGTATAGAGATGAAAGGTTGGGAAAGATGAAGGGCTTCAGACATGGCAACACTGTAATTGCGCGAGATGATAAGTCTTAGAACAGTTGTTGCTCGCCACCTGATGGAGAGTAGGCGAACTTATTGAAGCTTTTTGGTTCATAGCCCTGATTCATTATCTTACTTCGGTGGGGTTAATTGCTATGGGAACACCGAAGGTGGACATTGCGATACGTATGAGGGATAGAAAAAACTCATACATATTATTTTGATGTTGCCGGCACCGGGGATCGAACCCGGGTCCTTCTGTGTAAGAGTCCAACGCGCTAACCATTACACCACAACGCCCACACACATTTTGCTATAAATGCATATATTGCATTAAAATGCATATTTTTAAGAAATTTTTTTGATGTTTTACTAAAAACATATTTAACACAATTTTTAAAGCTTATAAATAAAATATTTTTAATCTTTATGCATATCATTTTTTTTCACGTTTTATATTAGTAATTTAAAATTGTTGACCACTTTTTAAAACAAAAAATAATAAAATTGTGGAACTAAAATTGAAAACGTTGAACAAATTCAATAAAAAATTTTAAGTAAATACATATTTTACGATTTTAAATACATATTTTATGTACATAAAATACAAATATAAATTCATTAGCTTCCGAGCCCTAATAATCATATATAATCATTTGTGACCATATACCATCAAATTTCTGCTCCGAACATATTCGGTCATATATGAGACCATTTATGATCATTTACTGAACTACATATATGTGGTGATACATAATCAGCAATACAAATGTAAGATCGTATAAAAGACCATATATGAACATAATTTTAAGGACTTGTACCAAAAAATGGTGTAAACTTATTTTCCGAAAAAAACATACCGGCCATTCCACCGAAGACCCGCCAAAAGAGGGCTTTGACCTTGGGTCTTCCGATTTCAATTAAATTCTGTATTCAGAAACTCTATGGAATCACTTAAAGATTTGCGTTTTTAGTTTTTTAAATTTCAATAAAGCCACGGTTTTATGAGCGATTTAGTTTTAATGAAAAATGAGAAATATGCAGAAATTGTGTAAGTTCGAATATTCGTATTTTCTTTAATATTCATCGGTTTATCACCATTTAAATTGCATTGGAACGGTACACTGTCCTCCTTTTTTTCTGCTGGAATGAATTTTTTTTCAGCGCCAAAAAAAAATGTATTTTTTATGCAACTTGTTTTTTAAATGCACTTTTCACAAATTTGAATTTCAAAAAAAAAGATGCATATTTGCAAAATATAGGATTTTTATTATAAAACAACTTTTTCATTTTTTTTTTTGGATCCCGATGTTTATCTATTATTAATGAGTTATTGAAAAAAGCTTGCGACATCCCAGTAAAATAGTAAAATCCAAATAACTGGTTGCAGAACAGCTTATACTGTATTAAAACAGGTTCTAATTTCGGTTCTGCAACTGGTTCTTTTTATATGGAGTTTGTCCTATTTGTATAGGTTCTTTACCTCCAAACAAGAACAGGTTGCTTTAGAACCGGTTGTAGAACCAGTTATAGAACTGGTTCTGTTACAGTCACACCTTACATTTCGACTCCCTGGAATCTGTTCTAGAACCGGTTCCATGTAACCGGTGGTGAAAGAAGTTGTACTAAAACAGGTTCAGAGGTAATCTGTTCTAAAAAATTTAGCTGGGATGTTTATATAGAAAAAACAATAACATTTTTATTTAGTTTTATTTTTCAAAATTAAAAAAATTAAATTTAAAAATGCAGTATTAAGGCTCCGTTTATCTCTCTTTTAAAAATCGTACATTTAATTATTAAAAATTTTTGCTTGTACCTAAAAGATAAACGAATTTACTAAAATATTATGTTTTAAAAATTTTGTATTTTACCCTTTCAACCCTATGTGTGTTTCTACAAAAAAATCTGTTATTTGATAGGACTTGAAAGGGTTATAAACTTGGACTTGAAAGGGTTATAAATTCAATTTTGTAAAACAGAATATTTTGGTAAATTCTTTTATCTTTCTGGTATAGAAACAAATTAAAGGAATAGTTTTTAAAACAAAGACGCTTAAAGTGGCGCCTTAACAGTTCTTTTTAAAATTGAATGCTAACAAATCTGAAAAAAAAAACAAATTGTCGTTTTTTCTGCGTAAAAATGCCATGCGATTTTTATCAAAAAATCATTAAAAATAGTTAAACACAGGCAACCAAAATAGACAAAGTTTAATTTTGTGGAAAAAATTACATATTTTGCAAATATGCGTTGTTTTAAATAGAGGGTGAGCAAATTATAGAAAAATGCATTTTAAAAATAAATTGCATAAGAAATGCATTTATTTTTGACGCTGGAATATAATTTCAGGCCGCATTATAAAATTAGAGGAGCGTACCATTTAAATGAATTTTAAATGATAATGATGCGACATAAAGGGTGTTTTTATAGAGGTATATAACTTTAAAATGGAATAAAACAAAGATGATTTTTTTAAATTGACATAATTTTACTTTATTCGAAAGATAATCTTCTGGCATTATAATTTAAATATGACTTTTGGCATATGACCGCCACGACTGGCTCGGATGTAGTCTAATCTGGAGGTCGAATTTTCGATGACTTTTTCAACATTTGTGATCGTATATTGGCAATAACGAGGTGAAAGTTGTAATCCAAATTGTCAATCGTTTCGGGCTTATCGGCGTAGACTAGCGACTTCACATATCCCTTACCAAACGTTTCCTTCAATAAATCAATTGTGTCACGAGCTGGGTGACATCTTGCGCCGTCTTTTTGAAACCACAGCTCCTGCACATCATAGTTGTTTAATTGATGAATAAAAAAGTCAGTAATCATGACTAAAGCGGTTACTATTGACTGTAACGTTCTGACCACTATCGTTTTTAAAGAAGTACGGACCAATGATTCCACCAAACAGTCAGTTTTTCTGGATGTAACGGTGTCTCAACATACACTTGAGGACTATCATCACTCCAAATACGGCAGTTTTGTTTATTGACGTATCCATTTAACCAAAAGTGAGCTTCATCGCTAAACAAAATTGGCAAAATTCGTGCGCGATACGTATTTTGAACAGAACCATGATTTTCAAAATAAATTTGCACAATTTGCTAGCGTTGTTCAGGCGTCAGTCTATTCATGTTGAAATGCCAAACCAAACCAAACTAAACATAAATCACTTGACAGCTGACAAAATGCACGCCAGTTTAAAAGTGTTGCCAACTTAAAGTTTTATACCTGTATAAAAAACACCCTTTATATTAAAGAAACTACGAATGTTCCAACTTATACACTTTTTGCATATTTTGTATTTTTCAAAAAAAAAAAAAAATCGCGAATAAAGCCATGGTTTTTTCGAATTTCAAGAAAATAAAAACGGCCATTTTTAAGTGGCTCCATAGAGTTTGTGCGTGGAAAATATAATTTAAATCGGAAGCCCCAAGGTAAGAGTTTGGTCAATCTAACGTGCAATGGCCGATATTAATAAAGCCAACTAAAAAATATTAATTTTTTAAAATGATCAATATTTTGCTCAGTGTATAAAACAAAATATTTACTATTGTGTTTTAACATCGGAGCTAATAACGTAAGTCGTTAAAATATGAATTTGTACACTAAATAATCTTGTAATTGTTAAATTTTTACACTCATAAAAATAAACCTGTAAAAATAGCAGAAAAAGCTACTACTAACCCAGTAAAAAACGCTGCTTACATGCAAGCCGGTATGTAAGGGAGTAAGCCGAATGGAATCCCTTACAAACCTGCTTACATATGCCATGATTTTTATATGGCGAATTCCCACTTGGAAGCATTAATTTTGGGCAAAATAAGCGCGGCTTTTAGCGCTTACAAAAAGCTGTGATTTCGTGGGTTTTAGTAAAATCATATTTCGTGTCTACATTATTACGATTAAAAGTAATAATATGAATAATATATAATTTATTTTACATAAAATTCTACAGACATTAATTTTAGACATAATATAATAATTTGTTTTCACCGCACCTCGTGGTAGCTCTTCAGGAACAGTGAAACGACTAATTATTTTGTTAACATACTCTAAAACACCAAACACAATCGGAAATCACTCGGGAAAACTGGTTAAGATCGTTTATAATCTACGACGTGAAACTTTCTGCATTACAACCTGCATCCTCGTAAGGGATTAACGTAAGCTGCTTACAACCTGCTTCATTGTAAGGGAAAACAGTAAGCTCAACAAAATTTTTTGTTTAGTTTTATACGAACAATATAATAGTAAGCACTTACTTCAGCGCATTTGTTTTATTCTGCTTCTAAAAACACGAAAATTTTTTACTGGGAATTTGTTAAAAATGAGTTTTTGCAGAAAAAACCGCTAAATTTTTAGCAGAATTTTTTGCTAAACATTAGTAAATGGAAAAAACTACCAAAAAGAGCAAAATTTCACTAGGCGGACGGAGTCTATTTTCATTTCCCGTTGAACTAGTTTGGAAAACAATTTCTTGTTGCACAGTGTAACTAAACCCAAAATAAGCGTATTAATAAAAATTGATATAAAATATATTTATAGTGGCGTTTTGTTAAAGTCAAATAAAATAAAATATTTATTTTTTTTGTGTTCAATTCGTGGAACCCCCTTTTAAAGTAATCACCAATTTTTGTTGTTGTGGTATAAAATTTAATGATTCTCAGTTAAGGGTGTGTTTTTTTTTTTCTTTTTTGTGTCGATCAATTAACAAATATTATTGGTATTTCAATTGAATACGCACTCTTGTACGAGTAAGCACGTGCTATTTTATACGACAAGGAACCAAATACTAAATAAATAAAATTTAAGCAATTAAAAAAAAAAAAAAAAAAAAAAAAAAAATCATAAAAATTGTTTCTGTTAAATAAATGTTAAGATTTAAAAAAAAATTTTAATATATCCAAGCTATTAAGATAATCTACAATCGGTCGCTGAATCGTAAAAATTCTTAAAATTGTGATTTTTTATAGTGTTTTTGTGATAAATATATGATGGTGATTTTTATTAATTTTAATTAATAATGATTTATGTAGAAATTTAATTTCATGAATTAAGATGTGGTGAAGTGAATTTTGATTAAAATAAAATTTCTAAAAGGAGTTTTAAAAGTGCATAAATTAATTTAAATACTGTGATTCAATAATTACGCGGTTCTGACCATTATTTCTATATATTTCGGACATGCTGATTACAGTGGTGTACTTCATTTTTCGATATAAAGTACAGCTTTTCCGCAAATCGGCTTTAAAGTTCCATGAATTTTTGTGGTGTTTTTCTATAAAAAAATTCAATAAATCTGATTTCTTTCTGTTAAAATCTAAGGACAAGACCAGTCTAAGTATTTGTGGTACATATTTGATTACCAAAGCTTATCCCTCTAACGCCTGACGATGAGATTTGTCATCGTTTATAAAATTGAACCCAAATGCTTCGAATGAGTGTTTTATACTTAGAAATTGATATAGTTCGATATAAAAGTGAATTAGCTAAAAGTTTTGCGAAGAAACTGTTCGTATTCAGTGCACCGTTAAAACGCGAGAAAGCTTTAAAGTTCAAATTTTGTAAAAATTCAAAAAATAATTATTTTTTAATTAACTCAGATTTCCAACAACTAAAACACTTATTTAAGTTGATTTAAAACTCTTGAAAATTAAGTATAAGTAAGGTTGAAGTATTACCTTTAATAATCAGTCCTTATTTTTCTTCAAGGACGAACAGGATTTTATCAGGATATCTCTAAAGGACATTGTCTTAACTTATAAAGTAATGGACGGATCGTTTTGAAATTTGGTATAGAGAAGACAATCTGTAATAGTAGCAAAAGTCTAAAGTTTGAACAAAAAATATTGAAGTTAAGATACTTTTTCGCCCTATTTCGCATTTTGCAAAAAGCGAAAATCGCCATATCTTCTTAAAAAGAAGCACAAAAAAGTTTATTTTTGGATTATGGTTATGTCTTGGTAAGAGCAATAATTTTTGGTACACACTTTTGTTTTACTTGCATTAGTTTTCGAGATAAATTTTAAATTATTTTTGCTCATATCGCCGAAAGTAGTCAGCGAAAAACATTTTTTTAAGAGAAATTATTATTTTTTTTGCGAGACGAATACATGGTATGAATTTCATTACAAAACAAAATTCGGGCATTAGATGGTTAAGTTGCCAGTTTATCAGGCTTCTTGAGTTCGTTTCGCAATTATATTGATTGGTTTTTCAATATAATCTCAATTTTTGCGTGAGCACTGTAGCACTACGTTTGTGTATGTCTGGGAACATCTGCTCAATATCTTTATTATTTTCTGCAGCAAAATTGTATAGAGCATTGAAAAAATAATGGTTTCGATTTTGATAACCACAACCACTAGATAAGTAAGAAAATATTAAAGTTTTAAAACCAAAACTAAAATGGGAGAATTTCCGATTTTCCAAGAATGTCCTTAAAATTTCCTTGAAGTTACAATACTCAAATCAAATTTAATCTTATGTTCTTTTTATATTTTTAAACACAGAAAATTATTTCCTTCCGGATTCCCGGATATTAGGTCAGTAATAAATAAATAAAAAATTCTTTTTCGCTAAAAACCATAATTCGCGATATTTTAAAAACGACTTACACGATTTAAGAAATTTGCCCAGATTCGTGATCTGCATGAATAATTTAGTAAGAAAACATATATTACAATAGAAGTTTATTCGAAAAAAAATTGTGGTATTATTACAAGAAGAGATAGGGGATTTTTCATTCATAAAAATTAATTGCTTAACCCTCTAACTGGCAAACGTGGTTTTTTTTGAAATTCATACCATGTGCTCCACTCGAAAAACAAATAATATGTTCTTCAACAAAATTGACAAATATTACATTATTCAAAAAAAAAAAAAAAACAGGGTCACTGACGAAGGTTCAATACCACAAACTGCGCAGTCTAATTAAGAAAATTGAAAATTTGCAATGTAGTTATGATTTTTAGAAAATACACTCGTTCTTCTCTACCACGCCTTTCACAAAACTATTTATCGTTGCCTAATTTAGGCGATATGAGCCAAAATATTTTGGTGTGCATTTTGAAAACTAAAGCATATAGAAGAGAAGTTTTGAACAAAAATTATATCTCTTACCAAGATATAACCACACTCCAAAAACTTTTTTTTTCTGCTCCTATTTAAGAAGATATCACGATTTTCGCTTTTTGGAAAAAGCGAAATTAGGCGAAAAAGTATCGAAACTTCAATTTATATTTTTCAAACTTCAACGCTTTGCTATTAATACTTAATGTCTTCCTTCTGCCAAATTTCATAAAAATCCGTTTATTAGTTTATAAATTAAGATGATGTTCCTTAGAGGAATCCTGATAAAATCCTGTGGGTCCTTGGACCATAGTAAGGACCTATTATCAAAGATAAAGCTTCAATCTTACTTATATTTTATTATAAAGAGTTTTTAGTCAACTTAAATTGGTTTGTTAGATTTTTGAAAACTATATTTTTTTAAAAATAATTAGTTTTTGAAAGTTTACGAAATTTTGATTTTGAAGCTTTCTCGCTGCCAAACGGCACACGAAAAATTTCTTCGCAAAATATTTACCAAATTTAGTTTTCTATTGGAATATATTAATTTCTAAGCATAAAACGCTCATTTGACGCATTTGTGGTAAATTTTATGAAAGCTTCCCTGAGGGAGCCTTACCTGTTAGAGGGTTAAGATAGAGAACTAACAAAATGCAAATAAAATTGCAAAAAAAATATGCTTCTACTTTGAAATTGATACCATATGATGTATATTTTACTGAATATTTTGCCATCAAAAACGCATTTCGTGAAAATTTAAGATAGAGGATATTGAATAGAGGCCCTCGATATATTTTACAAAAATTGGTAAATATTTTAATAGAACTTTGTAAAACTAACTTTAAACTTATGTAGTTGTATAACTACTAAGCACTTCGATAAAATTCCCCCAGTTTTTTGTGCGTGTACATTTCAACAGAAAGGGGTTAGATTGATTGCATTTTAAAAACGTTATATGTTAAAAACTGCATTTAAATGCAACAAATTTAAAAGTAATTTTGCGGAAAAACTGTACCATAGATCGAAAAATTAAGTACGCCATTTAAATCAGCGTACCAGAAATATATAGAATTAGTGGTCATAACCTTATTAATTTTTCAAAGTTTATGTGTTATTAAAAAAATATTTAAAATATAAATTTTGTGTAATATATAAGAACAAAAATTGGATATTAAAAACTGTAAAATTGGTGAGTTATGGATTTTTTTGGGTAAATTGTAGTTTAGATTGTTTTAAAAATTTTTAAAAATTTTTACAAGTACATTTTCTGAGCTAAAGTTTTTTAAAAATTTTATTTCATTGTGAGTAACCACTTACTTATTTCGAACATAAAAGTAATTACTTATTCTTTCACTATGAGTAACCAATCAGGTAACTCTTTATCCTCACTTTTTTTTTTAAGCGACAAGGGTAATGACCACCCATGAATTTTGGGTCATCGTGAACAAGCTAGTAAATTGCCTGGTAACTAGTGAATCTCTTTGTGTGCTACTTACACGCTTAATTATTTGGTAATGTCTGTTTTTGCTGGGTGGTTCCAAAAATGCAATCAGGATTATATGATATTTAAAATATTCATTAGGCACCTTAAAAATTCTAGACGTAGTAATTTTCCACCTCAATCAATGTTACTATAGTATATTAACGCTGGCATTCATAAAAAATCTTAATTGGGATTTCTAATACATTTTAGTTAAAGCACATTTTAAGTTTTAAAACTGTATTCATAACCGAATATTGTCTTAAAATACCTACTTCAAACTTTGTTTATGAATACAGTTTTAAGGCTTAAAATGTGTTTTTTTAAAAGTTTTTTTTTAAAAGTTGTGATATAAAGGGTGTTTTTTATTGAGGTATATAACATTGAAATTGAATAAAACAAAGATGAATTTTTTAAATTGACATGAAAGTTACTTTATTCGAAAGATAATCTTCTGGCATTATAATTTAAATATATCTTCTGGCATATGACTGCCACGGCTGGCTCGGATGTAGTCTAATCTAGAGGTCCAATTTTCGATGACTTTTTCCTACATTTGTGGCCGTATATTGGCAATAACGCAGCGAATGTTGTCCTCCAAGTGGGCAATCGTTATCGACTTCTCATATCCCCTGTTGAAGGCCAATTCACGGATCCGAAACGTGAAAATATGCGGTTACCAACCGTTTCCTTCAATAAATCAATTGTGGCACGAGCTGTGTGACATGTTGAGCCGTCTTGTTGAAACCACAGCTCCTGCAAATCAGGGTTGTTCAATTGATGAACGAAAAAGTCAGTAATCATGGCTCTATATCGGACACCATTGACTGCAATGTTTTGAAAGTACGGACCAATGATTCCAATAGCCCATAAAGCACACCAAACATTCAGTTTTTCTGGATGTAGCAGTGTCTCAATATACACATGAGGATTATCATCACTCCAAATACGGCAGTATTATTCATTTAACTAAAAGTGAGCTTCATCGCTATACGAAATTCGATTATGAAGTGCGTGATACGTATTCCGAACAGAACCATGATTTTCAAAATAAATTTGCACAATTTGGTAGCGTTGTTCAGTCTATTCATGTTGAAATGCCAAAGCAAACTAAACATAAAGCACTTAACAGCTGATAAAAAAGTTGCAAATTTAATATTCTATATCTTTAAAAAAACACCCTGTATGAATGAATACTTCCGTTGTTCCAAGCAAAAGAAAGGTAATTTTGATCGTTCAAAATTATTTGAACATTTTTTATCATGAAGCTATTTCTCAGTTGTCTGCACTTTGTTGGTATTTCTGCCATTTGTTTTTTTTTACTATATGTTTATTTGGACTATAGTTTTTTATTTCTTTGGAAACGCGAAATTGTCTGGCCAACTTACGATTTGATGCCTCAATTTGATTAATCGGCAAAAGAAAGAAAGAAACCCACTAAACGTTGCCCAACTTAGATCCATTGGAACTGTTTTGGAAAACTTAAAGAGAAAATTATATAGAAACATACCTGTTATTTGTCGATAAAGCAACCAAGGGTTAAAAACCAGAATTCAAAAGGAATTTAGAGCCCAATGTCTGAAGTACCGAAAAAAATTCGGAACGCAACGTGCTCTATGGTCAATATTTTTTTTGTAAGTTTAGTATATTTCTGTATATAAAAAATTAATTTAAATTTGAATTAAAATTTAAATAAAAATTCTTTACAGTTTTTTTAGTTTTTTGTTTTTATATACATCGAGATTATTTTTATGTTATTTTTAATTTTTAACGAGCTTCCAACCTCCGCACAGTGGTTCCAAACACAAAAAACATGGTAATAAATATAGATGTTTTAAACTACTGGTCCAATCGGGAAATGGTGTTCCCAAAAATTGAAAAGCGGGAGCTAACCTTTAAGGAAAATGTTTCTGTGGTCACCCTGTTTTAACACAGGGTGTGCTACAGGGTGTCAAAGTTGACCATCTCGAGTATGAAAGAGCTTTAAAGGGGTATAACTTCTATAACCATGCATCGATTTTAGTGTTTTTTGGACTTTTTTAAATCTAGGTTACGAGACAAAGCAAAAACATGCTTCATGTACCATAGTAACTCTTACAGTTAAAAAAATATTTCACTTTGAATTTCAAAATCTTCATTTTTCGCCTTGACTTTTTTAATAGTTTTGCCAATAGATTATTCATTTTTCAAAGAAAATGCTCAAAATTTTTTCAAGTCATTCTAATGACCTTTCTTAAACTCCTAAAGAAAACTTTTTTGAATTATCTTAAGCCGTTTCGCAGTGATACTATTTTAAACTCAAAAATTAAAAGTGTGTTCTGAAAAATGGGGTTTTTTGGTCAGATAAGGGGTAACTTCACACACCTTTATATATATTTTGCTGATATTTTTTGGATTAGTTTTTTACATAGTTTGATAGAGTAGACTTCAAAAATGCTTAATGGTATAGTTTAAAGCATTTTTGGATATGCACCCTACGTCCAGCATTGGTCGAAAATGAATTTTTGAACGGAATTCTATGTTTATGACCGTGATAAAAAAAAGTCACGCCACTTAGAGACGATTTGAAATTTTTATACTGTAAAGAGATTTATTCTAATGAGTTTGCCACTTCATTTGCCGCCGCCCGCTCAAAAACGTAGCCTGGAGAGCAAATTTTGTGGAAAAAGTCATTTTTTCAAAAGCCTTTTTTTGATTTATAAAAAAAGCGTACTTATATTATCAATTTCAGCAAGATTTTATTTTATTTTAATAAAACGTAAATAATTGTCCTACATTCCAAAAATCTTTTCGATATTGCTTATGGTTATTTTTACATAAAACATCAAAGTTCAATGTAGTATATCTAACTATAATTAATTGTACATTTATTGGCTTTTGCTTTCGGTAATGTTAAAAAATTTAAATAATTTCAGAAATTTTTTTACATATTATTAAATTAGACTTAGTTATCAATTCAACGATGCATAAATCGTTTATCTAGTGTAATAAATGAATTCAAACTATTGCGCTTAAATCAGGCATTTCAGGTCAAATTGCAGTATTTAACAAATTTATATATTCAGGTATACAGAGCGTGTTGCATTATATTTCTCTAAAAGGGTTACGGGTTTTTTTATTTTTTTAATACTATTTCAAAAACCTAATAAGATATAAATGCAGGTAGAAAATGCGTTTTATGATGTAACATTTGCATAACATATTGTTTTAATGGGCTAATATAATGCGTTTTTTTTTATTTTACCTATTTCAGTTTTTTGTTTTTACAAATCCAGTACCTGCTCGATTTTTTGTTTATAAAAAAACAAATATTTGTAATATATAAGCGTAGTAATTTTAAAAGGAGGTTATTTGAGTTAAGCAGTCATGGAGGTTACAATAAAATATAGCTCCCTTTGTAAAGTAATTTGGGATACTCTTGCCAATACTGATATACGATCGGAAAAAATAGGAAAACTGATTGATACCATTGTCTACTCGTATGGCTTAAATATAAAGCCAGATGAAATTGAAAATTTTTACAAAATTTATGAAAAAAGGATTAAAGATTCCGATTATTCTATACAAAAATTTATGAAGAAGAGTCAAGATTGGCTTAATAAGGAGATGTCAGTAGTTATTGAACAGAAAAAAAGGGGCCGCCCTAAAAAAGATTATGAAGAGGTCCAGATTAGGACTAAGAAGGTAAAACAGGAAGAAATGATTAACACACACTCCGCTAATGAAATAAAGGATTCTTTTAAAGCAGCTTTGACACGTATACAGCCTAAAGAAACAGGGAAAATTGTCGACGTCCTACCAACTGCGTCTCCTAAGCGTTTGAAGCGCATGATACAAAGTATTCCAACACCAAAATCATCAACTTCCTTTACCAGTGAAGATGCATTAGCTCTTTTTCTAAATTTGGGGTTAACGAGAAATAAATATGGTATTTTAAGAAAAGCTCTCATTGAAAAAGGATATGATATTTTTCCTAGCAGTAAAGCAATAAAAGAAACAAAAGAAAATATTTTAAAACCAATAACATCCCCAGTGCATGCCTCTATTGAAGGCGCAAAAGTTGAACTATCACAGTTAATTGACAATACTGTTTCTAGAATTATGTCCACATTTAGCAGCAAAGATATTGAAAGATGCAAGCAATCTGATGTCGTGTTAATGTTCAAATGGGGCTGTGATGGCACATCTGGGTTTTCCGAATACAAACAACCATCTGGAAGCAGCAAAGAAAAAAGTTTTTCATCAATTTTTATGGCTTCTTTTGTGCCGTTAAGAATGCGGTTGTATAATAAATTACCTTCAACCTCGTCTGCAAATGATATATGGACGAATTTAACCCCTGGATCTAAATTTTTATGTCGTCCAATACGATTTGAATATGTAAAAGAAGACATGATTTCAACACAAAGTTTAGTAGATTCAATAGAAAGGGAAATTTCGAGCTTGTCTCCACTTTACGTGGAAATATCTGGACAAGTTATTAAAGTTTCATTTCAACCACAACTTACAATGATTGATGGAAAAGTTGCAAATGCAATTACAGACACAACATCTACTTGGAAATGTAATATATGTGGAAAATTAAGTTCACAGTTTCATGAAGATAGTGATACAATTTCTATGAACGAAAACGCTCTGAGGTTTGGGATATCGCCACTTCATGCCATAATAAGATTTATGGAATATTGTTTACACCTCGCATACGATCTCAAATACCGCCTTATTCCAGGAAACCTAAGCCTTTCCGTAAACAAAAACACTGATCTACACAACATGAGAAAAGAAGAGAAGAAAAGAATTCAAGATGAATTTAAATTAAGACTTGGATTAATCATTGATACGCCCCTTCAGGGGTTTGGAAGTTCCAATGACGGAAATACAGCAAGGCGTTTTTTCGAAGATCCAGAAACTACCTCCTCAATTACGGGTCTCGATAAAAACCTACTAAAACGTTTTAAAGTTATATTAGCAGTCATTAACAGTAAAAAACCTATTAATGTGGCTAAATTTAAACTCTTTGCCAATGAAACAAAAGACATTATACTCACCATGTACTCTTGGAGGCCAATGACACCAACAGTACATAAAGTATTAGCTCATGCCAAAGAAATAATAGAAAACAGTATGTTGCCTTTAGGCGAACTGACTGAAGAAGCCCAGGAGGCCAGAAATAGAGACGTCAAACATTTTAGGCTTTTTAACACACGTAAGTGCTCCAGAATAGCTCAAAATTCCGATTTGATGGAATTTTTATTAATATCATCGGATCCAGTACTTTACTCCATAAGAACAAAATGGTTACCAAAAATAAGCATAGACATTGAAAAGGAAGATTCTGAATCTATGCATATAAACGACCTTTTAACTTTTGATACTTCAGACTACTTTGTAGAAAATGTGTAGTCCTTAGGAATATATTCATATTTTTAGCACAATTACTACTGTACCAGTTAAATTTAATAAAACCTTATCTTTAGAACAAAAAAAAAACATTATTTTGTCTTTCAAATAAATGAATATATGGTAGTTATTTACCTGTTTTATATGGAAAATTAGAACAATATATTATGCAAATGTTACATCATAAAACGCATTTTCTACCTGCATTTATATCTTATTAGGTTTTTGAAATAGTATTAAAAAAATAAAAAAACCCGTAACCCTTTTAGAGAAATATAATGCAACACGCTCTGTATACCTGAATATATAAATTTGTTAAATACTGCAATTTGACCTGAAATGCCTGATTTAAGCGCAATAGTTTGAATTCATTTATTACACTAGATAAACGATTTATGCATCGTTGAATTGATAACTAAGTCTAATTTAATAATATGTAAAAAAATTTCTGAAATTATTTAAATTTTTTAACATTACCGAAAGCAAAAGCCAATAAATGTACAATTAATTATAGTTAGATATACTACATTGAACTTTGATGTTTTATGTAAAAATAACCATAAGCAATATCGAAAAGATTTTTGGAATGTAGGACAATTATTTACGTTTTATTAAAAATAAAATAAAATCTTGCTGAAATTGATAATATAAGTACGCTTTTTTTATAAATCAAAAAAAGGCTTTTGAAAAAAATGACTTTTTCCACAAAATTTGCTCTCCAGGCTACGTTTTTGAGCGGGCGGCGGCAAATGAAGTGGCAAACTCATTAGAATAAATCTCTTTACAGTATAAAAATTTCAAATCGTCTCTAAGTGGCGTGACTTTTTTTTATCACGGTCATAAACATAGAATTCCGTTCAAAAATTCATCATTTTCGACCAATGCTGGACGTAGGGTGCATATCCAAAAATGCTTTAAACTATACCATTAAGCATTTTTGAAGTCTACTCTATCAAACTATGTAAAAAACTAATCCAAAAATATCAGCAAAATATATATAAAGGTGTGTGAAGTTACCCCTTATCTGACCAAAAAACCCCATTTTTCAGAACACACTTTTAATTTTTGAGTTTAAAATAGTATCACTGCGAAACGGCTTAAGATAATTCAAAAAAGTTTTCTTTAGGAGTTTAAGAAAGGTCATTAGAATGACTTGAAAAAATTTTGAGCATTTTCTTTGAAAAATGAATAATCTATTGGCAAAACTATTAAAAAAGTCAAGGCGAAAAATGAAGATTTTGAAATTCAAAGTGAAATATTTTTTTAACTGTAAGAGTTACTATGGTACATGAAGCATGTTTTTGCTTTGTCTCGTAACCTAGATTTAAAAAAGTTCAAAAAACACTAAAATCGATGCATGGTTATAGAAGTTATACCCCTTTAAAGCTCTTTCATACTCGAGATGGTCAACTTTGACACCCTGTAGCACACCCTGTGTTAAAACAGGGTGACCACAGAAACATTTTCCTTAAAGGTTAGCTCCCGCTTTTCAATTTTTGGGAACACCATTTCCCGATTGGACCAGTAGTTTAAAACATCTATATTTATTACCATGTTTTTTGTGTTTGGAACCACTGTGCTCCGTATATTTACAAAAATAAAGCAAATCAAACATATTAGCTAGGTTGATACTAGTATTTCGATCTGGCTAAAGATCTCATCAGAACCCGAAGTTTTAGAAAAGTTAGAGCCTCCATAATAGGCAGTCATGCTGCTTATTAGGAAAAGACCCTAACCACGTGTTCGATTACTAAGAAGACAAGAATGGAGCAAAATTTATAATTAATAGGTTTTTTGTTAAAGTTCTGCCTATTATGGAGGCTCTAACTTTTCTAAAACTTCAGGTTCTGCTGAGATCTTTAGCCAGATCGAAATACTAGTATCAACCTAGCTAATATGTTACGGGCTGACTGTTTGGCCAACTGCGGAGCTTGTCGACAATTCATTGGCCCTGAACCCTTCTGTGCCGCACCCAATGGGTATGTCTGAGAGAGGTTCAGAAGATGGAGGCAGTCGGAGTTTGGGGCCTATTGGGCCAGATCGCCTGGGCAGCGACAGGCGAGGCTGTTTATAACTCCCTCTGTGGAGACGTCGCGGAAACTCTTGTCTATGACGAGGGGCGAACTAAGGACCGTGACGGGTTACCTCACGGGACACTATTGCCTTAGGTACCAAATGGGACGATCCTCTACGGATACGTGCAGGTTTTGTGAATTGGAACCCGAGACCTCAGAGCATGTTCTCTGCAAATGTCCGAAGCTCTTCGACAGGAGGGTGTGTTATTTTGGTGGTCGAATAGTGACGCCATCGGACGTTTGGAACTGTTCACCTGGTAGGATAGTTGGCTTCGTAGGGAGCATGAACCTATAGGGTGTATTCGTTGGCAGCAAAAAATACCAACTTCTGGTCGCGGTGCATAGTGCCACTCTAGTCTAATCTTATCTAATGGCTAATATGTTTGATTTGCTTTATTTTGGTAAATATACGGAGGTTGGAAGCTCGTTAAAAATTAAAAATAAAAATTCTTTGTTTGCTTACTTTTTTTTAAATATATTGTGTTTTTCCGTATTTCCTATACATTAAATAAAAGTTTAGAAAAAAAAAATAATGATAAAATTATTTTTTATACAAAGTTGACGAATTGTGTGTTTGAAAAATATTGTTTATTGGTATAATTGTCAAAGTTTAACTCTGCATCACAATTTTATTTTAAAATTTTGGCAACCGAAAACGTGAACAAATTTAAAAACGTGAACACCCTTGGTAAAAATTAGTTCACATTTTCACCAGTTTACGTATCTACAAATTTTAATTTAGTATAAAAAATTTGAAATTTAAAAAAAAACAAAAAAATAGTTTGAATGTAAATATCGATTACAAATTTTTCCATTGATATTAAAAAAATGTATTATTTATATACAAATGGTTGATTCACTTATTTTTGGATTTAATAAATTTAATATCATAAACATTGACCCATTTTTTTTTTTTTTTTTTTGGAAAAATAAAACACTTCTGATAAGCTCCTAAAAAAAAACCTAGCAAAGAAAAAAACCTTATAATTCAGATAAAGAAAGGTAAACTGTAATATGTACCTTACCTTCTTCAAACTTTCTTTAGATAAGCATAGATACTGTAACAACACTGAACCATACAACCAGTGTTGTCAAGTATTTTTTTACAAATCCAACTAAATTGTCCAAAAAAACCTAGGTTTACTCTACTACCAAAAAAATTCCCCTAAAAATTATTTTTTTCCTAAAATCAACTAATATTTTTAGTTTTTGACTTTATTAAATAATTGAGCTCTATGTCACGTTTGTATTTATAAAATATTCTTTATTATTTTATATATCTCCAATATTTCGTCATTCTTTGAATGACATCTTCAGGGAGTATGAACAGCAACAAACAATATTTACAACTCAAGTTGTAAATGTTGTGTTGACCAGAGTGGGGGGGCAGCGGCAAAACAGTTTTGTTTTTAATATTGTTTGTTGTTGTTCATACTCCCTGAAGATGTCATTCAAAGAATGACGAAATATTGGATATATATAAAATAATAAAGGATATTTTATGAGTACAAACGTGACATAGAGCTCAATTATTTAATAAAGTCATTCATTTCAAAGGTCGAAAAACTTTTCATAATTTTTAGTTTTTATTTCAAATTCTTTTAATAAAAGTGTTAAAATACACTAAATTTGTTAGAGTTTTGCTGTTTTCATTGTCAAAATCTGAAATTTTATTTTAATAGCGCAGTAAAGTGATTTAAATTATACCAACACTCTAAAAAAAGTTAAAATTATGCCAAAAATTTTTCAAAATCAATAATCGAACCGAAAACTATATTTTTATAAAGGCAAAATTACCTCTTTTAATCTGATTTTTACCCCCTCCAAATTTTCCTTAACAAATTTTTACCCCTTAAAATCCTCCTAAACGACTAAAAAACCGTTTAAATCTAGAGGAGAAACCCCTAACTTGTCCACACTGCGTACAACCAAACCGTGCACCATATTACCTCCAGAGGCACAAGCCGACTGAAAATAATCAGCGGAGACGTCTGCCAAAAAAATCATCGGCGGCGGCTCTGAGCCGGCTGAAGCCGATGTTTTTTTTTTAATTTTTATATATATTTTTAAATAATTGTTTTGTAAGACTATTTGTCATGGGATGAAAAACGATCGTTTTTATAATTTCAATCCTAAATATTTCGTATTGTTTTAGATTTAAAATAGACTAAAATGTGTAAATTGGTATTCGTGATTCAATTAAAGCAATTAAAAAATCTCAATCCTTCTTATCCTCTGTATTCTTTTTGAAAAAAATTTTGATTTTTGACCAAATAGATCGAAGTTAAAACCGATCGGTTTTCATCACATTAAAGTATGTATGTGCAAAAACCTCTAATACACAGAGAAACCCAACAAAATTCTGTTTTAAATATACAACAAAAGAAAACATTGGAATATGTTTTTCATAAATAACCAAAATTTACAAACATTTAAAACAAAAAAAAAAAAAATTGGGAAATAAATTTGAATTTAAAAAAGGTGTTTGTATTTACTACACTCAGGGAAAAAAATTTCATCATATTGATGAAAGTGTTTCATAAATCGTTTGTCATCAATTCTTCATAATTTTTATGAAATTTTTAATATCTATGAAAAGTAGAAGAGTAAAGTGAAAAGTATGAAGAGTTTCATAAAAATGTATGTCGAATTTTTCATAAATCTTCATCATTTCATAAAAAAAGTTTCATAAACCGTGAGAACATATTATTTTTTTTTTTGTTTTCCTATCGATTGAAATTAAGAACTTCCATTTGAAATTTTAAAATCATTAGTAGAATTTAAGATTTTTCATTTGAAATTGAAAAAATGGAATTTGTAATTTAGATTTTTTATTTAAAATTCAGAATCAATCATAACATCAATTGAAAGTCAGTAATTCTAATCAGTTAATGTGTTCTAAATTTTGCATTAAATTTTGAGAACATACTCGTAAATATAATTTTTTATAAATTTTAGTGCAAATTCTTAATCCAATTAATGTTTTTAAATGCTAAAAGGAAAATTCTGAACTTAATATTATTTTTTCTGAATTTTAATAAAAATGATTGTTGATATTTTCTAAATTTCAACTTGAAATTCTTAGTTTTAATTTATATATTCTGAATTACAGTTGGAAGAATATTGGGTGTTTTAAAGATAATGTATTAAAAATAAATGGTCTCCATTGTCTCCTTCATCATACATCCAGTAAAAGGGTTTTTTGGAATTTGGTCGAAACCATTAAAATTTATTTGTATTTTTTTTTTTATTTTATAAATTAATAATCATATAATTACAAATTATATACTATTTCCCTAACCGAGCACTAGCTACTACGGCTTTCGGCGCGTTGTAGCGAAAACAAACCAGTGCCTCTGGTGGGAATCGAACCTACGGCCCCCGCACTGATAAGCCAGCACGCTACCAACTAGCCTACCGGGACGCATCTAAAATTTATTTGGTAGGACATTATTTTATTTAGAAGAACCAATAAACGAATAATAAGGCAAAAATACTGTACTCGAAATTAAAAAGAGGGAAAAGGAACTAAAAAACATTACATTTATCCAATTATTGGTATTTCCAATCAACTTTTCAAATAAAATTCAGTTAGCAATTGTGTACGTTAGAAGCAACCATTTATTTTGTGATAATGCAAGAGAATTGGTATCATCTATCAAATTTTTTAAAAAGTTGTCGATAACCAAAAGTGGTTACTGCAAATACGGTATTCGCAATCAAATATGCCACTAAATTAGTGGTTCAGTAGTACCAACCGAATTGTGGATTGCATTGTTTATAGAAGCAACTAATGATTGGGTATTGGTAAACTAACTTGAGACAATGTTAGTTTTCCTAGCAAAATATTTAAATTCACATTTAGGACTCAACATTTATAAGAGTTTGTGGTGTAGTGAGTCGAGAATTTGCCTTGTACACCGAACTTCCGAGTTCAAATCTCGGAAAAGACAAACAAATGTTTAAATAGTTAAAAAGGAAATGGAAATTAAAAGTGATTGTGGTGCAATCAGTGGGACAGATGACTATTAATCATAAGGCCGCGGTTCAATACCAGAAAAATCAAAAAAGTTCTTTAATTTTAATAAAATTTTGTGGAACGTAATTATATTTAAGTACAGTGCTATTGTAACGCGATATAGACAGTCGCAATAATTTTTAATTAATATGCATTTGATAAATTTAATTTAGAAAGGTTGAGGTTATAAAGAAGCTTTTCTCTAAAAATTTAAACACTATTAATTTTTAAATCAGACTATACAAGTTTCTGCTTTTTTATAGACAGGCGTCATCAGTGATTTACCATTTAAATTGTATTGTTATCATTATTTGTTTCTTATAATTGTCAGATTGTCTCTATATGATGCATTTTTCTACAACCTGTCGGCTGTAAGAATCAAACATACGCTTCTTCTTACATTACAAACGTAACAATACCAAGTCATGACCGTTTAGCGATCACACCCAAAATATGGCTTCGAATGTAATGCAGCTAAATTGCAGTTTTCTTTCCTATTACCTTTTCTGTCATTGTATAATATACTCAGAAGTGACAAACACTAACAAACACTAACAAACACAAATATTCTATTTTTAGATTTTTTTTTTGATTTTTCTAGTCTTCTCCGTCTCTATTTTACAACGTTACCATATTGACGTATGGTTTTTACATTCAGTATAACCAACTTTGGGTTTATGCTGAGACATCGCCAGAGGACAAATTTTGTTATGTATTTAGTAGAGTGTTATTTTAACGTCATGTAGACAGTCGCATTTAATTTTTAATAAATATGCGTTTGACAAATTTAATTTATTTATTTGGAATATAATATTGGGTTAGGCAAACTGAATATTTGCTTCCACGACTAAAAATATAATTTAGCATTACGATAGTTGTCGTAACCGCCAGAATTCGATTGGCAGCAAATTCGTTGGCCACAACTAAGACTGTTTTCTAGCTGTATTAATAAATTGTCATATAACATTTGTGAAACATTTCATTAAAAGCTTTATACTTCATATTTATGAAACATTTTATAAATATGAAGAAGCCTGTCATCAATTCGTTATTTTATGACACAACTTCATCATATTTATCAAGTGTTAGATTGGACGAAAATCAATAAAGTTTTTCGTAATTTTTATAAAGTTTTTCATAAGCTTTTTCCCTAAGTGTAAGGTTAGCTAGCAAATTTAAGCCGAACTCAGCCGCATTAGTCGGCGTTGACTTCAGCTCTAAAACATAGGTTGCGGCGGTGATAAGCCAGCTTTCCGCCGTTCAACTTGGACCTCTGAGTACGTACTACCGTCACGTAAAACATAATGTTATCTTTTATTTTAAATCTAATTAAAAGACGCCATTTAGTTATTGTGACAAACTTTTAACTAAAATTTTGTGTTTTCAAAAGATTTTTTTTTTTTTTTGGTGTTTATTTTAACGAAATCCGTCATATTATTTATTACAACTTGAAGTATTCATAATTTTCTTAGTTGTGTAGTTTTTTTTCTAACATTTTTTTTTCTTTTCTAAATTAACTCGTTTTGTAACATTTTTTTCTATAATTCATACAAATCTTTTTCTTGTCTTGTCTTTTTACAGATGAAGTAACTTTGGAATTTATAATATTTAATCATCGTTCAACGGATTAGTGTAACAGTAGCAGGCAATAACAGCTGAAAATCGACTTGTAGTTTTTTCTTTCTTGTTGCTTAAAGTTTTCCACATTTAAAAAAAATTATAATTTTTTTTTTTTTATAAATTTTTTTTATTAACGATTTTTTTACGAACGAAAACAATTAGTTTTTTAAGCTTTGAAATATAATCACACTCACACACAAAAACGACATCTTCAAGATGTTGCCAAAATTTTTAACACATTTTTCGACGACGACGACGACGTCAACGACGAGGCGTTTATATTGCACATTTCCCTTAGTGCTATTGGGTTTACTATTGGTGCAACATCCTGTCATTTGCAATGCTGAAAGAGATTTTAATTTCAATGATTCACAGGTGAGTGATTTTTAATATCATTAACGATTTTATTATTTTTAAATTTTGGGAGGGTTGTGTAATTAGGTAACGATTCTTATTAGAAATATGTAATTAACCCATTTTATACCACTCATCGAAAAGCTTTCAAAAGTTCTTATACTTTTATTGCGTCCTCTAGCGGTGGTACACACAAAGAAAGAAAGTGCCAACCGAATTGAAAAGTCTATTGTAATGGTAACAACTTATAAATTCAGTTAGTACAACCATATTTGCTTCAGATTTTTGGTGTAGCAACTAAAATGCAGTTCAATTAACCGAGCTTTGTTGTGAAAACTAATGTTAAGTTGTGCCAACCGACCAAAATTCGTAATAACCGAATTTGAGTCGTATTAATCGAATTTCAGTTGGCAAATAGTAAAATTTTTCTCTGTGTGTATGCGTTATTTTAATTAAACTTTGAGGCTTTGTTTGTACACTCACAAGATCTTTTCCATAAAAAATCAACAATTATTTAAAAGTTTAATCGGTAAAGTTATTTCAACGGAATATACAGTTAAATTACCATAGATATATATTTTTTAACGTTCTGTCAGTTATTCAACAAAAAAAATAAACAAAATAACGGACTTTCCGTAATAGTTAAAATATTCAGTTAAAATTTTCATTTTAAAATAAAAACTTGTTATATTATATCGAGTATTGAAATAAACGAAAACAATCTATTGTTTTTATGGATTTTGTCAATTAATTTTTCAACAGTTGAAAATAAACTAAAAAATACAATTGTTTTAAACGAAATGTAAGTAGTCCTGTTTTTAATTGATTCTCAGTTAATTAAATGTGTATATTCATTAGTCTTTACGGAAAAAATATTGTGAGTGTACTAAACGGGTTAAGATTTTTTCTAATTTATAATACACTGTTTGATCTATCGTAATCTCACGAGTTTTGGGAAGTTTTTAAAAAATATAAGTAATTTTAGGCAATGTTTGAAAATTGTAATATGGTAACACTGGCTGATTCATTTTTACAATTTTTTGTTTTTTGGAAGAAAATAGTTAATGTTTCGCATTGAAAAAGAAAATAGAGTAATTTTTTTGCATATTAAAGCTTTTACATATTCATCCACAAAAACAGTCTTAGTTGTGGCCGCCGAATTTGTTGCCAATCGAATTGTGGCGGTTACGTCAACTATCTTCATATTAAATTAAATTTGTAGTCGTGAAAGCTAATATTCAGTTGTCTCATTCAATATTATACTCCACTTAAATTTTATTACTTTAGAAAGTGTTTTGCAACCGTCAGATAATGACAATCGTAATTAATTTTTTTTTTATATTAATTACTGTAGAATATTTCTTTAGTTAGTCTCTTTACAGGAAGAAGAAGAAGAAAACATTTTTATTGAAAAATTTTACGGACACAAGGGATACACCAGACTGCCGCAGTTTCGTCCCCCTCCTGGGACTCGTCAGTGGTTAATTTATGTGTCAATTGAACAAAGTATTTTTATATTGTTAATTTTGCTCTATATGAAAAACTTTTTTATTTTTTGGTGTCGTACTGTGATTTGAACTCACGGTCTTAGCAACAAGCTATGCTTCGTAATCTCGCCTCTTAACGAGTTGAGCCACGGTCGACACAGCGTTGACTGCGACTAAATTGGAGTTTGGTCACACTACATACACACAAGTATTGTTTCGATCAGAAGAGACAGAATTAGCTAATACCAATGCTCAATTCATTTCTCAACTAGAATGCTTTTTCTTATTACGTTTCACAAAATTTTATTAAACTTAAAAAACTTTTTTTGATTTTTCAAGTATTGTACCATGTCCTTCAGATTAAATATTACACTGTCCTATTCATTGCACCACAATTGCTTTTAATTTTCTTTAAATTATTGACTGTTTAAACATTTTAGTATCTTTAGCCAGATCGAAATATGTTTGATTTGCTTTTTTTTGTAAATATACGGAGGTTGAAAGCTCGTTATAATTTGAAAATAACATAAAAATAATCTCGATGTATATAAAAACAAGAAACTAATATAACTGTAAAAAATATTACTTGAGCCAGAGTACACACTAAATTTTTTTTTATATAAATAGAACATTTTTGGTCTTCAAAGTTTAGTAACGTCATGATGCTTGTTAGGAAAAGACCTAACCACGTGCTTGATTACTAAGAAGACAAGAATGGAGCAAAATTGATGTTTAATAGGTTTTTTGTTAAAGTTCTGCCTATTATGGAGGCTCTAGCTTTTCTAAAACTTCGGGTTTTGATGAGATCTTTAGCCAGATCGAAATACTAGTATCAACCTAGCTAATATGTTTGATTTGCTTTATTTTTGTAAATATACGGAGGTTGAAAGATCATTATAAATTGAAAATAACATAAAAATATTCTCGATGTATATAAAAACAAAAAACTAATATAACTGTAAAAACTTTTTGTGTTTTCCGGGATTTGAACTCAGAAACTCTACCCATTACACCACAAACACTTATAAATGTTGAGTGCTAATTTTGAATTTAAATATTTTGTTAGGAAAACAAACCTAGTTTAAAATTTGTTTACCAATATTAATCATTAGTTGCGTCTATAATCAATGCAATACACATTTCGGTTGGTTTTACCAAAACCCTAATTTAATTGTATATTTGATGGGGCAACCCGTATTTGCAGTTACCTCTTTTGATTATCGACAAATTTTTTTTAATAAATATAATAGCTGGCACCAATTTTTATGCATTTTTCATTAAATAAATGGTTGCTTTTACACTTACTAACCGAATTTCATTTTAAAAGTTGATTAGAAATACCAATAATTGTATAATATGATTGTTTTGTTGCCCATTTGTAATTGCCAGTACAATATTTTTACTTTATTAATCGATTATAATCGAACACCCAGAAAAAACATTGGTTGGAATTCGGTCAAAACCATTAAAATTTAAATTAATAAATTTTAATGGTTTTGACCGAATTCCAACCAATCTTTTTTCTGGGTGTTCGGAAAGCTCTTGATCCGATCTTTTCATTTAACACAAAAAGTACATACTGCACAACATATTTTTGGCATTAAAAATTTTTTTCCCATGTGTCCCAAACCAAATCAGCGTATCACGTTTATAAATTAATAGTTTTTCAAAAAAATTTTTAAAAAAGTGTTAAAAATTATGTTTTTCAATTAATTATATGGCAACTCTGGAACAATATTTTTTCAATTTCATAAATATAGTGACAAACTTCAGAGATTTTTGGTCAATGTAAAACTTCATAAATATGATGAAGCTATTTCATAAAAGGGCAATTTCATGACAGTTTTCTTTATATTTATAAAATAAATATGGATTTATTCATATTTATTTTTTCATATAATTTATTCATATATGATCATATGTGGGACTGTAAAGGGTATTTTTTATAGAGGTATAGAACTTTGAAATGGAATAAAACAAAGATGAATTTTTTAAATTGACATGAAAATTACTTTATTCGAAAGATAATCTTCTGGCATTATAATTTAAATATGACTTCTGGCATAAGACCGCCACGGTTGGCTCGGACGTAGTCTAAACTGGAGGTCCAAATTTCGATGACTTCTTACAACATTTGTGGCCGTATATTGACAATAACGCTGCGAATGTTGTCCTCCAAGTGGTCAATCGTTTCTGGCTTATCGGCGTAGACTAGTGACTTTACGGCGTTAAATAGCACGATCTTGGAGGCCAATTCACGGGTCCGAAACGTGAAAAGATGCGGTTACCAAACGTTTCTTTCAATAAATCAATTGTGACACGAGCTGTGTGACATGTTGCGCCGTCTTGTTGAAACCACAGCTCCTCCACATTATGGTTGTTCAATTGATGAACGAAAAAGTCAATAATCATGGCTCTATAGCGGTCACCATTGACTGTAACGCTCTGACCAGCATCGTTTTTAAATAAGTACGGACCAATGATTCCACCAGCCCAAACAGTCAGTTTTTCTGGATGTAACGGTGTCTCAACATACACTTGAGGATTATCATCACTCAAAATACGGCAGTTTTGTTTATTGACGTATCCATTTAAGCAAAAGTGAGCTTCATGGCTAAACAAAATTCGCTTATGAAAATCGGGACCAACGGCAATGTTATTTTGGGCCCATTCACCGAATCTACGCCTTGCTAGGTGATCGTGTGGCTGCACGAGTTGGATTTTCTAAACACGCAAACCAAGACCTTTCCGCGAAATCTTCCATAATGTGCATGTACACATATCCTATTCCTGTGCACGATGGCGGATAGACTGTTTTTGGTCTTTCTCTACTCTCTTCAGCAGAAATGAATTCTTCTGTACGCACTGCACGACGTCTCTGTTGATGCATATTATCATTTAGAGTAAAAGTGGTGCAAAAACGTTCCATAGTAAATCGAATTAATTGCTCTGATGGACGATTCTGTTGACCGTAAAATGGACGTAGTGCGCGATACGCATTTCGAACAGAACCATGATTTTCTAAATAAATTTGTACAATTTGTTCAGGCGTCAGTCTATTCATGTTGAAATGCCAAACCAAACTAAACATAAATCACTTGACAGCTGACAAAATGGCCGCCAGTTAAAAAAGTGTTGCCAACTTAAAGTTCTATTCCTGTATAAAAAAAACATTTTATAAAGCGCTATATAAACATTTTTTGTAAAAATGTGTATGAGATGCACATATATATCGTTACATATGGCCACATACATAATTAGATACAATTATATCAAACTACATATGATTTTATATAAATTATGATTTTCCTTGTTTTTCACCTCATCAAACCGTACAACTATAACGTATGGAAATGCCCATATTTAATTAATTGCTAATCATGTTTTAAAAACGTTTTTACGCAGTGTTGTAAAAGAGAAAACTAATTTCTTAACATTTTAATTTAAGTTTATCTTTATGTTGTTGTTTGTAATGGATTTTCCATAAAGTCAAATAAAAAGTTTTATATTTAATAATTCAATTAATTTTTATTAAACAAATATTCAATTACAACATGCAGTCTTAAAGCATGCAGTGGCTAAATTTGAAATTTATCTCTATAACAAATAAAGTTTGAAAAATGCTGTTTTGTGGTTTTGATTTTATATACAAAATTTGTTAATTGACTGGGCTTTCCTTGATTCCAAAAAAAAAAATTGTTTTCTGTGTCGCAGAGAAAAAATATGGTTCGATAGCATCATATTATGATTTGGAATATATACGTCTCTGTTCTGGAATTAGTGGGAAATTGAAAACGTAAGCTTTTTCAAATTATTAATATGGAAAAATCGCTTTTCTTGAATTTGTACGTTTTGGTGTTTCCAAAGTTTTTGTTAAGAAAAATATTTTAGCTGTCTAAACCTCCACATTTTTTGCACATACAAAATTTAAGTCGTCAAATTGAAAAATTAATGGGAATTTAAGGAAATTTTGTGATTTGTTAGAAATAGTTTCGTTAAGATACAATTAAAGCAAAATAATTGCAACTTATATAAAGAAAAATTAACCATAACCAAATAAATGTATATTTTTAAACACCAGAAAGGTTATCATTTGAAAAATGGGCATTTTAAATAACTGTCAGAAATTTATCTGTAATTTCCAAAAAAATTATATATTTAAAATTTTTTCTAAAACACATTTATTTTTTGCTGAAAAGTGTTAAAACTTTAAATATTTTCTTGAAATCAATAAAAATAGTTCTATGACCCAAGTACATACTAATTACTTTCGTCATCTAATACTTTGGCGACTTCAATTCCAGTAAAAAATAGTGAAAGTGAGTTCAAGAACAAGACATTTGAATTAGTTATATTTTTTGCGGAATGGGATTCCAGAACAGTGGCGATAATAACACTACTCGGCAAATTTCTCTGTTTTTGAAGAACCTCTCTTTGAAATACATATTTTTAATAGACTTATGAGGGCGATCACAAAATTAGCCGAGCTGACGTATAGATGGCGGCAGTATTTTGAAAAAAAATTATTTTGGTGAAAAGTGACAACCTTATAAAACATATGTTTTAAGATTCAAGGCGCCACGTTGTTGAGTATTGTTTTTGGAGCCATCAAAAATAAACGATCTCAGTGAATTTGTCAACATGGAAAAAATTGGTTACCGTTATGTAATTCAATATTTTAATTTGAAAGGTCTTAGTCCAACCAATATTAAGGCCGAGCTAGATTCTTCTATGGGGGAGTCTGCTCCTTCGTTTACGACTATAAAATATTGAGTGGCATAGTTTAAATGAGGCCGTATGAGTTGTCAAGACGAACAGCGTAGTGGTCGACCAATTGAGGTGGCCACACCAGAAACGATTAAGTAAATCCACAAAATGGTATTGGATGATAGTCGGCTTAATGTGCGTGAGCCGGCTGAAATGATAGGCATTTCAGAAAGTATATTGACCGAAAATTTGGAGATGGGAAAACTGTGCGCAATTTGCATGCCTCGTTTGCTCGCAATAGAACAAAAACAGCGGTGTGAAAATGTTTCAATAGAGATGGCAAAATCAATGAATTAAAGTTCGAATTGCTTTATCACGCAACTTATACGCCAGATTTAGCTGCCTCGGTCTATTTTCAATTTCCAAACTTGAAAAAATGGCTCGGTGGTAAAAGATTTTCCAACAATGAAGAAGTGGTGGCTGCGGTTGATCTATATTTTAAGGAGCTAGACAGTTCTTACTATAAACAGGGTATCGAAGCTATTGAATATCACTGGGAAAAGTGCATTGAGCAATAAATACAATTTTTCCCAAATTTGTTGTGTTTTCTTTGTTAGGTCGTCTAAGTTTGGGACCGCCCTCGTAGATACGCTGAACCCAAATCTGTCAACATTTTTTTTTTGTCATTTGCAGATTTTGAAATATTGCGTTTTTTTTTATTACATATTAAATACTTTTAAATTCGCAAAATTAAAATTTTTGTATATAAGAATGATTTTTGATTTTATGAAAATTTATCAATTTATTCCGTCGTGAAGAATATTCACTTTAGATACCTAACTATGTTCTCAAGTCTTGTTTTTTTTTATAAAAAAAGCAAAAAATAATTAAAGTTCGCAACATTTTTAAAAAGTTCATAAAATTTATGCATTTAAAAATTTTAAAATGCACACAGAGAAATAAAGTGCCAACCGAATAGAAAAGTGTATATTATTGGTAACAACTTATAAATTCCGTTAGTACAACGATATTTACATTAGATTTCAGAATATTTTGGGTGTTGCAACTAAAATTTAGTTGAATTAACAGAACTTTGTTGTGAACACTAATGTTAAGTTATGCAAACCGTCTGAAATTCGTAACAACCGAATTGGAGTTGTAATAACCGAATTTCAGTTGGCAAATAGCTAAATTTTTCTCTGTGTGTGCCTTTTTAACTTGAAGGTGCTGTATACTAAGAAACTCAGTATACGCAATACGCTAACTAATTCCAAATATAATTGTAAATGTCAAAAAAATTACGCCAATTCCTTATAAGTTTGTAATGTTCGTAACCCGTTATTGGGGCGTTGACATCAGCTTAGTAAATACTGTTCTCAAAACTCAATTCCATTAAACGGCTTGAAATCGCTATTTAAAAAAAACTGCAGAAGTTTAATAATCGGAAAATTTTGGTTTCACGTGGTTTCACCATACAACTTTGCACCAAGCTGCGATATGGAAATAACTTTTTTTATTGAATGTATCTCCTATGTCCAGGGACTCTATTTTGTATTGGTTTGGATCTAAAAGTTAAAATCTATGAGCAAAATAGAGACGGAGGAGACTAGAAAAATAAACAAAAATCTAAAAATAGAATATTTGTGGTGTTGTTAGTGTTGTCACTTCTAAGTATAATATACAACAACAGATAAGCTACTAGGAAAGAAAACTGCAATTTAGCTGCATTAGATTCGAAGCCATACTTGGGTGTGATCGCTAAACGGTCATGACTTGGTATTGTTGCGTGTGCAAAGTAAGAAGAAGCGTATGTTTGATTCTTACAGCCGCAGGTTGTTTCAATTATGTGAAAACCACTGTCGCGCGGTGAAGTTAATGATAGCTTTTCTTTACATTTTCTTCAGATGCTGCACTTATTATTTCAATATCAAATTAAACGCTTGAAGAAAATTCTAAGAAAATCTTAATTTAATTTTTTTCATTATTTAATGTTTTCTTGCTTTATTTCTTGCATTTAACACTTGATTAAATTTTACCTTTTATTTTTTGTTAATGAAAGAACCCCGCCATGATCTTCAGTATAAAAAAATCTAAAATAAAGATTTTATTTTTGTTATTTTTCCTCTTAACTTTATCTATGCATTCGAGCCATAAAAATCTTATCTTTAGTATGATTTTTTAACCCTCTAAACGGCAAGACAGCCCTCAGGCGTGGTATTTCCATTGGCAATAAATGCTAGAAATAGGTGTTTTATAATAAGAAATTAAGATAGAAAACAAAATTTACAAAACATATTTTAAAGTAAATTTTTGTGTTCATGGCACGGTTTGAAAGCGAAAAAGCGTTAAAGTTAGAACTTCATAAGATTTCAAAAAATAAATATTTGAAATTAACACAATTTTCATAAATCTTGAAAACATATAAAAAAAATTATTTAAATTCGAGGCCATACTCTATATTTCTTTATTAGGATATTGTCCTAACAAATAATCTATAGAGTTTTTGTTTTCAAATTTAATAATTGACCACTGTGGATAGATTTATTTCGGGCATTTTCAAGGTTCCCATCATCAGAACACGTTTTGAAAGAAGTGACAATCCAATGCAAACATCAAACATTCATATAACCTAGTTTTCCCATTAAATGAGAACTAACATATGAGAACTAAATGAGAACTAATGTATGAGCTCGAAGTTAAAGATTATCACCATTGATCAAAAATAAATTGGAAGCTTGTTCATTATGTGCAAGCTCTACCTTTAGTAGATATACTATACACGATATTTGTTTTTATTCTCCTTTTTATTTTTACACTTGTTTTGTTTTATTTAAAAGCAATATATAAAGGGGGACAAAACAAGACCGTACTTTGTCTTTTATACAAGTTTGATATAAGTTTGACAAGATCGAAGCTTAAACTTAAAAAAAAAACTCTAATTTTATTAAAAGGATATACAGAATTCCAATAGCATACCTATAAAGGACACCGTCTTAACTTGAAAACGTAGTGACTGATTTTTATGAAATTTGTTAGAAAGATTATATTTAGTAGTAATAGCAAAGCCTTTAACTTTAATCAATATATGTTGAAGTTTAGGTCAATTTCGCGTTTTTCGAATAACGAAAATCGTCATATCTTTATAAGTAAATACCACAAAATGTTTAATTTTTGTACTGTAGTTATATCTTGGTAAGAGGAATAATTTATGCTTACATCTTTTCGTTTTTATGGATTTGCTTTTGAGATTCGCTCGAAACCCATTCTGGATCATATCGCCTAAAGAAGAATATAGTGTTTATTTTTCGTGCCGAACAGGTGGTATGAATTTCATTGCAAAACCCCTTAGACCGGTTTGAGGGTTAAATTTTATTACAGTATACAGTAGAAGATGAAGATACTCTATATTTTGTTTAAGTTAATGAAATATGCGGAACTTTTTTTTCTTTTACTTATTCATGCATTTATTTGTAAAATGATCATGATAATGATGTTTATAATGATCATTATAATCATAATTATTATGATGCTCTGTTGATTACGTACTTTGTAGGCAGGGCTGCTAATCTTCTGTTTTTTAGATTTTATGCCTTTAAATGCTTAAACAAAAAAGCCATTTAATTTGTAATAAAATAAAAAAATATTTTCCTTTTGTATGACAAGATGATGTAAATGGTTTTGTTATTTGATTGTTAAAATGTTGTAAAAGAAAAATATATTCTGAAAATAATACTAAACACGCATCATCAATCATATTCACGCAACATGATGAAAATTTTAGTTTTGTACGGAGATGAAAAGGGTCTACTATAGTTTTATGTTGTTTGTTAGATGATGCTCCTGATGATGATTACGAGCAAGAAGAAGATTTTTATAACTATTTTACCACAATTCACAATCTAAAGACTTTCCTTTCGTCTACAAAATACACCGTGTGTTGACTTTTCTGGAAAATATAAAATTTTCAACAAAACTAAAAGGCATACGTGCATCTTAACTGCAGCTATATAAACTAATCCATGCATAAGATGTCTTTTTGTCAGGAACTATCGGCCAGAGGTCTGTTAATGTTTTCGCATAAAACGGTATTAATGTTAAAGTGAAAAATTGATCTGAATATAAATAGTCGATGCAGCAATAAAAAAAAAGCGAACAACTTTATAATTTTTTTTAAACAAATTTTTTGTGTCCGAGTGAACAGTTCGACCAGAAAATGTATTTTGTCTGTATTAGGTATTTTAAAGTATTATGGACAAATTTGGCAAATGGAAAAATGTTTATTGGGCTGATTAGATGCAATTTTGAGTGTCAAATTTAAAGAAAACTCCGTATATAAGCAACGAATTCACTCTTTGGCCTCCGAAAGTTTGGCAAAATCGAAAATAGTTCGGTGGTCGAACTTGTGACTTTATAGCTAAACTTTGGCTCATCGGCTCAACAAACATGTTTCCAATACCAAAATGTAGCAACAATGCCTCTAGATATAAAAAAAACGACCAAATGTAGTTTTTTGGCCGAACTATTCTGTCGGACACTACTAATTTGTTCAATACTGTCAAAATTAATAAAAAAAAAAATATTTTTTTAAAACCATATTTGGCTATCCTTATACGGCATTCAGACTAGATTGCAAAACACGTGTTTTGCTAAAACGAGTGGAAAAGAATAAAGAACCTTTGGAATATAACAAAGAGCTTAAATGCGTGTTTTGGCAAAACACGTGTTTTGCTGTCTAGTTTAAAAAAAAAATTATAATTAACACTGAAAGTCAAGGAGTTATTTTGCCTCATAGTTTTTGATCCCTTCAACTAACATTTGTCATTTGTTTTATTGTTCAAAAAATTACCAACAATTGTAGTAAAAATGAACCACATAAGTACAGTTAGTAAAAAATAAACAAACATTTATTTTTTTAAATAACAAAAAACTACTGTATAAATGTAAAATCATAAAACAGTCATTTGATGTGGTTTGTTTTTTAAATGAACTTCAAGGTTAGTAAAAAATAAAATTTTTTCTACAAATGACTGATATTTACATTACAAATAAAGAAACTGTATTACAACCCAAACAACTGCAATTTTTTAAAGTTCCCTGAGTGTGCAATACTTTCATCCTTTATAAAAATATCGCACTTTAAAAGTGCACTCGATGGTGGAATGAGTGGATCAGAAATGGGAAAGTTTTTCTTCTTTCATATCCTCCATCCCACTGCGCTGGAGAGTGTATAGTGTTTGCCATTCCATTTTGCACTCATCCAACCTAAAAATCTGGAACCGAATAAACAAGAAATATTCCTGAAAAAAATACTTATTATTTTTTTGATCAAAAATTAGTAAACTCGGATGAAGGGTTCAAAAGTTATGAGTGAAAACTTTATTTCATGTTGTTAATTCACCATTATTTAAATTATAACATCATAAAAAAAAAAAATTATAACAATTTACTAATTAAAAAGCACTGCAAAATACATCGATGAAAAAAGACTCAAACATTTTTTCCTAGAATTTTTTTCTTTTTTTTGCGATATTTTTCTCGAAATCATTTTTTTCGAGAAATTTCTTTTCTCAAGATAAGTAATAACAATTTACCGTTTATAAAACACTAAAACATATATCAAATTAAAAAATAACGAAAATAATTTTTCGTGGATATTTTTTTCTCATAATTTGTATAAGAAAATCTTTCTACTCGAATTTTTGTTATAAATTTTTTTCTCCAAATTTGATTTAAATTTTTTTTTTTTGGATGAATAATTTTTTCCTTGAATTTTTTACTCAAGATTTTTCCGCGAAATTTTTTTTCGCGTCACATTAAATAAATCAATCAATGCATTCTATTCGTTATATTGAAGAAGTTTTCATAAATATCATAGCAAAAATAATTTGATCCAAAAGTGCTTGTAATTAAGCATTTTCATCAATGATCTTAACATAGGCTTGCCATAGGAAGGAAGCACTCCGATTTGATTCTTGGGATGTTCATTATCACGAATAACTTCTAGACAAATGAACGTGTACGTGAAATAAATTTGTTAAAAGGTTTTTAAAATATTTTACGCTTACTTTAGAAAAAATATTAAAAAACTGAAACAAAATTTGAGCAATACATTTTATAACAATTGAAGTTGATATCAAATGAAAGGTATTTTTATAAGACATAAGTTTATTTTAGAAAGGAGAGTGAATTTGAAAAATTCTGAATTTTTACATTTAAGGTCATCAAAATGACCATTAAACTAATAGTTTCAACCTCGAATAACTTTGTTGAGTAGACTCAAGCTCTTGAGTAGTTATTTAAACGGGTTTGTGAAAAAAATAAAACTTTTTGTATTAAATCCACTTTAAAAATCTTTGAGGCCATAAGCTTTCATATCCCGCTTTAAGAGTAGCAAATATCAAAAAAAAAATTTTTCGCTAAAACACTTTAGTGACCATGTTTCTGGATTTCGAAATGTTAACCGCATATTTTCACGTTTCGGAGCAGTGAATTGGCCTTCAAGATCGTGAGATTTAACGCCGCTAGACTATTTTCTGTGGGGATATCAGAAGTCGCTAGTCTACGCCGATAATCCCGAAATGATTGACCACTTTGAGGACAACATTCGCCGCGTTATAATATACGCCAATATACGGCGACAAATGTTATAAAAAGTCATCGAAAATTGAACCTCCAGATAAGACTACGTACAAACCAGCCGTGGCGGTCATATGCCAGAAGTCATATTTAAGTATTAATGCCAGAAGATTATCTTTCGAATAAAGTAAATTTCATGTCAATTTAAAAAATTCATCTTTGTTTTATTCCATTTCAAAGTTCTATACCTCTATAAAAAAACACCCTTTATAAATATTAAACGATTCATTTAAGGTAATACTACATGTGAAAAAAACTATTGAAATTAGGGTAAAAATTGCATTTTGGCAATAAACAGCTCAATCTTTTAGCCATGCTACTGCAAAACCAATGGCTTAAATTAAAAAACTGATTTGATTATACCAAGCAAAAATAATGCGAAAAAGTTCCAAATAAACAACATTTTCATTACACACAAATTAAGTACTACTACTGATTTTTCTGATCTAATGCTGGTCTTTTAGATCAGTTCCTAAACTTAGCATATAATGTTATCATATCAAAGGCTAACTAGTGAAAATGTCACGAATGTTACAATTTGGTATTTGACATACTCGAATGGAACCGGGAGTTTGTGTCTTTTAACAACTATTTTCTTTAATCTAGATGTCGCTTTGAATTTGTGTTTTCTGACCTTTAAATTTGAAAAACAATGATTACAAAATATCAGACTTAACAATGGTTTTTTTTCTTTTCAGTTGAACGAAAATCTATTATTTCGCTTTGTTTTTAAAGCTAGAAAGTTGTTTAAAAGTTTTTTTAATTATAACATTTTAAGCACTCCTAAAGATACATATTATCACTCAGTAAAAAAGATGTGACTTGACATCATACCTTAATCACTAATTAAAAATAACAAATTAAGTTCTATGAAAAAGAACACCCAAAAATACAATCTTTCATAACATTACACATAGTACTTTTAATAAAGTGAAGTTTGAGGAATTTGCATTACCTCCGTTCTATGACAACCCCATGTTAAAATCATGCGTGTTTCACCTCAATTTTTACTACATCTGAATCCGTATATGTGATGATTTTACTACATCTTTTTCCACTCTTTTTTCGCTGGGTATATATGTTTTTAAAGCATTTTCTTGTCTATTCATAAACCCCCATTATATGCTATTCCTAAGTTAACATTTTTCTGACTTTTGTCCAGCAAGATCTTGATTTTGAACCACAGTGCCAAGTAGGCGTGGCCAAATATTGACAATATTTGCAGTATTAGTAAAAAAGAATTTAATTCAATTTACCATATCAATAGATTTTTCTATGGACGGTTAATTTTTTTTTTATTCAGAACTAGTTTTGAGTTTTTAGTTTAATAGAAAACTCAATGTATCTCAAAATGGGCCAAAACTTTTTACCGTGTAACTCTGTTTGGAAATTTTTTTTTTTTTTGTTGTCTACCTCAAATATTAAAAAAATTGCTAGTTAGAACTACAGTGCGCATGATGAATCTTATAATAAAATTCATTATACCATTTTTAAAAATATTTGAATATTTAAGAGAAAATAATTTTACAAGTTTGTTATAATTTTTATTAAAAATAAAAATTATGTTTTTTTTGACCTTTAATTGTGCAATGAAAATTATTCAAGTTCGAGGCCATACTCTATATTTCTTCATTAGGATATTGTCCTAACAAATTTTGATCAATGGTTATAATCTTTAACTTCAAACTCATATGTATATTAGTTCTCATGTAGTGAGTAAACTAGTTCATATGAATGTTTGATATTTGGCATGGGATTGTTACCGCTTTCAAAACGTGTTCTGATCAGGGACCGTAATAATTATCCCTTTTTTCATAAAAGTCAGATGATAAAAGTTATTTTTTGATTTTTATTTTTTCGGGCAAAAATAAAAGTTATTTTTTGATTTTTATTTTTTCGGGCAAAAATAAAAGGTTTTTTTGATTTTATTTTTTCGAGCAAAAATAAAAGTTATTTTTTGATTTTTTTTCTTTCGAGCAAAAATAAAAGTTATTTTTTGATTTTTTTTTGAGCAAAAATAAAAATCAAAAAATAACTTTTACTTTTGCTCGAATAAATAAAAATCAAAAAATATTTTTTATTTTTGCTCAAAAAAATAAAAATCCAAAAATAACTTTTATTTTTGCTAAAATAACTTTTATTATTATAGACTAGTTCATAAGGATCAAAATGGTATACTTGAAACAGTTTTCCAACATTTACTTCTAGTTGCTTTTTTTGTTTAAAAATTTGAAAATAACTGTTATTTTCGGTGCCTGGTTCTGATAATGGGAACCTAGAAAATTCCCGAAATAGATCTATCAACACATTCCTGAAAGGGTCAAATAATAAATTTGAAAACAAAAAACTCTATAGATTATTTGTTAGGACAATATCCTAATGAAGAAATATAGAGTATGGCCTCGAACTTGAATAATTTTCATTGAAAATAATTTAAAAAAAATCCTATCCCATAGTGCATTGCGTATATGTTTGCTTACTATGGATATTAGGGGTTCGTTAAGGGAAATCTGTGTATGTAGCATTTTATCCATTGTTTTTTGTTGTTGTTTATTGTTTATAGACAACGATTTTCTTTGTTTTTGTTCTTGGGTTTATTTTTTACAAGAATCTGATTCCCTCTTTCAAATGTCTGTGGTGTATTCGTTTTTTTTTTGCCTTCTTTAAAGCCTAGTTGATGTAACTGAGAATCTTCTTTACTCATTTTAACAATGAAGTAGAGGAGGTCAGGATTTTTTTAAGTCACAATTTATCAATGCTTGATCATTCATTGATTTCTCATTCAATTTAGTCGGTTAATATTTATAATGTTGTTTATTTTGTCTTCTTCTGTTTTTTATTTATTTTGCAATTTTAAAACTCCCCTGTTGCCGGCTTTTTTTTCAATCTGCCTTTTAAAGTCATTTTGGAATCATGTGATGAGTTCGCATTACAGCTGTTGCATGCTGGTCTTTTGTTTTTTATATAAAAATTTTCACGCTTTGTTTTCTTTATTTGATGATGATGATGATCATCATCATTATCATCATCACAGGCTTCAATAAACATTTGTAGCTTATAGAAAAAAACATAGAGAACGTGATTTTGTTGAAATTTAAAAAACGACAATTGAGTTTTGTCCGTCCGTTTGTTCGCATAAGTCTGTCCTTTCAACTGACTGTTAAATTTTATAGTTTGTTTTGTGCATATTTTTTTGTGCCATATTTCTTCATCTTAAATTTGATTCAATATTAGTTTATGCAATAACAAATGATTTTTAATTGAATTCAATTGTTTAGTTTTACGCTGTTTTAAAATGTTTTTAAATAAATTTATTTATTAAAATTATTAAGGATGGGGAAAAATTATTGCAAAATCTTAAATTTTTAATTCAAAAATAGGGAAAAAATTAGGAATTTGAAGACGATCTTTGGTAATATTATAAACTGAACCTACTTTTAATTATTCTTTGCTAATTTTAGCTAAAAATTATCAAAATTTAACGAGGGATTAAACATTTAGTAGTCAAAATATAAGGAGGCCTCTTAAATTATCAAACCCGAATCGGAAAATAAAATAAATTAGCTAAAATCTGTGGTTAGAAGATGATATTTGAAAATATTTTTGACTGAAAATATTTTTTAATATTCTTAGCAATGTGTCAATAAAAATTAACAAAATTGGTCGAGCGATTCAAAAGTTATTAGTACAAATGTAAAGAAACCGCTTAAATTACACTGCATGACATAAATAAATTATTTAAAATTGATGAAAAATCACTGATGAGCCTGTCCATAAAAAGGCAGAAACTAGTCTAGTCTGATTTAAAAATTAATAGTGTTTATAATTTTTAGAGAAAAACGTTTATTCTTCATCTTAACCTCAGCATTTCTAAATTAAATTTGTCAAATGCATATTAATTAAAAATTAATTGCGACTGTCTATATGACGTTAATATAACACTGTAGTTTATAATTAGGTTTACCAGTTTATATACTAAGGGCCGATTACTGATTGTCCAGTTAAAATTTATCAAACAGTTAACAACAACGAATGTGGCAGTTAAAGTCCCAGTTAGTAGCTAACGGCACATTGTTAAAATGAGGCTAAAGCAGACAAATTCGCATGGAGTAGATTTTTTCTGTTGTATGTAATGTCTCGGTTTGTGTTAAGGCAATCATCGCTTTCTATTACGGACAACTGAAGACTCGGGTGATGACAATGAAAACATAGTGGGCGTTGTTGTGTAATGGTTAGCGCATTGGACTATTACACAGATGGTCCCGGGTTCGATTCCCGCTGACGACAACATCAATTTAGAAAAATAGTTTGTATGAGTTTTCTATCTCTTATATCTATCGCTGCACTCACCTTCGGTGTTCCCATATCACTAAACCCCACCGAAGTAAAATAATGAATCAGGACTATGAAACAAAAAGCTTCAATAAATTCGCCAACTCGATATCAGGTGGCGAGCAACAACTGTTCTAAGACTTATCTACTCGCGCAATTACAGTGTTGCCATGTTTGAAGCCCTTCATTTTTCACCACCTTTCATCTCTCCACTATCCCCTTTCCAAAGAAAGCAACACATTAATTAATAGGAAGAATTTCCTGAGTGTTGCTTCTCTTGATAAAAAAAAAAAAATTGTATTGCCTATCATAAGAATTATCAAACTTTACTAAAATTTATTATGACAATATCATCAATTCTATATGTTTCGGATACGCTGATTTGAATGACGTACTTTATTTTTCGATGTATGGCACAGCTTTTCTGCAAAAAGACATTAAAGTTTGGAACATCTTTTTGCAGTTTTTTATAAACAACAATTTTGAAATACAATCAATCTGATTAATTTCTGTCTAAATCTAAGGACAACACCAATAGTAGCATTTATGGCATATGTTTGATTCCCAAAGCTTACAATAAAACTCGCTGTTTAGTGGTTTCTTCTAATTTTTTCGGTTTTTGCGAACTCGGTTTCTAAAAACACGGTGCAACAAACAAATTTTTTTTGAAATCAATTTTTAAGTGACTTAGTAGAAGTTGTAGCAGTTTGAGAAGCTGCAATATAGCCTTAGTTTTTAAGATAACGGGAAAAGAGTATTTTTTGCGAGTGGCGCATTTAAAGATTTGTAACTCAGTAATTTTTATCTGATTTTTAATTTTCGACGCCTGCTGAAACTAACTTATTTCTTATTTCTCAAGGTTTTATAAATTGAGAGGAATTATGGGCATAGGTCAAGTTAACAATACTTAAAAGCTATGAAATGCAAAGTTTCGCGTTGAAACTTTTCAGCAAAAGAATTGATGGTAATTTAAAAGTTGAAAAATTAAAAAAATTGCTTGAATATAATAAGAGTTTTTTGTTAATTTTTTTTGTTGCTCATAGTTTTTAACTTTCAGATCCAAACCAATACCAAATGCAGTCACTAGAATTAAGAGATACATTCACAAAAAAAAAAGAATTTCCAGATGTATGGTGGTTTACAAGTGAAACCAAAATGGAACGATGTTTCGCAGCCAGACCGAAATACTAGTATCAACCTAGCTAATAAATACGTTTGATTTGCATTATTTATATAAATATACGGCGGGTGGAAGCTCGTTAAGTTTTTAAATGCAAGAGTTAGAAGATGATATTTAGAAATATTTTTTACTGCAAATATTTTCTATTATTTTTAGCAAATTCTCACTTATAAAGAACGCAATCTGACGAGGGTAAATGTTAATTGGTCAACGTGTAAAGAGAAATCTTAAGTTGTCAAAAAAAAAACAAGTTCAGTTTTAAGATGGTTTAATTTGTGGTACTTTTGTTCACTCCGAATATCCATTCAAAAAAAGTCTATCTTAAAAAAAGAAAAATATTTTTTATTAGTTTTCGAAAATACGATATAACTTGTTACCTTACCCAAGATATTGAACACACTTTGAACAGTAAAAAAAAAATAAATAAAGTTCATGATTTTGCAAAATATTTAATTTAAATTTCTTTGTAATAAAAATATTTAAACATTTTCATTAAAGTGTATACAGTTTTTATTCATATTAGGCACTATGCCAATCAAAAAAATTGTTATTAAAAATTTAAAATTATAATTTGGCTAAACAACACAAAATATTCGCATAATTTATTAGGCGCCTTACAACTACTATAATGGTTTTCTAACAAACTATGGATCATTAAAATGCTCCTTAAAAAGGTCATAATATTTAGACATGACAAACTATATTTCAAATCAATTTTTTTTTGTTAATAATTTATAACTCTACGTTGTTAACCTTTTGTAGTACCTGATATAAAGACCACTTGAAACGGAAGTCTTGAGCAAATATGGTTGTACTTGCAGCTATTTGTGTTTTTTTTTCCCCTTTAAAACACATAATTTTAACGATTTCAACAATTTTCTTATTTTAAAATTCAGTACACATTCTCTATTAGATGATGATTCATTACTAGGGCAACCAAAAAAAAAAAAAAAAACACGTCTCAAAAAACAATGTTTTAAGTTTTTAACAAAGCTTTAAAAACAGTTAAATAAGCCGTTTGAATATAGAAATAAGCTGTTTAATTAAAAAGAAAAAAAAAAAAAAAACTGTTATTTCGTTAGTTTCATAGCATTTTATTTAAATTGTTCCTACAATTTAAAAACTTGTAAGATTTGTTCTTTGGAACTTCATCAGTGACACAAAAGTCCAATAGAGATATATATTTTTCTTAAGCTTCAAAGTTCAAATTATTCAGTCAAAATATTTTTTGATATACCAACAACATTTCATATTTAATTTTTAACTAAAACAAAATCTCTAAAATGCTGATTGCTATAAAATAGCAAAAAAGCTCTTTCTTTAAATCAAAAACTAAAATGTTATTAATTCTTAAAGAAGAAAATCAAAAGTAAAAAAGTATTGACAATATAGTCTAAAATAAGCAAAAAAAAAAAAAAAAATTAGCTAAACAAAGCTCTAACAAATATAGCTTAAAACTTTCATACCTACTGAGAATAAATTGGTTGGAATTCCGTTGTAACAAACCAAATGTAATCGGTTTTCAATAATTTTAATTGTAAGTACTTAAAATTTAATCATCAGAATAATTAAACTATATTGTAAACAGAAAATATATAAAATTAACCAAAACACAGTCACATCATTCAAACTATTATACTATTTTCGTTATCAATATTGAAAAAATATTATCTTCTACATTACCTACAATACCAACAACCAACCACTTTTCGGAGATTTTTTCCCTTGAATAAAATATTTGCAGTTGAAATCGAATATTAGTTTCGCCTGAAAAATATAAAATCACTCTATATAAAATATAAGTTTGCGTTACCAATTTTAAAATAATATAAAGTTTCTTAATAGTTTTGGTAACTCTAATAAAATATTAAGAGTGCGCCCCGGTAGGCTAGTTGGTAGCGTGCTGGCTTATCAGTGCGGGGGTCGTGGGTTCGATTCCCACCAGAGGCACTGGTCTGTTTTCGCTACAACGCGCCGAAAGCCATAGTAGCTAGTGCTCGATTAGGGTAATAGTATATAATTTGTAATTATATGATTATTAATTAATAAAATAAAAAAAAAAATAATATAAAAAATATTAAGATTAGCAACCCAGTTTCAATTGTACATACAAATCTATTTTTAGACATTCATATTTAAACTTGAAAGAAAAAAAATATATTCAAGGTAGCAATTTTAAGATACAAATTCAAATTGGGTGTGTACTAGAGGTAAAGTAATTGCCTGACAAGCAAAAGGTCACCAGTTCGCGGAATACGGATTTTTTAATAAAATAATAAAATAATTTTAAAAGAATATATTTTTTTTTTATAGTTTTGGTAACTCTAATAAAATATTGAGATCAGCAACCGAATTTTTATTGTACATACAAATCTAGTTTTAGACAAATATTTAAAATTGAAACTAGAAAATATTCAAGGTTGAAATTAAAAAACAACTTATTTAAATTGGGATAAGGCGGTGAGGTACAGTACTTGCCTGACAAACTGAAGATAGCCGGTTTGAGCCCAGTTCGTTGCATAAATTTTTTTTTATTAATAAAATAAAGTTTGTTAAATGTATGTGAATCTATTTATAGAATACTATAGTCCTTAAACATAAAATATTCAATTGTTACAATAAAAATTCGAAATTTGGAAATAAATATCGGTTGTTACAATAGTATTCAAATTTATGAATAATAGTACGTGGAACCACAAAAATTCGGTTGGCAAAAAAATCAGTTGCAACTACAAAACTGTTTTCTCTGTGTAATTTCATGTTCAGAACATGTATTTAATCTACAAAGTTCTGTCCTTCCATATAAAAAAAAAAATGTCGTGATTGGTTTTGGTTGCCCTATTTATTACATATGTATTAGAAAAGCAATTATTTATTATACATGTACAATGTATTTCCTTTGCAAACCATTTAGGGACATCAGTTTTGTTTAAGCTCATATTTTTCTAGTTTTGTGAAAATAAATATTAATACATTTTAAATTATTCATTATCAAGGTTAATTGTAATAAACGATTTAGTAAATTTTATGGTTTGAAATATTGTAATAAGTAAAATGCCTGAAGACCTAGTAATTTACAAATTTATTACATGTCTTAATATGGATTTTAAAGGCTTGATTGTAAATTTCATGTAGATTAGATCAGAAGGCACTATGCACCGCGACCAATGTAGGTCTTTTGTGCTGCAAAAAAAAAATTTCATGTAAAAGTCATAGTAAATGGTGTAAGATTTAAGTAATTGTTGTTAAATTATGCAATTTAAGATTTTAAACCATGAAATAATTATACATAATTGAAAATTATATAGAAATTTTCAAAGACCCATTTAAATAAATTTTCGAAGTTTTTAGCAACTCACAAGGAAACTACTGAGCCAGAAATTGCCGATGGCAAAAAAAAATCAAAAATCACAGAATGCATTTTAAAAATAAATTGCAAAAAAAAAAAAATGCATATATTTTTTGGACACTTGAAAATAGTTTTAATCAGTAGTATAAAAGTAGAGGAGTGCACCATTCCAATGCATTTAAAATGATAATGATTCGATATATATTAAAGAAACGACGAATGTACCAATTTCACGCAAAGCAAAATTATGATTGAACATGATTGAGGACAAAAAATGATCATATAATGATCATAGATCATATATATGATTCTGACTAATCATATTATGATCACTGACAACGATTTTATTATCATCATTTAGAAAAATATTATGATCAAGAGAATAATATTATGACTGTTACGTGTTTCAATCATAACATGATGCTCTTAAACTATCATAATATGATGATATTTTCTCTGCGTGTTACACACATTCAGGGCAGTGATGCAAATTTAGTGCTTTTGACTATGGTGCTTTTCAATGTCACTAAACACCAAAATTTTACTCATGGTGCCCAAACATAAAAAGCACTACATTGTTGCTTCTGTAATTTATCGTTAGTGCTTTGGTGCTTTTTAATCAACTTTGTTTTAGAGATTAGTAATTTGTTCAAAAAGTCCTAAAACTGCAGTGAAAACTAACGAATGCTCAAATTTTTACAGCATTAAGGAAACAGCAAACAATAGCAAACACTTCTTCACTACATTTTAAATGGCCTTGTCCGTTAAATTGTTATGAGAAACGTATTTTTTTATTTAGTTTGACAGATATTTTCACAAAAGCACGAACAAAATGCTAGACTAAACACCGAAATTGTCGGCAAAGTAATGGGTCTTCTTTATTTAAGCACTAAATCCAGTTATAAAACTGTTTTATGACCAACTAGAGTTCATTTCTTTAACTTTGTCAACAAATTACTAAGAAGACAAGAATGGGTCAAAATTGATGATTTATAGGTTTTTTTTGTTAAAGTTCTGTCAATTATGGAGGCTCTAGCTTTTCTAAAACTTCGGGTTCTGAAGAGATCATTAGCCAGATCGAAATACTAGTATCAACCTAGCTAATATGTTTGATTTGCTTTATTTTTGTAAATATAGGGAGGTTGAAAGCTCGTTATAAATGAAAAATAACATAAAAATAATCTCGATGTATATAAAAACAAAAAACTAACAAAACTGTAAAAAAATTGTCGGGTGCTTTCTTGCGCTTTTTACAATTTTTATTGTGCTTTTTATTTTCAAAAAGTTGTCAACACGGACTCAGGGAATTTTTTTATTTTTAAGTGAAAAAACAGTCATTTGTAGAATACAATTCATTTTTGACTACATATGTAGTTCATTTAAAAAAACAAACCACATCAAATTACTGTATTATGATTTTACATTCGCTTTATACAGTAGTTTTTTGTTTATTTAAAAAATAAAACAAATAAATTTGTGTTTATTTTTTACTACATATGTGGTTAATTTTTACTACAATTGTGGTTAATTTTTTGAACAGTTAAAAAACAAATCACAATGTTAGTTGAATTTACTGAAATATAAGTCGTCCTTTTTTCAAGTGAAATTTCATTTGTTTTTAACTACATTTGCAGTGGGCTTTACCTACATACATAGTATTCAAAGTGTAAACTTGCTGAAAGTGCATTTTTTGCATAATTTAAGGAAAATCGCGTCATGTTTTTTTCGAACTTCAAAAAAAAATCAAAACGCTTATCTTTAGTGGCTACATAGAGTTTGCGCGTGCAAATTAAATCGAAAAACCCAAGGTCAAATTTGACCGATCTAACATGGAATGACCGATATTTATTTCTCACATGCAAGAAAAAATCATTTTTAATTCATGGTAAATTTTATGACACAATATTAACATAAATTATGCATAAAATGCCATAAATTCGTAGAATATTGTCAGCAATACCTCCCCATATGTAAATCTGTGATGTTTTTGTTTTTTAAGTCTATAAAATATTCATGTTCTATATAAAATAGGACTCCCCCAGTTTTTTTTTTTAATGATAAGCATGTTATTCATAAAAATATGTTAGAAATATAGAAACTACCCAGCAAAATAAACTGGAAGTAGTGCTTTAAGAACCTCTTTAACTTAACTTCCAAAGCATTAGCATAGGCACATTTTTCACTTTAATAGAAGTTTTTGTTAACAACTGCCAAAAATGTTAAATTAAAGTTATTTTAAACAGCATTTGCATCACCATATAAATTAATTGGTATCTAAATTAATAACATCATAAGAAGTACTTTTTTATAAGTTCATATATATTTTTTTTTTATATGGAAGTTGAGGTGGTAAGTGGTTGGATTTGCAATCAGAAGGTTGCGAGTTCAACTCCGGGCCGGGAAGATAATTTTTTTTTAATTTTTTTTTTATTTTTTTTTTTAATTCTAATTTATTTTTTTAATATTTTTTATTTAATTTAGTTTTTTCTGAGTATTTTAAGAGAATTAAGTAATTTAAAAACAACCAAATAATTAACATCTTGACTTTAATCATAAAGATTTTTTTTTAGATCATTGTTATCCAGAGTGGACAAATAATTATTTGATAAAAATCTATTTTTTATCTTTGCGATGAAACTTTTTGTAAAACTTATTTAAAAATATAAAAAAAACGTAAGGTTTTATATTTTTTTATTGTTATATTGATACGAAAAAGCAAAGATGTATATCACTGCTAAAAATTAGTTTATCGAATTTTTCATATTTGTTTCAAGATATACTTTTTAGGTGTCCCTTGAAACGTGTGCAATATTCAAAAAAATTAGGTAAAAAATTTGATTTTGGCTTCAAAAACCTATTTGAGAATTATTGTTTCGGATCGCAAAAAATTAGCAAAAACGAAAAATATCGCAGCCAAATTTTGAAAGCTAGTTTCTTAATAATAATAATTAATTAGTAAATTAATTCATTAATAACTTTTACTTAATTTAAATATATCACTTTAATTTACCTATAAAGTTTTTACCAACCTCTTTCTCCAACTCTTTAGAAATAAAATACGGAAACATTAAAAGATCTTACGTTCCAAGGCACGCTCGTTTCATTGCAGGCCACTTTTCCCTACCTGTAGTTAAACTACTTCTCTAATATTTTTTTCTCATTGTCTGGTAGATTTTATCTTATTAAAGAAACTTCCCGTCAAATTAATTATTAAAAAAATATTTTAAAATATGCAATGACTTCAAAATTGTTAAATGAGCATTTTTATTATTTCTTAATATTTTTTTAACCTCATCAAAACTTAAAAATATTTTAAAAATAATTTATATCTCAGTGATACGAAATCACATAAAAAAATGTTTAAAAAATCATTATTTTATCTTTTTTATTATATATTTGTGTAGTATATTTTTCTTGTTTTCATAAAAATATATCAATATTTTCAACATAAGTTCGTTTTAAGTTTGTTGTATTGCATAAGTAACTTTGGTGCAAATGGTAGAGCGGTCTACTTTAATACAGCAGATCGTAACTCAGATTCGTGTGTTCAATACTCGCTGGCACCAAAAGATTTTTTTTTTTTAATATTTAAAGAAACATCCCTAAAGTATGCTGCACATTTTTATTAAATAAAAATGTTAATATATATTTTAAAAAGACCTTCCATGAACTATTGAAAAATAGCATCCATGCACTGTTTAAAATGCTATTAAAGAAGTTATATATTCACTCCATCCGCCCAATGACACGACAATGTTAAAATCATTAATGATTCACCTGAATTTGCACCACATCCGGCTCAGTAGATGTGGTGTTTTTACTACTTCTTCTTCAGCTCTTATTTTGCTGGGTATGATAAATATAGTGCAGGTGATTTTTCTTTTTTTAATTTTCAAAAAATTATTATGCTAACGTCATGTTCCATATGAGTAGAATGATGATAATGATGATCAACATTACAATCATCCATGGTAAAATTTTGACTCAGCACTTAAAGACTATTAATTATTCTATAGGAATCGTAAAAAGGGGCATTTTTATATTTATTAATGTGTAATTTTCTATACAGAAATATAAACATTTACAACAGCTACAACTAAATTAAAAGAACATTTTTCTGGTATTCTCATTTAAGTAAAAGTTTTTTTATTTTTTTTTTATTAATTTCTAACAGAAGGCACACTTTATGTTTCATTAAATATTTTAGTATTTTTGTACAATTATTCAAACAATTAAACAGCAAAAATTATACATTTACCAAAGAAAGGAAACATTAATCATTTCTGTAGAGGAATTTTCACTTAATGAGTTTATCAAATGTTTTGAAAAATATTTCGTTTTGGTGGAGGAAAGATCTAAAGGGTTTTTCAACAGGGACGCTACAAAAGTAGACCGACAGGGACAGCAAACGACGACATATTTTTTGCCGCTCTTTTGACATTTTTCTTCAGTGAAGTTTGCCATTTCATGATAGAAAGATATACGAGCCAACGAGTCGAAATTATTAAAATTTACTACCGAAATTCGGAGTCAGTTTCCTCAACGTTAAGAGCGCTACGTCCAATTTATGGTGGTAATAATCGTCCTAGCAGATCAACAATTGAGCGTCTAGTGGAAAAATTTGAATCCACAGGCACAGTACAAAATGTTCCCGTGCCAGTGAGACAAAGAAGTGTCCGTAGTGTCGAGAATATTGCTGACGCTGAGGCTTCAGTTGAAGAAAGCCCAAATGTGTTTCTCTGTGTCTACTGTGAATGGGAATCGCTACCGTTCAATGATAACCGAATATTTTTGGCCCCAATTGGATGATATGGACTTGGAGGACATGTGGTTTCAACAGGACGGCGCAACAAGCCACACAGCGAATGCCACAATCAATTTATTGGAAACCAAGTTTGGAGAACGTGTTATTCTCACGAAATGGTCCAGTCGATTGGCCGCCTCGGTCGTGCGATTTGACGCCGTTAGACTATTTCCTGTGGGGCTACGTCAAGTCTATGGTCTATGCCAACAAGCCAGCGACGATTGATGAACTTCGTACGAATATCGAACGTGAAATTGCAGCAGTATCGGCCGATTTATGCTTGAAAATCGTCGACTTCTGCAAGCGTGTCCGTGGTGGCTATGCAAAAGAAATCGAGTTCCATACATAATGGCATCGAACGTACTTTCACAGGATTAAAGAATTTCATCGATATCCAAAACCGTTTTTGTTTTATTTAAAAAAACTTTTGTAGCGCTCGTATTAAAAAACCCTTTATATCATTCGTTCTTTAAAAGATCAGGAAAAAATTACCATTTTTTGATCTCATGGTTTACGATTTTATTTGCACCAATTTTACCAAATTGATGCCGAAAGAAATTTTATGATAATAATCATATAATTACAAATTATATCCTTTTACCCTAACTGAGCACTAGGTTTTATGGCTTTCGGCGCGTTTAAGCGAAAACATACCAGTGCCTCGAACCCACGACCCCCGCACTGATAAGCCAGCACGCTAACAACTAGCCTACCCGGGCGCACTATAATAATTTTGAAAAATTAATCGCCTGATCGCTCGATAAAAAAATGTTTAATCGTTCATTCGATCAAAATAAAAACCCGAATAAATGACAACTCTAATGTTTAGTAAGCACTGCGGCATATGGTCAGCTTACAACTAGTTTGACACATATCCAAAAAATAGTATCGAGATAAACAATAAAAAAATTGTACGCTAATTTTTCTTAAAATGTGATTTTTTTTTTTTTATACCAATAATCGCCGAAAAATGCTTTGAACTAAATAATAAATTTTCAAAAATTTATATACAATAAATTATAAGCTAATATTAAGCTTTTTTCGAAACATAAGTTTTTTTTAATTTTTGTGTGAAAAATTTGCTGCATATCCCACATGCAGCAATTCAATGCCTTTTTTATTTTTGTATGCAAAATTAGAGGTATAACAAAATATTGCAGCAAAACAAAGTTTTTTAAAACTGTGGTGAGCTCTTCTGCAGTCGGGGTATTTTAAATTGGCAATAAATGCGCCAAATAAGTCTTTTATAGTAAGAAATTGAGCTATTTTAATAGAAAATATTTTGTGAAGCAATTTTTTGTATGCAGTGCACTGTTTGGAAACGAGAAAGAAAGTTTCAAAAAATAAATATTGTGAAATAAACACAATTTTAAAAAATCTTAAAAACATATTAATGTTAACAAGAAACCGTTGATAGTAAACATAAAGTAAGAATGAAGCTTAAGCTTTTAAAAATTTTTCTTATTTTCGTCCAAGGACACACAGGATTCCCATAGTATACCTCTAAAGGACATCGTCTTAACATAGAAACGTATGGACGGAATTTTATGAAATTTGTCAGAACTATTATATTTAGCAGGAGTAGCAAAGCCGTTAAGTTTGATCAATATATGTTGAAGTTTAGGTGCGTTTTCGCACAATTTCGCGTATTTCGAAAAACGAAAATCGTTATATCTCCTTAAGTAAAAGCACAAAAAGTAAAATTTTTAGACTGTTGTTATATCTTGTTAAGATATATAATTTATGACTAAACTTATTCATTTTTATGGATTAGTTTTGAGATTCACTTTAAACCTATTTTGGACCATATCGCCTAAAGTAGGCAACGAAAATAAATTTAGTAGAAAAACCTATTATTTATTGTTCGTGCCCATCACTTGGTATAAAAATTTCATTTCATTGCCGGCTTGAGGGTTAAAAACATATGACGAATTTTAAAAATTGTCGACACTTTGAGGTAAAGTATTTTCATTTTTTTCTATGACATGACTAACCTTTTATGTATATGCTAGCCGATATTGAATCATGCTAAATCCATTCGCGTTAATCATTTATCTTTAAGGGCGCAACAATTATGGCTTTTTTAAGTTTAACATAAATTAAAGATATCAAAATCACAGTTTTTGTTCGCAGTTTATTAAAGTTACATACATTTATAGATCTCATTGTATTTATCACATTACAAAGTATATATTACAACACCGAAAAATATGAAAAAATTCTCAATTTTTTTTTTTTTGTCAAATGCTAGAACTTATAAAGAAAATAGTGACTATTTTCGAATGCACACATTTTAAATCATTTTAAATACTTTAAAATTTATCACTTAACTCCGTCGTAAAGAAAGATACACTCTACTACAACTGCCCAGTCATAAAAAGAATACGTTCATAAATTTCACTTGCATAAAAAATGCATTTTTTTGTGCAGATACACCTGTACAAATCTCTTTTTTTATAAGGAATGTATTGTGTCAGATATCAGAAAACCCGAAAATTTTTATTTTATAAACAAAAATTAAAAAATTTCGATTGGAATACAACTCTCATATATGGGCAGGGGCTTCAGTGTCTATTCTGAAGCTTCTGGACCGTGTTCAGGGGAGGGCGGTGAAGCTTATCAATGACAGTAGTGTATCCAACTCTATTGATTCATTGGAGCATCGTCGGAATGTGGGTTGTGTGACACTTTTCTATCGATATTACCATAGGAGGTGCTCATCTGAGATAAGTAAACTTATTCCTCGAGCCCGAGTTTTTATTCGTAATACTCGCTTATCTAGTAGAGCACATCCGTTTGTGATTGTTCTGTGTTTCGCACAAAGCATTACAGAGAAAATTCGTTTTTTAGTCGAACGATTCGTATGTGGAACAAACTTCCCGCAGAAGTCTTCCCTGTTACTTACAATTTAGCAAAATTTAAATCAAATATCCACAAGCACTACTCCCTCTCTCCTCCCTCCCATACCCTATTTTCCTGATCAATACAATGCACTGCATGAGTAGGAGGCATCCCCTGAGTATTGGTTAAATTAAAAAAAAAAAAATGTATATTTTTGTTGAATAAATGTGAAAATGTCATATGAATCAACTGCTTTTTCAATAAGACAAATTCGATAAGGTCTTCCGTAATAGGAGCTCTTTAAAATAACATACTTTGGGTATTTTTTTAAAATGAAAACCAAGAATAAAATCGCGTGTTTTTGGGAACTTTAAAAATTGTGTATGGAGCCCAGCAAAACCACACATTACCAAATAATGGGTAAAGTAATGTATCGACATAGGGCTCCACGCATTACAGTACACCCTACTTCACTGATGAATTTTACATGCGATGAGCCTGAACCTTGAAGGGAGTAAATATCCATGTTACTTATATGGTTACATGGTGGGAAGAAGTAATGTGTCTATAAATAGATTTTAATAAAAAAAAAATTTATAAAAAAAATTATTACAAATATTTTTTTTAGTAAAAAATTAACGTGGTCACGCTAGTACTCGAACCTGGGGTACCCGGTTGTTAACAATTACAGTTAGACGAAAACTCTACCAACTGATCTATCGATACATATAATAGTTGATTGCTAAAAAAAGAATGTTGTCATATATAATTATGGATGGGGTTATATATAGCAAAACATAATCATAACTTATGCGCATGGGAAATATTAATGATGTTGGACCATATATAATCTCAGACTATTTTGATAATATCTCAGACTATATTGATAATCTTTTGTCATACTCGTATATGTTATCTTAAATAATTATATCTTATATCATTTGATATCATATACAAATATGTCTTAAGTTGTATTATGCATATGGCTCCATATATAAGGACATCTTATATATCAAAAAATAAAGATATTTTATCTTAATTTATATAGCTTATATGTTACCATATATGATTATATATTATGTTATTTATGAAAATGTATTATTATATATGACAATATATCTATCATAGCATATAGTTACACTTAATATCTTATTTTATAAAGGTCATTTTATAACTATATATCATTAGATATGTTAACACATAAGAAACATATAATAATATATGGCTATATAATATATATATAATATTATATTTATAATATATTTTAAGATGAAAAAACATACGACAATATATAATTTTTTACACTCGGGCTGTTTATATATTTTTAGGTTCCTTTAATTGAACCTAAGGATGAACCCACATTGATTGATCAAAGTAGTAGCAGCACACATCATCTACAACAACTACAACATCCGGACCCCTATGCTGTGGAATTGTCACATTGCCGTTATGGTGATAATGAATTGGTTCTATCACTTGTTTTAAAAAATTACAATTGGCATGATTTAAGTGACAGTCGCAAGGCCAAAGTTTTAGAAAAATTATCAAAATTCTTTGCCATACCAAAGGTAAATATCAAAAAAAAAAAAAATTCACTATCCACCCCCAACAGATGTTTCAGAACTAGCTCTATTTTTATAAAATTTTTATATCTCCCTCCAATATTCCAGGAATTTATAACAATGGAAAGTGTAACAAAACATGAATTGTTCGAAATGCAAAAGGAATCATTGAAAAAAGGAAATAATAAGTGCCATAATAATAATCGTAAATTGGGACGTGTTAATTTTATAGTAAGTATAACATACGTTCGTATGTATTTCAAAATCATGATTCTATTGTTTTTATATGTTCTATATAACCTTACATTCCTGCAATGGTGTCGTCTCTTTTATTGTATTTGTAAAACGGATGTAGAATTAAGTGGTTTTGAACAAAAGGAAGTTATTAATCAAATAAAATTGTTTTAGAAATGGTGTGATATAAAAAAAAAACTTTGATTTTAAAATCTAAAAGGATATTAATAGGAAATTGTAAAAATAAAGGTTTTAAAGTTGAGGATAAAGAAAAGGCGACAGATTTTTTAAATTAAATCGATAAAAAATATAAATAAAACTCACATCGGACAACGTTTTAGTTTTGGTTTTTAACAAAAATAAATAGATTTAAAATTTAAAATGTTTTTTTTCGACTGTACAAAAAATAAAACTAATATCCCACCAAAACCACACATTACCAAATAATGGGTAAAGTAATGTATCGCCATAGGACTCCACGCATTACATTACACCTTACTTCACTGATGAATTTTACATGCGATAAGCCTAAAAGTAATGGGCGGGCTCATTACCTTGTGAAGGTAAAGTAACTGGTTACTTATATGGTTACATCGTGGGAAAAAATAATGTGTCTATAAATAGATTTTCATAAAAAAAAAATGCATAAAAAATTTTTTTTACAGATATTTTTTTTAATTAAATAAATAACTTTGTTTTTTCTTTTTATTAAATAAATTACGTTGTCATGCTGGGGTTCGAACCTGGGGTCTCTGGTATTTAACAATTAGTTAGGCGACAACTCTACCAACTGAGCTATCGATACATATAATATTTTATTGCTTAAAATGTAAATGAGTTGTTGTGCATCGTGTTTTCGTTCGTGATATCAAAAATATACACCTTACCCTCATGCTTACAAAAAACCACAAAGTAATGTGTCTATAAATAAATTTTTAAATATAAATATTAATATTAATAATTACTTTACGTTTATAATTCATGCATTATGTAATTGATGATCGGTAAGTCATTATTTATGTTTTGAAGTAATATAAAATGTAATGAGGTATCATTACAAGGTAATCCATGAGAGTTCAATTATCGGTAACTCATTACTTCTTGTTGGGAAATAATGATACAGGTAAGGAGTACACATTACAAGGTAATGCATTACTTTATCGCACCCATTACCAAAGTTTTGCTGGGATTTTTATTTTCAACTATAAAAAACTTTAATTGATTAGTAAATAATTGTTACGATTTTTAGAAAGGTCTAAGGTGGACTTCTAAGGTACACCAATACCCCGGTTTGCATCGTTTAAAAGTTAGCTGAGACTTTGAAGTTGCGTTGTTTATGTTTAAGTTTGCGTGGCAAGGCTTCCAAGTCGCACGCAAATGCTATAATTTGGGTCTTTAATATGAAAGTGTTTGTCGAAACCCGATTTTTTTTAACACAAACAATGTGAGGCCGAACACAAAAAGCTTACCACTGCTAATATCTGAAGCGATGCAGTTGGTATCGCAAACATTCCAAAATAATGATCCGGACGAAGAACGCAGTTTAAAAGCGTCAATAAATGTAGCCGACGCTATTAGTTGTTACAAGAAAATATACTTGGAAAAAAGCTCTTCCAATCCAACAAACTTTAGATCATTTCATAAAAAATCGGCAAGATTTGCCAAATGAAACTGTAGAGATGTTAATAGATTTATATGGCTCAAGCTTAGAATAGAAAAATAATGGAACCAATTAAATTAAAATCAGTACAAATTTATGGGAAATCATGTTTCGGTTTGCGTCGTTTCGGATTACGTCGCATTTCTCCGGTCCCCATTACAGACGCAAAGCGGGTATTAGAGTAATTTGTTTTCAAAATAATTAAAAGACTATTAATTTATCATCCGACGTTTCGTTGGATATTCTCAATATCCTCAGGGCTAATTTTATTAATCTCGCAACATTATGAGAAAATACAAAGAGAACACCAAAACATCTGATACATTTTGACAGAGCTACATTAGGTTGTCCCAAAAAAAATAAAAATTTGGATTTTCTCGGAAGATCTTTCCTAATTTGGATACTCATAAAGTAAAGTATTTTTGAGAATTTTATCAGATTTTTCGGAAGTGGTTTAGAGGTCGCGCAAACCGATTTTGTACCAAAAATCGAGCTTTTTGGACTTTTATTGAATTATTCTTGAAAATTGCTAAAAAATCGGTAATTTTTCGGCTTCTGAGTAAATATTCTTAAAGAAAATTTTCCGATCTTTAATTTTATGTGCATAAGTAATAAGTTTCGTCAGGGATTTTGCACATTTTGATACATTATACAACAGTTTTTGTAAATTTTCAACAAATATGAAAAAGAATGCTTTATAACTTTTAAAATTTGTATGAAGACTAAAAAAACTAATGATGCAGTTTTAAAAGATTATGAAGTTTTAAATAAATTAGCAGAAACTACAATATAATTTTCTCTTACCGTTCTCTAGTTATACCCTTTTAAAGCTTTGCACCCATTGTATGAAATTTTTAGTACTATAAGATTTGGGCATCCGATTTGTTGTAAACTTTAGATTATGAGATTTGAAAATTTATTTATTGTACGTCAAAGCTTAGTTTTAAGTGTTGTCAAGTTGTGGACAGCAAAAAAAGTAGCCAAATAGCCGTTATCACTAGGTGGCACTGATATGGCTCGAACTAAAATTCATGATTTATTGGATTTGGGGGAACTACAACCCTATTTTTGGCAGATAGTCTATAGGTTTAGAGATAACAAGTCACAATACAATTAAAATTTTTGTAAACTGATAAGTAGAAACTGATAACTAACAAAAAATTCGAAATTGACTTTTTGATTGATTACGGTGTAGTTAACCAAAATATACCTTCCCACAAAATTTTACACGTTTTCGTGCAAAAACACCATTTTTATTAACGAAAATCAAATGGCCGTAACTGCAATTTTAATACATTCATTCACCAAAAAGTAATGTAGTGCAGTTTCGTGCCTTTTATATAATTTAATTTAATAACCCATTTAATTTTATTTTCTTGGAATAAATTAAATAAATAATAAGTTTTTAAAATAATTACAGTGAATAGATAAAAAATACATAAGTTGACTAAAAACTTTTTTAATTATTGTCGAAAAGCAGTATTTTTTATCTTAAACGTTTGTTTTATATTTTGCATAACATTTTTGTATTGGAGTTACGGCTTTTTGGCTTCAGAAAAATCGATTACAAAAGGCTGTAACTACATAACTTCAAAACTATAATTTTTCATGAATTGTTTTCTCAGAAACAAATCAGTTTTTGTTTCTTAAGCATAATTCTAAAATTTGGATACTTAACTTCAAGTAGTTTTTATTTATAATGTTTTTTGTCTCTCCTGTAAAGAATTAAAAAGTTTAATTCAATAAAATTTAATTGAAAACAAAAAGTTGTAAAAAGTACTAATCTTTTGTATAACCCAAAAATTTTTGAATGTTTCCACAAATAAAATCGAAAGGAATTTCTCGGTGCTTATAAACCTGCATAAAAACATGATATTATGAGGGGCTAGTCCCTTCACGACGTACATTGCGGCAAACCCGTATGATTTCGGGTATCAACAAAACCGCTTGGTTGTGGTACAAAACAAGGTTTCACAAAAAACGACACAGAGACTAGATTATAATCACTTAAAACCAGAATTTGAAAAACTGAAAAATAACTGCGGTTTTCGAAAAAAAAGCTTTATGGTGTTACAAATTTATTATAAAGTGCAGCGATTTACATCCTGTTTATAAATAAATATATAAAACTATAACTATTTTTTTTTTTTGCTATTTTTATATTTGCAAATTTTTCATATTAAAGTTTTTGAATTAAAATTACAGAGGTCAAATCCGGTATTATATATGGTTCAATTTTTATTCAAAAATCTTAAAATCAAAACCCGCTATTTTGAAAATTTAGCGATTTATCACATAATTTATATGGTATTGCTTTCGTTCCTTTTAAAATGCTTAAAATCGGGTGTCTGAAATAAAATCGTAGTAAAAAAGGTATTGATTTAGACTTTGACTTTTATATATCATAAAAGATAATGAAAAAATTGCCATTCTTGACCTCATGTCTTCCGCTTTTCTTTATATTAAAATCATATACGAAACTTTAAACGAGTGTCTAACATCACAATGCACAATTTTCCCATATTTGAATTTGTTTGTAAAACAGTTATGCACTCGATGTTATTCACTCGTTTTAACTTATGAATAGAGCTGATAGCCTATAACACATCTCTAAACTAAATTTTTCAGTTTATTAAAAACTAAATATTATTTGCGGTGTTAATTTATATAAATAAAAATTAAAAAAAGTCAAAAAAGTGTGTAGAGCCCTTTTTAGATGATATTCGCGGCACAGAAAATGCTAAATTTAATTTTATATAAAAAATGTTAAATTTTCGATTTATTCATGTTTAAAAAATGTTGAAGGGGGAGAAAAATTAAAAAATGCACTACAAAGTTTTAGGATTTTTCGAATTAAAAAAAAATTTAGTTTTTGACAAATTGATAAACTGAATATGAAGATGTATTATATATAGGCTCCATACAGACTATGGAAACGAGTTTTCTGCTAATTCGTATGAGTAATATAAAAATTAATAATAATATTAATCATACGCAAGACATTTTTAATACACTTAATTGATTTTATAATTCTATCTGTTTACAGATCGGTTGTGGTTCAACATATTTTACCATGTCTGAACCAATTTCCAAACAAATTGGACAACAAGTTAAAGATGGTGCTTTAGATAATATAACTGGCGAAAAATTCGGCTGGTGGGTTATCTGGCGTAAACAAATCAAAACGCGAGCACCTCGTAATCGTCGACAAATTGAAGGATCTGGTGAAGATGATGAAGATGACGATTACGATTATGACTATGGTGAAGATGGTGATAATGGAGAAACGCCGTAAGTAGTTCAAAAAACAAAATATACACAGAGAATATATGAGGTTTAGGGCAACATGTAATGATTGGATATACGTTTTTTTTTATAGTATGATCCTTATGATAATAAATATGATACTAACTGATTATATTATGATCACAAGCGACTGATGTTATGATAATTAGGATCTATCATCATATCATTATAACGTTTTTTCAATTACAACCAGGGCAATTTGAAAATGGCACAAAAAAAAAAAATTAAAAATGGTATGCAAAATAGCACGGAAAACCATACAAAATGGCACAAGAAATGTCAAAAATGGCAAAATAGCTAAAAAAAATATTTTAAAATAAACTATTCAAATTCAGTTTTATACAATTTTTATTTATTAAATTTCGATTGCATAGTACAATCATGTGCTTTTTCAATTTACCAAAAAGAAGCAATCTTCTATTGTCCCATAAAACATGGGAATAAATTGAAAATTAACTTTACACATCTTACTGGAGCATATTTGCAAGCACCGTTTCGTTTTATTAAACATTTATATTTTATTTTAGGCAAAGTTTGTTGTATGTATACTGAAAACTTTATTACATTTTTCAATAAAATGTTTTTAGTTTGCAGCTTTAATCTTTTCTTTTCTGAAATTTCGTTTATAAAAAATTTCCAATTATGTGATGTTTTAAACAAATAAATTCGAGATTACTTTTTTTATACGCTACATAGGGAGGTATTCCGACCCGAACTCGCAGCTTTTAATGAACTTTGGATATGCTGTAAAAGATAAAAAAGAGACACGTTTTATTAGTTGTCCAGTCTCACGTTTTAAAGTTAAAAATAAGGGGTTAAAAATTAATTTGTTTTTGTATGCAAACTTGTCTTTAGTTTATTAAAATTATATTTATTTGTATACAAGATTAAAGTACTCAAGAAACCAAAAATTTTGATACCCATATTGCCTCTATACACCCAGAGCTGCCACATTTTTGAAATATTTGAAACATTGCGGAAAACAAACGATTTCGAATAAAGGAAAACCCTAAGACACTCCCTCGATTAAATTACTATGCATTATTTTTAGCGTAATACAACAACAATTCAAGATTTAATATTACTCAAAACATATTTTTTTGCATAACAAAAATACTAGTCTTTGGATATAACAAGTTTTCAATAAAGCTTTCATTTGATACCAAATTTGTATATAATTACTTTAAAAAGAACTTAGCCTAAGCATGAGAGATTGGGCAGCTAAAAAAACACTGGTCCCTTAATTTTTTTTCTCTACACGCAAAGAAAAAACATGCTTGAGAGAACCATATTCGAAGAGCATCAGACATTTTTGGATTTATGATTGCGACAACCATGCTACTATGGTTGTGACAACCATACGTTTATCTGTTTCTGTATCATAATATGATAATTAGATTATGGTTCCAAATATATCTCAATATTATATTATAGTTCTGGAAATGTTTATTGTAATGTTTATTGAATTATTGTAATATGAGCCCTAAAGTATTCTCCCAGCATTCTGTTGAAGATGGATGAAAAAGTTATGCATGTTTTTTTTTTAATAGTATATTTATTTAATAACACATATTTAAATAAACTTAGGTTTAAAATAATTTAATCCATATTTAATAATGATCAAACCATGTTTGCAGCAATCATAATATTTTCATTATAACAATATTATAGTACTAGTTATCATATTATGATCATGGAAAAGAATTTCATCATAATTCATTATCATGATTATGATTATTTAAAACATATAATGAGTGTTTCGTACTACAGACTTAAAAGCATGAGTATTTTGTTTAAAGTTTTCTATCATATTTCTTTACATTTAACTTCTTTTAGAATATTTTTCCTGGATAATTGCAAACAATTAAAAAATAAATCACATTTTTTATCACTTTATACTTAATTGTTAACGCTCTTATGTCCCTATCAGCATTACAATTAACAACACTACGTTGTTTGTTTATTTTTTAATAAAATATTATTTAATTTGTTTTGCCTTCTCACAAATTCTTTTCACAAAATCTCAAACAAGAATGATACTAAAAGAGCTAAGAGCTAACAGACTGATCATCTTATAGTTGGCGCAACTATAATATTTTTTTTTTTTTTTTTAAAGAGAAGCAACAGTCAGGAAATTCTTCCTATTAATTAATGTGTTGCTTTCTTTGGAAAGGGGATAGTGGAGAGATGAAAGGTGATGAAAGATGAAGGGCTTCAAACATGGCACGAGATGATAAGTCTTAGAACAGTTGTTGCTCGCCACCTGATGTAGAGTTGGCGAATTTATTGAAGCTTTTTGTTTCAAAGCCCTGATTCATTATTTTACTTCGGTGGGGTTAAGTGCTATGGGAACACCGAAGGTGGGCGCAGCGATACATATAAGTGATAGAAAACTCATACATATTATTTTTCTAAATTGATGTTGTCGTCACCGGGAATCGAATCCGGGACCATATGTGTAACAGTCCAACGCGCTAACCATTACACCACAACACCCACAATATGGCTCTAGTTAGAGAGAGAAATATAATAATAAATACTATATTATGATTGTAGACAAGACAATAATATGATAACTGAAAAAAGTGAGATTTTCACTGAAACATGATGAAAGCAATCACATTATTGGTGAAATATGATTGATACAATTATAATTTAATTGAAACTACCATTTATGGCTGTATGAAACATAGTTTTGTGGCCACAATCATATTGCAACCATATTTTTTCTCTGCGTAGTACCAACCATATTTTTTCTCTGTGGTACAACATATCCGAAGTTCATTAAGATATGCCGAGATACCTCCCTTGTAAGTCAGATTTTATTTCAGGTTTGCATTGCGTATAGAGGACGACAAAAAAAATTATTTTTGTAAAAGAAAAAGTATTGCCCTATTGAAAAAATGTTAATTTTATGGCAAAATTGGCATAAATAGGAATATTTATGGAAAGAAACCAAAAAGTATTGCAAGACAGTAGCAAATGTCATTTAATGGCAAGGTATAGCAAAAATGGCATTTTTGCAAAATAATCGAAAAATTAGCAAAAGTAATATTTTGTGGCCTAAGGCTCTTTAGCCATATTTTTTCTCTATGTGTAATATATATATTATATTATGTGAAATTTTCAATAATTTTCGTTATTACAGTGAAGAAGCAGCTAAGGATATTTCCACCACCACTACACATGCCCATCGCCATCATCATGGTGATACTACGGTAAGTTTCTCTATACATTTTATAGTTTTATGGTTATTTTTAATTTTTTTTTACTCAAAATTTAAACTATCTAAATGTTAACGGTTCAAAAAAAAAAAAAAATTAAGAATTCGTATAATTTATTCAATTTTTCTTTCCGTTAAATTGATGATTGGTTTTTTCTTAAATTTAAATTAATTCTAAACAATTTGCACTTGTATTAACTCTCATTTGTTATTAACCATATTAAAAATTTTCAAAAAAAAAAAAAAAAAAAAAAAAAAACTCATTGTTAAATAATTGTGTATTAATTATGAAAAAAATATGTTGTTTCTTTCTTTTTCATTCTTTCTCTTTTTTTTCTCTATAAATATATTTTAACAAATTTCCTGTTCTTTAAATCTAACATTTGAAACGATAACGAACATAAAAATTGGGTTTTAATTGTTACTAATTTATAATTTATATTTTATTAAATATAATTAACATTATTATATATAAACTCATATTAAATAAACATTTAATTTGTTAATTTTGCACAATTTACATTACTTTGTTCTATATATTTTCACCACAAATCACAAAATCAAATCACACCATCATGTAAAAAAAAAAAAAAAAATCACCTTAAAAAAACTTATGTAAATCACCTTAAACACAACTTGGTAAATTTTGTTATTTGGGGTTAATGTTTAAAGTCTGAAATAACATCAAATATGTTAGAGGTTACAAATACAGAAAATGACATTAGTATTAACAACAACAACAACAACAATGTCCAAGATAATGACATTAATAATAACGATAATGATGATATAACCGCCTTAAAACAACCGATAATAATGTTAATGACGATTCTTCGAAAAGGATTCAAATCTTTTATTATTAAATAAAAAAGGTACTATAGACGAAGAAATTGTTGAATCTGTATCACAATTGGAATCGGTTATAACCAAAACTATAGAAAATACAAAAAATTTAGATGATCTTCCGGAAAATTGTGGTAGATCAAACCCGATGATGAATTATTGACAGAAGTTTTACAACCTTCGACACCAGTAGAAGATACGGATTCTACAAAAAATTCGGAAAATATTAATTTAAATACCATATATGAAAATCCTAATGAGGATACACCATTGAATGCTAATAATAAAAATAATAATAATCATAATGATTTTCAATTAGCTGAAGTTATAGATTCATTAACACCTTCGACCACTACTACAGTGATCTCAAATTCACCTAATTCCGCTGGGGTAAATTTACAAGAAAATATTGAATTCAATTCAGCCAGCACTACACCATTAAGCTTTAATATCAACAACAACAACAACAACAGCAATAAAGACAATCATTTAGAATTATCTTCATCCTTATCATCTCATCAAACCACCAAATATCATTCATTATCACCAGCATTACAAAATAGTGATCATCACTCGTCTTCCACTTTATTAATTGATGCCACTACAATCACTTCACATTTAACACCAACACCTGCTATATTAACCGATTCAACTACAACAACTACAACAACAAATACACCAATTGATATTTCTTCTATATCGTCGTCTGCAACTACCTCCTCCTCTACGTCCACATTGTCGTCATCGTCCAATATTTTGAATAAGGTAATGTGTATCTTGTTTTATATCGCAAAAATTGAAAATCAATTTAAAAATCGCCCTGAAAAAAAAGCGTTGTTGTTGTTTCTTCATTGATTTTTTTCCTTTGATTAATAGTGTCCGACCGGAGGCTTCGGCCAAAAAAAAAACGATATTTGTCGTTTTTGTTTTTGTATTTGGCGAAAATATGGACAAATTTTGATATTGAAACTATATTTCGCGCTTGTTCAACAAGAGGGTCATAACTCAAAATTTTTTAAAAATCCATTTTTTGCAACAAAACGACATACAGTGGTCAACTCTATTCAGTGTAAAAATCATGGATTGGTCTCTGTACTCATAAGAAACAAAAAACACCGATATAAGATTTTTACAGTGGGTAGAGATGACCATACCATGTCTTTTCCTTGCGAAAACTGGACTTTGAGTTATGACCCTTTTGTTAAACAATTGCAATTTGTTGAGCCGTTTTTATACGATCTTAAGTAAAAACTTTAAGGAAAAAGACGTAACTTAACTGTAAAGTTAAATAATTGGACGCCGAAGTTTTGCCGATTTGGCCGAAAACTATGGACTTTTCTTTAAATTTGACACTCAAAATCGTATTTAACACTATGCAACAAGAAAAATTCGTGCTCAATGGTTCCAATAGGAAATGAAAGTATACCATTGAATAGATAAAATTCCCAACGGGTTTTTGCAAAGTTAGTTCGAATTTTGTTTTATGGCCTCTTGAAATAGGGATATTTTTGACCATTTTCTACTATGAGCGAAAATCAAAATAAAATACTATGGAACACTGTTATAATGAACTCATAGTGACCTGACAATTTAGTTCGCTACAAGCGAAGTTCGCTAAAAGCTTGTTAAACATTTTCCAAAAATTAGTAAAATGACAGAATTTTTTTCTTAAACTCGCCTAGTTTTTAAATTTTTCTTTGTAATTTTGAAACAATTCTTCTTTTAAATTACATTTCATACAAATTTGAAGTAAGGTTTCAAATAAAAATCTGATGTTCTTAAAACTTGTAGCGCATTTTTAATTTAAAAATCTCGATTTTTAATGTGTTCGTTATGGGCGCGCAAATTTGTATGAAAATTTGTAAAAGGGTCCAAAATGAAGTTCGTTATATAAAAAGTTTGCTATAAACATATTATTTTGTATGAAATATTTTATTAAATGCGTTGGGACCAGAAAAAACGTTCGTTATAACCGGTGTTCGTTATTAGCGAACTCCACTGTATAAATATATTTATTGGAATGAAATGTAATGAAATGTAATTGTGTGTACTTATTGATCCATTGAACTTAATGTCGAAAAATATATATTTTTTAATAAATTTCAGCAAATAGTAGGCGAGATAGGCGTGGTCAAATACAAAGAAATCGTAGATCCTTGGCAGATATAATTCTATTGACTTTTTTGAACAATTCCAAACAATTCTAGATCAAATGCATTAGAAATTCTTTTGTGTGGGCGACTGAATAGTTGAATTCAGTTTCAGAATTTATTCTGAATATTTTGTAAAAAAAAATGGAATTGGTTTTTAAGAAAATTGTTTAGTTATTTTTCTTTTATGAAATCGTTTATGTTAAAAATATTGCAATTAGAAATTCATAGTTGACATTTTGTTCACATGCAACAAACACAAATATATTACTGGGGTAAAGTGTTGGTAACCGTTATATAATGATAATTGTAATTCATTTTATTATAATTAATTACTGAAGAATTTTCTTAGTTAGATTTTTTTACAGGAAAAAGAAGAAGGACTCGTCAGTGGTTTATTTATGTGTCAATTCAACAAAGTATTTTTATATTGTTAAATTGCTCTATATGAAAAACTTTTTATTATGTGTCTTAGTGAGTTTCAAACCCACAGCCTTATATCAGGCTATGACTCGTAGCAGCACCTCTTAGAGAGTTGAGCCACTGTCGGCACAGCGATAAGTGTGGCTAAGTGAAGTTTTGTCAATCACAGCATTCACAATGTATTGTTTTAATCAGAAGAGACAGAATTAACTAATACCTATGAACAATTTATTGTTCAAACTGTAATGCTTTCTCTTTTTAATCCTATTGTTATCTCTTTTTCGCAAGTTCAATAGTTGAATTACCAAGTGTATGTTAGAGATAGAGAATTTGAAACTATGTGGATCGAGGTCTTTTCGATGGCAGCTTAAATTTTGCCTATCGTTATAAAAGTGACCAGACCAGAATTTAAAACACACATGGAAAGAGAGAGCACTGCGTAAACCCACAAATGGCAGTGGCCTTGAAGAATCTTAAGTAGTTACAGCAATATAAAGTTTTTTCCCTCTTCTCAGTGAAATTTGTTGTTAAAATGTGGATCGTTAATTAAATTTTACTTTATTCCTTTGAAGCGTTTTGAATGACCTATCTATTTCGGGAATTTTCTAAGTTCCATTATCTGAACACGTTTCGAAAAAAGTGACAATCCCATGCAAACATCAAACATTCATATAACCTGGTTATCCGAAATTCCGAAAATAAATTTTACATTCTTTCAGATGCGTTTGATCTAAAATTGTTTCGAATTTAAGTTTAATATAATTTTTATTAAAAATAAAAATTATGTTTTTTCGACCTTTAATTTTGCAATGAAAATGAAAATTATTCAAGTTCGAGGCCATACTCTATATTTCTTTACTAGGATATTGTCCTAACAAATAATCTATAGAGTTTTTGTTTTCAAATTTATTCTTTGACCCTTTCAGGAATGTGTTGATAGATCTATTTCGGGAATTTTCTAGGTTCCCATCATCAGAACACGTTTTGAAAGCGGTAACAATCCTATGCCAAACATCAAACATTCATATAAACTATTTTACTCACTACATGAGAACTAATATATATTATATGAGCTCGAAGTAAAAAAGATTATTACCATTGATCAAAAAATAAATTGAAAACTTGTTTTTTGTTAAAAAAAAAAGACAATAAATTTATGTCTACCCAGAATTTATGATTTCTTTCTATTTGACCACGTCTATCTCTTCCGAGTTCAATTCACGGAAAAGACAAACACAATTAAAAGTGATTGTGGTGCAATCAGTACGACAGATGACTACTAATCTGTAGACCACCGTTCAAAACCAGAAAAATCAAAAAAGTTTTTTAGTTTCAATAAAATTTTGTGGAACGTAGTAATATTTATTTGGAATGTAATATTGGGTTAGGCAACGACTAAAAATATAAGTTAACCTTACAACAGTTGTCGTAACCTCCAGAAATCGTTTGGTAACAAATTCAGTGACAGTGACTGTTTTGTGGGTCAATCAATATTTTATTTATTTATTATGGGTTACGCTCATTTTGGAAAAATTGTCAAAAACAGCCCAACTTGAAGAGGTCATTAAAATGAATTTCGGATTTATTTAGCAAAACCCTTTTGGCGGTTTCGTTTATCCACTAACCAGCTTTCATTTCCCATGGGAACTATTGATGCTGACGGCGATTATACAAAATTTGTTCTACAGTGTAATAAGCACAATTAAACATTTTTCCATTTATCAAATTTGTCCATTATCTGGCCGAAGTCTTCGGTCGTACACTATTGTTTAACTTTCTTGTTTTAATGCCTTTTTCCATATTTGTGTTATTTCCAATTTATTTATGTTGTTTCAATCCCTTTTCTTTAAAAAAAATTGGTGTTTTTTGTCTTTTTAAACATTTTATTTATCTTGTAACCAAAATATCCTTTTTAAATACGAATTCTTTTGTGTATCTTTTTTTTCATCCTTATAGTTTGTGTTTCTTTGTACTTTTTTTTATACAAAAGATATTATATGTATTATGTCTATATCCTTTTTTGAATTGTTTATCCTTTTGTAATATTTTTTTTTTATTATACTACAAGTCTTTATTTTTAAATCTTATTTTGGTGTATAGTGTAAAAAAAAAACATATAACTTATATTTTTTTTTGAATATTTTTTTTTAATATTTCCATTAAAAAATTTTTATAAAAAAACTATTTTTGTATTACCTTGGCCTATATATATGGGCAACTTCAAAAATTTACGGCACCTAGACATTTTTTTTTAAGTTTTTTTTTTGTCTGACATCAATGTCGATTTGCGTGTGTATAAACCGATATTTGAGCATGTGAAATCAGTTCGCGTTAATCATTTTTATTAAACGGCGCAAATTTTACGGGCGGTTTAAAGTTAAAAATTAAAAAAAAAATATTAACATTACAGTTTTTGTTAAAATTGAAAAAGGATAACGCGTGTGGATAATACCACTTTCTTAGCACACTAAAATATTTGTAAAAGCTTCAATACTTTTTAAAATACACTGAAAAAAAATATTAAAAAAAATTTTTTTTGATCGTGTATGCATATAAAAATTTATTTAAAGTTGTTAAAAAAATTTTCAAAATTGCGGCTAATATAAGACATATTTGCAATATTTTGGGAAAAAACTATTTGCCTATCGATAATGGTTTAAGAGATATAACCATTTAAACTTTACCACTCATGATTTTTTTACTGTTTCAATTGTTTTGTTGAAATTTGTTAAGGTGGCCCTTGTGAATATTGTTTAAAAATATAGTCTCACTTTCTAGGGGTTCAAAAAAAACGCGTTTTTTTTTGCAAATATTAATATTGGACCGATTATAAAATACTTGTTGGGATTCTGGGTTACATATTAAAAATAATTGTTTTAAATTTTCAAAATCAAATATTTCATACAAGTATGCTTTTTGAGGTTAGAAACATTTTGTTTCCTCCATAAAATTTATAAAATTTAGTATCAAACTCAGTAAAGTCTTCCATTCGATGTACGTTTGAGCGGAATTGATACAGCGCTTTAGTTGTCACAAAGCGAAATGTGTTCGGAAAAAACTGCCGCTGCACGCGCCAGGATTGAAAAAAATTATTTTTTTCCACTTTATCAGTTTGGTCCGTCGCGAAGATCTATTTACATACCTAAACATGTTACCGTAACATGTTTTGATATAAAAAAAAGCTTAAAACAAAATGTTTTTTCCGAAAATTTTCAAAAGTTCATAAAATGTTTGCGTTAAAAAATTTTAAAGTGCCGTTTTCGCCTCGGAGGTGCACTTTACAAAGTTACTCACATCACGCAATACACTAGCCAACTTAAAAGACAATTCAGATTGTCAGACGCAAAAAAGATACATTTAAAAAAAATTTACGCTAATTTCTTTTAAGTTTGTGGTGTCCGTGATACGTTATTGGTGCGCTGACACCAACTTGATATACCTCAAACTTTATAAAATTACGCCCGTTTTTTTAATTCTGCGCTTAAAACTCATTTTTATTAAACGGCGCAAAAACCCTATTTAAAATCTTCAAAAAGTTCAAAAAGTTCAAAATTCGGAAAATTTTGGTTTCATTTGTAAACCACCATGCAATTTTTCACCCAGCAGCGATATCAAAAAATTTTTATTTGTGGATATATGCTCCAAGTCTAGTGGCTATATTTTGTATTGGTTTGGATCTGAAAGCTAAAGACTATTACAAAGAAAACGGAATGAATGAAAAAACTCTTGCAAGTTTCAAGTCGTTTTTTTAATTTTTCGAATTTTAGATGAAGACTTTTCAACGTAAAACTTTGCACGTCATATCCTTTAAGTATAGTCATCCAAACCCTGTACAACGTTTTTTTCAATTCATAAAACTTACCGAAATAATAGCCATAGTATGTCGGTTTCAGCAGGTGCTCAAAAAATTTGAAATAGCCCATACATATATGTGAAAATCTCCGGAACCGGAAGATTCCATGTCACAAAGTATTTTTAAGGCATCGAATTTAACAAGAGGAACATCCTGAATTTTAATATTTGTACTGTTGTACTCAATTTAAATCTACCCTAATATGACCTTTTCAGCAAAAAAATAAAATATACTAAAATCTTTGGTGTATTATGGTCCTCATGTTGCAAATTCTGCCACATGCAAAAAAATATCTGTCCATAGTTAGGAATAAAAGGTAGCGCTTAAAAATCTGGCACTATGTTTTTTCAATAAATCAAAATTTCAGAGATATTTAATTTTTGCATTTTCACCCTGAGACAAAAAATGGAACTAAGTTCAAATTTGAAACTTAATAATAATGTCATGCCTCAGTTTAGAGTATTGGCAATATATTTAATTATATCAAAATTATCTTTTTATGCCAAATTATCTTTAATACAATGGGCGATTTCTTAAAGAAAAAAATAAGATATGAGTGAGTTTAAAGCTGTGTTTTAAAAACAATAGGCAGGAATTTAAAAATACAACAAATTTTGTGAAAAAAGTCATAATACGAGATGTTATAACATCGCGGATATAGTAAAAAAACCGTTATTTCTAAACTTTATGTTAAGATATCTCGAAAACCCGATGTGATGAATATTTTGAGGTCAGATTCTGCGGACGTAAAGCCTTCAGAAAAGTATGCTTTAGTCTTGATCTCTCTAAAATTGTGTAGGCTTATGTTGTCATAACTTTTAAATTTGTCTACAGATTTTTTTAAAATAGACTTTTCTGAAATCGGTAATATTGTGCTTTAAAACTTTTTGTTGAGAATTTTTTTTTGTTCAGGCATACATAGTCAGAAAATGATAAACGGATTACCGCTGGCAAAACACATTCACAAGTGGTACAAATACTGGCAACAAGTGCTTTCTCATCCCAAAATTATGACATCATTAGACAAAATGTCCGTCTGTTTAAAAAGTTTCGGACAAGCACTGGGGAAACAAAATTTCCAACGTTGGCAAAATGTTGGAATAAAATGAAATATGTGGTCTCAAAATTTATTTTCCAAATAAAATTTAAAAAAAGTTCATGTATAATTTGTTGGTCCCAGCTCTAGCTCTGGGCTAACGAGACATATAATACTTGATAGCTTAAAAACGTAAGTGAATGACAACTGCTGGGTAACAGTTGGCTGCTCATATATGTCAGCACTGCCATAAGATTTGATGGAAACAACGTTTTAAAAAACAAAAAAAAAACCTTGTTCTTAAAAGAGCTTTTTCAGAAACAAAAAAAATCAATATTATATAAAAAAAGTATATTAAGAAGTATAAAAGATCACAAAAAAATGTTTGTCTCGAACTCGGAACCTTCCGAATAAAAACTTTTTAAACAAAGAATCATCATTTTTATAAATAAATGCTTTACCAGTGGTTAGACTAATTTCTGACTGGAAAGCACATTTCTCCAAAGTTGGCATGGTGATCTCAGCCAATTCTTTGCCAATGATTTTTTCTGTAGGCAACTGATTGCTGTAAAACAAATACTGGCAAAACGCTTTTCGGAAACGCTCGTAAAGCGTTTTGAACAAGTGTTCCGTCAGTAGTTTATTTCCAATTCTTTGGTTAGCCAGTGGTATACCATTTGCTTGATTTTTTGTACCACTGTGAATTTCTGACTGGGTAATTCTAGACCACCTGTAATACGTTGAATTTTGAATAAGCAGGAGATCTACACAAAAAATCATTAGTAATTAAAAATCTTTAATTGGCCCAGGCAGAAAAATACAATCGGCACATTGTCGGCTATAGTCGGTCATGTGTTGGCAGAACGTGGGATTAACAATCTTGACAGTATTGTCCTGTTACCCGATTGATAACAGTGGCCAACCGTTGGTTTGATCGAACTTCCCACCGTTGACATAACGCTGGTAATTCAAAAAAATTTTTGCTTTTAAAATAGCTTCAATTAATTTTAAGAAATATCTATGATAAAATACATTTAAAAAGCAGCAATACAGTTTGGGGCTTAGCGTTTTACATCATATTTAAATGTGTGAAATATAATAAAATATTTTAAAAATGTGTCTAATTGGTTGTAATATTGGTAAAAAACAGTATTGGCAAAGAATTTTGCTGGTGGTACCGGTAAAACACATACTTTGAAAACAATCTGGTTGTATTACAAAAATTTCCATAAATTGAGTTAGAATATTGTTCTATCTTAAGTCCAAAATGTAATAATAATATTGCCAAATTAGATTTTATTTGTTGCTTTTAAAAACTTTAGTCATTGATTCCTATATATCACCCCATTCCTCAGTTGTCCGCAGAAACTGGTTTAACTCAAACCGAGACATTACACACAGCCGACAAAATCAACTCTACAAGAATTTTTTCTGTTGATTCTGTAAACCATATCATAAAATCAACGCTTTTTGAAAAGCAAAAATTTTTACATATCAATATACTTTGTATATTATTATATGTATTATGTGTGTTTGTTATATTACAATTTGTAAAAGCAACCAGCAAACAATGTTTGTATGACGATTGTTCAAAAATCGTTAAATGTTTGTATTAAAAATACAAAAATAGTTTTTTTCGGGAAATGATCAACGTTTTTTGAAAGCAACAAATAAAATCTAATATGACAATATTATTTTAGATATTGGACTTGAGGTAGAACAATATTCTAAATTTATGAAATTATAGAAAGTCTGAAATTTTTTTTATTTTTAAAACATTTTTTTATTTACATAAATTTAAAATTTCAAACCTCAACATAAACACTTGAACTTAAGGGGGGACATTACATTCGCGGCAGAGAAAACAGCCCTTTTTTTAAAATTCATAACTCAGTCAAAAATAAACATTTTTCCAAAATTTTTATTATTGTAGAGAATTGAACAAATTACAAGAAAAAAAATTCAAAAAATGATATTTTTCACTCCAACATGGTTTTAAAGAGCTCCAAACTGGCGGCAGAGAAAAAAATAAGGCCTCGTGGTTGCAGCGCTGGGAGTCGCAAAAATTGTCCGATCTGGAAAAAAATTACTTTTTTAAATCTTAAAAAAATTGGTCATACGATATGACACGAGCTTTTTTTATTAAATTTTTTTTCGATTTTTGGTGATGTTCCAAATTTAAAAGTGTGTTTTTTTGAAAAAATATTGACTTTAAAAATTCATAAAAAATCGAAAAAAAATTTAAAAAAGCTCGTGTCATACGATAGCAAATCAAGTTTAAAAACATACAAAAAAAAAAAAAAAATCGTCAAAAAATGAACCCGCTAGTGCCGCAACCAGTAAGAAAAACATGGTTTCGAGATAAACGCGTTCAAAGTTTGTGAACAAAGAAAAAAAAAAAGGTTACCTTCAATCTGCCATGCCTGCTTCGTACTGTATGCCTTCGTTATCTTGTGTTGTGCTGTTTCTTACAGTTTTTTGCAATCGTTTAGCAATTCGGGCTTCTTTTGAAGCTTCATATGCCTTCACTCTGGCGCATTTCAAACGATTTGCATCATTTCCACCAAAAGTCAGGTAGCAAGTAAAACAAGTATATACCAGCTGCCGTACGTAGGTAGCGCGAAAATTAAAAATGCGTTCTCACTAATCCGGCTGTAACTTTTGAACCCGTAGGAATTTTTCCATGAAATTTTTTTTCTTAGAATCTTAAGAATATTTACTAAAATACAAAATTATAAAAAAAAGTCGATTTCAAAAAACGGCCAATGTCATGTCCCCCCCTTAATAGTGCATAAGATATCTGAATGAAATGCCTTTAATTTGATACCTAATTTAAATTTGCTTTGTAATAAATTCAGATATGTGGGTATTTTCTGTGTAGTTTGTTTTTAGAATGACTTTATTATTTTATTCTTTTAAAAATAGTTTAACGGATTAATTTCTAAATTAAGTGATTAATATTTTTTTTAATGATCACACAAAAAAAACCTTTTGTTAAATTAATAGGATTCTCTATTACCATATTCCATTTAATTTAATACCTGACCGCCCCCAAACAATTTTATTTTGGCATTTTTCCCAATTGTAAAATTTTGTATATTGTAAATACCATCATAGATTCCTTTTTATCAATATTTTGTTGCAAACATATAAAACTTTCTTTTGTATAGTTAACTTTTTTACAATTTTTTTTTTTCTTATTTAATGGTTTTCAATTTACAAACTGATTGCATTTTCTATATATCACCCATTCCACGATAGATCAACCAAAATCTGACCTTTGGTCTTCCGATTTAAATCATATTTTGCACGTAGAAACTTTAAGGTGACACTTACGGTCTGTTTTTGTAAGACGTGTCACTCAAAAAATTCGTGTAAATGAGTGAAGAAATTCATTTTGGGGTTTTGTAATGCAAATGTCACTTTGAATTGAGTGAAAACGTAAGAGTTGTCGTTTTCGTCTCTTTTTTTGGTTTCCACAATGCGATTTGAAACGTCACAAACGTCAAAAACAGACGTTCACAAAACAGTATTCGTCAAAGAAAAAAGGCAACACAATTTAATATTAAAAAAAAAATACAGTAAAACTCGGTTAAGACGACCCCTCAGTTAATACAAACTAATTTAAAAGTCCCGACGTTTTGGCAAAAATTTTCATATAAAATACATCTTATAATACGAACCCTCGGTTATTACGAACTGTTTTAAGCAGTCCCAAAAACTCGTTTTCATACAAATTACCATGCTTAGTACACTCTTTATCCGTTTAATGGGATAGACCTAATATGAATTTCATATAAATAACATATTTTTTTTTGTTTTAAATGAAGAATTTTAATTGAATTTTAATTGTGAATGCATGAAATGCTAATTTTACTTTTTATTTATGTAAAAATCTTGTTTTGTTTTAATAAATACATATTTTTAGTCGTTAAAAATACCCGCTTAATACGAACCCTCGCTTAAGACGAACTAATTTTTTGGTCCCTCGGAGTTCATCTTAACCGGGTTTTACTGTAATACTTTTTAACAAAAAATTGTAATAAAAAGGGTATAATGATTTTTATTTTCATTTATATTTATATTTATTTACATTTTTAGTTGTAAATATTTTGTTTTTTTATACAAATTATATTTTTATCTCCACTTTTAAAACAAAATAAATTAATTTCTAAACAAAATAAATTATTTTTTTTTTAAGAAAAAATCAGCTGTTTTTGTTTATATTTCAATTATAGTGTTGGGTTGCCATCTAGCAACGAAAAATGAGTTATTTCTATATGAAATAAACTAACAAAAACCGAAAAGCAATGTCATGGCAATCTCTACTGTTTGACATAACATAAAGCTATACGTACTCAAACGTAAGTCAGGCGAACGAATTATAAAAACTCAATTCCTTACGTATTCGTTCGGGTGCCACACGTTCGTCTGAAATTATACACGTATTGTAAAAACAGACCGTTAAAGATTTTTATTTTCTCGAAATTCAAAAAAACATGGTTTTATTCCCGACTTTTTTTTTTTTTTGGAAAAATAAAAAAAATATGCAGAAAGTGTGTCAGTTTCAACATTCGTAGCTTCTTTAATATATATCACATCTATATCATTTGAAATGAATTGGAAAAAAAGGATCGATAGGCCGAGTTTTTGCTGTTCCTGTGTGTACTATTCTACTTTTACAATGTGGACAACATTTTTTTCCAGCGTCGAATTTTATGCAATTTATTTCAAAAATGCATTTATGAAGATTAAATTTAAAAATGTAGTGTTAAGGGACACTGTAAACGACTCTGTTTTAAAAACTATACATTTTGTTTTTAAGATTTTTTTCTGTTCGTGAAAGCTTAAAGAATCTACTAATATATTTTTTTTTAAGAATTACATTTTAAAACCCATTAAAGCCCACGTTTGCTATCGAATATCAGATTTTTTTATACAATGAAACTTGGCGTTGAAAGGGTTAACATCTGTCACACAAAGAAACAATCTCAAAATGTAGTTAATATCCCTCAAGATCGTTGCATTTAAAGAGGTTTTGTTTTTTTCAATAATTCATTAATAACACTACTCGACAAACACTACTCATTTTTTGCAGAAATCCATATTTTTAAACCTTTCATACCGACTTTTTGTTTGTGGATATATTTATATTTTGACTTCAGATTCTTGTTATGGGGTCATTAATTTAGAAAGAAAAAGGTTTGCATGGATGCCCTCTTTCCCACCTACCCACTAGAAAACGAGTCTGAAAATCGAATTTTTGGAACTTCTCTAAAAAATACTAAAACATTCGAATAACCAAAAATGTTTTAACATGATTTTGTTCTGGTCATTAGGTTAAGCTACATGACAAATTTCAAGATTCCAGGTTCATTAATTTAATCTGACTTTCTTAACAAATATTGCGACTATTTGCCCTGATGCGACTATATTATCCATATAATGATTTTTTTTTCAATGACCACAGGATATTGGTGAACATATTTAAAACAAAAATATAAAGTTTTATACCAGCAACATTTTTATATTTATTTAAAAATGTGTAAACTGTAGTTTACGAGGGTAGGGCACGGGTTAAAAAACTGAACGCTGAAGCCAAATCTATCAAAATTTCTTTTTTCTGATCTGCAGTTTTGAAATATCGCGGTTTTTAAATTTACATCATTTATCCTATTTTTTTTTTTTGAATATTTTGCCTAATTTACGAAATTTAACCGGAAATTATGAAATTTTTTTTAAGAATATAAACCTACACAAAATTATCTTTTATTTGCGTCTAATCATGTCGGTGTTTGTTTAAGAACATTTTACCGGTATTACAAGGAAATTGAAAATGTTGCATGACTTTATGTATAAACAATTTTTAATTTTGTCACTTTGTGTAAACTAAAAAGTCCACTAAACTTAGTCTTGTGTTAAAATTTCAAATCAGTTCAAAATATTGTGAAATATTAAGAAAAGAAAAAAATTCGAAAATGTTTTAATTTTTGTATTGAAAATGCAAAAACTGTTCTTTCGGACTTTCTATATTTTCATATTGTTCTACCTCAAGTCCAAAATCTAAAATGATATTGTCATATCATTTCTTATTTGTTGCTTTTCAAAAATAATTTAATAATTTTCATGATAGACAATACATTAGTGTCATTGGCATTAACCAAATCTTCAGTTGTCCGCAACAGAAAACGATAGTTGGCTTAAGGGTGAATTAGCCAAGCGTAAACGTAAACGTATCTCGGTGTACGAAATTTAATAAGTAAAATAAGAATAGAAGATATTTTGTGTATCTTGTTGTTTCATTCATATTCATTAAACATATGGAATACGTAAAAACACAAAGAAAATCTAATCAAAATAGAATTTTGTTGTCCGTTTACGTTTTCTATATGTTTAATGCATATGAATGAAACAACAAGATACACAAAATGTCTTCTATTCTTATTTGACTTATTAAATTTCGTACACCGAGATACGTTTACGTTTGGCTAATTCACCCTTTAACTCAATCCGAGGCATTACATACAACATACAAAATCAACTTTATGAGAATTTGTCTGCCCTAGTGTATAAACTTTCTGATTTGGTTAACCTAATTATAAAACCAAAACTTTTTGAAACGATTTAATTTTTTACATATCAATATACTTTGTATATCATTATATGTAGTGTATGTAGTTAGTATATGTGTAGTTTTAATTTTTGTATTTTTAATACAAAAATTGAACCATTTTTGAACAATTAGCATACCACGGCTTTTCTCATACAAACACTTTTTGTTGGGATATATGTTGTTTTTATAAATTTTAACACAACAAACAAATAGTACATACACTGACAATAATCCATGCATAAAATATCAATAAATTTCAAAATAACAAAAAAAAAAAAAAATCGTAAACTAAACCAACATTTGTTCATTTTGCGAAAGTTTTGGTTGTTCTGACATGAATTTTGTATTTTTAGCATGAATTACTATGAGTGTATATTGATAACAAATTTATAAGAATAAAACTAAAAGGGGATAATTTCCAACTACTTTGCAATACCAGTGCGATATCCTGATACAAACGCCGACATGATTATACTCAAATTGAATCTAATTTTATGATGAAAATAAAAATTAATGAATTTGCGTTAAATTTTCGAAAAATTAATCAAATATACGAAAAATGGGGTGAATTATGCAAATATTTGGATTCAGCGTAAATCAAAGAGAGGTTCTACAAAAAAGTGAAATTTGTCGATTAGTAAAATAGATAAACCCCGGGACCCAAATAATCAAAAGTGTTGTTTTTAGGAAAGTCCCATATTTTACAATATACATCTTTTTCAAATCGATAGTGGCCAAATTTGCAATTAAAAATCAGATTGAATAAAAAATATTCAAACTTACACACTTTTTGCATACACACAGAAAAATAAAGTGCCAACCGAATTGGAAAGTTAATTTTGGTAGCTACAACCAATAAATTCGATTAGTACAACCATATTTAAATGTGATTTCTGAATAGTTTGGGTGAAGTTGTGTTAACCGAATTTTGTTATGAAAACTAATATTCAGTTGTTCCAACCAACTTAAGTCGTAGTAACCGAATTTTAGTTGGCAAATGCCAAAATTTTTTCCGTGTGTAGTTATTTCATATTAAAAAAAAAAAAATTTAATTTTAAAATTTTAAAAACTAAAAACGCCAACCTTTAAGTAGCTCCATAGAGTTTCTGAATGCAAAATTTAATTGAAATCGGAGGACTTATCGTCGAAAAAATACCTTGTTTTTGGCCAGTCTTCGTTGGAATGGCCGATATAAAAAAAAATACCTCATATTTCTCTAAAACACAAAATACATGCAAACGAATGAATGTCTTCCATATTTATTTTGAAACAAAACCGAAAATAGTATGAAATGACAACATATTCCCCCATTGAAATTGTACATAATGATGATGATGATGATGAAAATAGCAATGATGATGATGATAAAGATGATTTAAAAACCATAAGTGAAGAGATATTGAATACTTTAACCACAATAATGACACCAGCATCAATAAACGGCCAACAACATGCAATGACAACAGAACAACAACATAATCATCATCATCATCGACAACATTATAATTATGATAATGATGCAAATATTGAAATGACTAAAACAAAAGCAACAACAACATTATTAACCACATCCTCAGCCTCCTCTAGAGCAACATCATCATCATTAGCTTCATCAAGTATTGATATGTTGGCAACAACAGCATCAGCAACAACTAAATTCATAACACCTTTCGATGTACTAACAACAACAACAACCACAACAACAGCAACACCGACAATAGACTCATCAACAACAACAACAATACATGAGCTTGAAGTGCCCATTGAAAATGTTTTTGAAATCAATGGCAAAAAGGTGAAAATTTCTATTTAACACCCAATCAATGCATTTGGCACACATTTACATTTGTTTCTGTATGTGTCAAAAAATTTAAAACAAAACCTATTTTTCTAAAACAAAAACCAAAATACCTCAAAATCTTAAAAAAAAAAAAATAAATATGAAATTTTGAAATGCTAGACCTTGATTTTAAAAAAGAGCAAAGAAAACGCATGCCTCAAGCATGTTTCTATTATTTTGTATTGAATACAAAAAATAAAATATTCTTTTCAATATTTTAGAAATTTAAAAAAAAAAAAAAATCCTTGAAACTTTTACGTAAAGTTTAAGAAAATCGATACTATTCCTTAATTTAATTTTTCAAATTATTAAAGTTCTTTAGTTTTTTTTTTAACTTATTTTTAAGTTCTTTAACTTATTTTTTGCACTCTACACTTGGTATATTTGTATGTTGAATATATGGGTAATATGTATATGTTGGCTTTTTGGGCATGTTCTATCAAACTATTTATTTTAATGTGGTATTTCAATTTTATTTTCATACAATCTTGTATAAAATTTTTATTTTTGTTTTTTTTAAACCAATCCATTTTTTACGATTTCTAAGCAATTTCCAGAAAAAATATATAAATTCTTAAGCATGATCTCCTAAAATAAAACAATTAAACTACAAGAATTTTATTAATTTTCTTTATATTTCCTTTTAACAAAAAAAAAACAGGATATGACGACTTTAGAACCAGAAGATAATCAAGACTCCAATACAAAATCGGTAAGTTTAGTTTACAAATGATAACAGATTAAATACGTATACCAAATATTAAGCAGACGAAAGATAATATAAAAATTGAGTAAAAATTGGATCGTATGCGAACATATACACTGCGTTGCAAAACTATAATTACACACAGAGAAAAATGTTGGTATTTGCCAACTGAAATTTGGTTACTACGATTCAAATTCGGTTATTTCGAATTTCAGACGGTTAACACAACTTTACATTAGTTTTCATAACAAACTTCGGTTAATTCAACTGAATTTAAGTTGCAACACCCAAAATATTCAGAAATCTAATGTAAATATCGTTGTATTAACTGAATTTAACAGTTGTCACCATTCATATACACTTTTCAATTCGGTTGGCACTTTATTTTTCTGTGTGTACACATTATATTTACAAAATTTCATAAGTTAAAAAAGAAGTAAAAGAGAAAATTAATAATATTTAACAAAAAAAAAAAAAAAAAAACAATTAATTTATTTTTTATTTTACTATTTAAAAAGGAAGAACAAAATCAATTAGTGTTACATAACTGTAAATACACTTAACTTAATATATCAAAATTTACAAAAATTTAAGAAAAATATTTTAAAGCAACAGTTTTAAATGAGCTTGAGGCCTCCTTTTTTTGAATAAACTCTACAATTCGGCCAGACATACTGTCTACCAGATATATTCGAAGTTCGTTCGTTATAGATCACCACGCATCAATAACTGCTTTCATATTGACCGGTTTCGGCTTAAACTCGATGGGTAAATACTCCCAAAATATTCTCAATGGGGTTTTAATCCGGAGAACATGCGGGTCATTCTAATACTTTTATATTTCTTGATGATAGCCATTCCAACTTCTGCGGCATTGTCTAGTTGGAAAATTAATTCTTTGTCTGTCGCTTTTGTCTGTCTACCTGCTATATATTTGTTTGCAATTTGGCCACTCTAGATTATTAATCTCTATAAACATTTAGTTTACACATTAAATCTATATTAAATTCAAATATTTTATTTTGTCTTTTATTTAATTAATAGACAATAACTTTCACAAGTCGGTGGCAACGCATAATTTAAGTTGTTTTAATCCACAATTTTGTTTTATGTATGAAAAACGGATACACAAATTTTACATTGTTGATTTTTTTATATGTCTTACTAGAGTTGTACTTTTTAGTATAATTTTCCTCGTCACTACTACATCTCGACATGCCGCGACATCTAATTCATTCTGCGTATATCTTTCAATCTGGTCGTCGTCCAAACTGGTTAATGTGCTAATCAGCACAATTTGTTTAGCAAAATATATTAGTAAAACATTAGTAAAATATTAGTAAAACATTAGTTCAAAACAGTTAAGCGCTGAATAAGTATAACTAAAATTTTAGCAAAAAATTATACCTGATTTACAAGACGTTGTTTTACTAGATTAGATTAGATCAGAAGGCACTATGCACCGCGACCAATGTAGGTCTTTTGTGCTGCCTAAGGTTACCTACAGGTTCAAGCTACCTATAAAGCCAATTATCCTATTAGGCAAAATGTTCGCGATCACCTAGAAACCTAGGTCTGCTATCACAAAGCCTGGGACATTCGCAGAGAACATGCTCCGAGGTCTCAGACACCATCTCGCAAAACCTACACAAATCCGTGTCCGATTGACCCTTCTTGTGCAGATGGTATCTGAGATTACAGTGTCCAGTTAAGTACGACGCCAGGGTCCTCAAACCCCCCCTTTCAAGCGACAAGAGTCGCCTCGACCCCCTATTGGAAAAAGAGATCAATCTTTTAGCCTGGCGCTGACCAGGAGAGTTTTCCCAGTAACCAGAGAATTCAGACTCTCTCCATGCCCTGAGCCTTTCCCTAACATACCCCGCAGGTATTTCACAGAATGGTTCAGGACCAATAAAGAGCTTTCGGGCCCAGCGGTTGGCAAGACAATCTGCCCTCTCGTTGCCCTCATGCCCCTCGTTTTACTAACTTTTCTGCTAACTTATTTTTTTGAGTGTGGACTAGGAGAATTTCAACTAATAAAGTTTTTTCGCATAAATTATTCAATAATTAAGTAGAAACAAGTATAAACTTGGTAAAATATTACTAGTTTTCTCATAACTTTTGTAAATTAACTTTATTAGTTCACTCAGAAAACAATCTCAGTTGTGGCCACCAAATTTGTTGCCAATCGAATTCTGGCGGTTACGACAACTACCAACCTTACTTATATTTTAAGTCGTAGAAGCTAATATTTAGTTGTGTAACCCAATATTACATTCCAAATAAATATTATTACGTTCCACAAAGTTTTAGTGAAATTAAAAAACTTTTTTTTTGATTTTCTGGTATTGAACTGTGGCCTTCAGATTAATAGTTCTCTGTCCTACTGATTGGACTACAATCACATTTAATTTTCATTGCCTTATTTTCTATATAACATTTGATAATTTAAATTAATTAAAAAAAACTTTTTGTTTTTGTCATTTCCGAGATTTGAACACGGAAGTTCGGAGTACAAGGCAAACTATCTAACCACTACACCACAAACACTTATAATAATTCGTTTACCAATACCAATCATAAGTTGCTTCTATAAGCAATGCAATCCTCAATTCGGTGTGAACTACTGAACCTCTAATTTAGTGGCATATTTGATTGCGAAACCCGTATTTGCAGCAACCACTTTTGATTATCGAGAAATGTTTTAAAAAATGGTAGATGGTACCAGTTCTCTTGTAGTATCACAAAATAAATGGTTGTTTCTTCCGTACAAATTACTATCCGAATTTTATTTGTAAAGTTAATTGGAAATACCAATAATTGGATAAATGGATTGTGTTTTAGTTCCTTTTCTGTCTTTTTAATTTCTAGTAGTTTTTATTAAATTATTGATTATTGGTTGTTCCAAATAAAATAACGTCCTATCAAATAAATTTTAATGGTTTCGACTGAATTCAAAACAATACTTTTTCTGGGTGTACCAACAACAGCGATTATTGACTTACTTCCTCCAGTTGATTTGTAAATTCCATTTAGCGAATTTAAGTCGAGCAGTTTTGTGGCAGTTTAATAACTTTTGAACAGACATCACCTTTTGGCGAGTAATTATCTGGGAATCCTCTAAGAGCCTAATCATGGTTGAATTATGGTTGGACACATAATAATCCGAGTGCTTGTGGTAAAAATAAAACAGGCGGCCAGAAAAAAAGCTTTCTGATCGGGACCGGCTTAAAATAATCAACTGTGCCAGCAACTCAATGAAGATTCTCAATCAGATAATCGATGAATGTAAGGTAATGTAATTACAGTCATCAATTATCTGATTGAGACTCTTCATTGAGTTGCTGGCACAGTCGGGCCGCCTGATTTATTTTTACCACAAGCACCCGGATTATTTGCAAAATTTGTGACAACCACATGTGAACGGTTTATTTTTCTAGCAATTACCTGAAAACTTACGCCTCTTATTAAATAGCCTGAACTTTTCCCTTTTTCAAAATTATTTAGATATGAACCACGCGGCATTTTATTGCAAATTGATTAAAATTGCATACTAAAAAGAAATAATTGTTTAATTTGTCTTTATTTGCTATTATTCTTTGTTTACCGTTAGATCCAATAATATTTATGTAACACTAAAAAAATATTCGGCCTGATTACGGTTGTCGTAGTCGTAATGAAAATTTGTCGTTTTTAAAAAACGGTATTACGTTTGTCGAAAACTACGAATGTACAACACTGCTAGAAAATCTATTACAATTTCCGTATTACGGTTGTCGTTTTCGACTGTCAAAATGTATAAAAACAGTCGTTTATTTTATTTCTCACGACAGATTTAAAAAAATTCTTAAAAAATGCAAATTTCAATGAAATTTTAATTAAATTTAAATACTTTTAGAATAAAAATTATAGCACCGAAGCTGTTTGCGAAATTGGAGGACGTTTTATGGTAAAAAACATAATTGGCAAAATCATAATATTAATAAATTTAACAAATTTGTCAACACTCTGTTGTTTTCAATCTATTACAAAAACCTTTTAGTCGAAAAATTTACGTAATACCGCAACAAATAAAAATCGACAACGACTTCGACTAGAGTCGAAATACACAATTTTTCTCTTAAATCAATTAAGTAATCTCTTAAATTTTACACAATCAGTGATCAATTATCACACTCTTATAAGTTTTAAGAAAATGTTTGTAGTATTAAAAAGATAGAAAAAACTCATTTGTAATTATAGTTATGTAACGCAGTGTATGCTCATATAATGCTTGTAAATGACCATATGGTATAGCTGATCATGTATATGTATAGCTGAGCATATATGCTTATAAGAATGTCCCTTAAAATTGTCACCTCTAATAAAAAAATTGCTACAATTTTCAGTATCCAAATGAATTAAGACATTTTTAAATAAAAAGTAAATAATTTTGAAAATTTCCCCTTCATTACAGTCCTCTACTACACCACAACCTTCTGAGGATGTTAATTCCCCTGCTCCTAATTCAACTGCCAACACACAAGCGACCACAACTCCGTCAACTACTCAGGATGTTCCTAGCTCAACATCGGCTTTGCCCGATTATATTGAACCAAAGATTGAAAATTCTCCTCCATTGATTAAATCTCGTTTACAGAAAATGGCTGTCACTTCAGGCAAATCATTCAAACTTGCAGTACCCGAAGATACTTTTATGACAATGAAGATTTATCCAATTTACGTTTGGAATTAACCGATAAGGAGGGTCGTGAATTGAAGACAAATTCATGGTTGCAATTTAATGCTGAGACAAAGGAAATTTATGGATTGTAAGTATACAAATTAAACCTTAAATGATATTTTGAAAGGTGACAAGTAACGACCACCAAGGACATTGTCCAAATTTTCATTTTCGAAAAATGGCGGTCATAACCTCCAAAAGTAGGAATTTATACCCATTAGACATGGGTACATGTGTGAAACCAAAAATTATAAAAATTGGTAAAAAAAATATGTCACCGTGTAACCTATTGTATAATTTAAACACCCTGTGGATTTAATCGCTTGGTAAACTACACACGCAAAAAAACGGCATAACCGAGCAAAATGAAATGAAGCATAAGTTCCACTCGAAACAATATGAATTAGAACGGCAAACGGGTGGAAACTGAACATTAAACACTGAGAACGATATTGAATGGTACGGGAAACTATCGGAATCTGAACACTAAACACAGGAAATGAAATGGGGAAAGAGTCGAATTGGCACATTTAACACAGGGAACAAAGTTGAATGTATTGTTTCGTGTTATATTTTATTTCATTAACGGTTTCATTCCATATCGTTCATTGTGTTTCAATTCCGCTCTTTCCCCGTTATATTTCATATTGTTCCCGATTTGTACCAATTTTCATGGATCACTGAAGGAACGTAATGCGAAACGGGTTAAATTGGAAAATTTAACACAGTAAGCAAAGCGGATTGGAAAGTTTCGGGTTACATATTATTTCGTTAACTGTTTCATTACATTTCATTTCCCGTTTCTAATGTTTTAATTCGGTTCTAATTTGGACCAAAGTTCCATAAAACACTGAACAGAGGGAACGAACTGGAGTAGATCGGGGAAGAGTAGAATTGAAACACTAAATTCAGGAAGCGAAGTGGAATATGGGAGTAAGCTAAATGAGAGCAATTAACATAGGAACAAAGTAGAATGGAACGTTTCGTGATATATATTATTTCGTTTACCTTTTCATTACATTTCGTTCCCTGTGTTCAGCTCCTAAATCATGGCATCTTTCTGGACACGAAACAAAACGGAATAACAAAATATAAATAAACAACGCTTTTTTATGCAATAAGAAAAAAGAAACATACAAAATTACGTAAGATGTTGTCTTTCGCTTTAGTCTGTCTACCTGAACGTATATTGTGTTTGCAATATGACCACACTACATTAATTGTTATTTAATAATTTATTTTACAAATACACATTTAATCTTAATTAAATTTAAATATTTTATTTATCTTTAATTTAATTAAGGACAATTACTTTGGCAAGTGACAACACAAAAGTTTTTTTAGTCCGCAATTTATATGTATACGATACACACTGTTGGCGTCCTTTTGTTTTTTTATATGTATTATATTTTTATATGTCTTACAAGAATTGTACTTTTTAGTATCATTTTCCTCGTTTCATCTTGACATATCGCGACATCTATTTCCATTCTGCGTATATCTTTCAATATGGTTGTCGTCCATACTTTTAATGTGCTTATCAGCAACTTTTTTTTCGCAAAATAAATTAGTAAAACATTAGTAAAATATAACTAAAACATTAGTTCAAAACAGTTGAGTGCTGTACACAAAATTTTAGCGGAACACACAATTTCAGAAAAAAATTTGCTGAAAAATATTTAATAATATTTATTTTTTTGAAATTTCACGAAATTTGAACTTTAATGATTTCTCGATTCCAAACCGTGCCATGCACACAAAAAATTACTTCACAAAATATTTGTAAATTTAGTTTTCCATCTAAAAAGTGTATAATTTCTTATTATAAAAACGTCATTTGGCGAACTTATATCCAATTTAAAATACTCGGCCTGGAGGCGGGCTTGCCGGTTAGAGGGTTAAGGCATTTGAAGTAATTTTTTGAGAGTTACAAAAATTGGTACAAAAACAAAACATCAATAAATTTTTTCAGAATATCGTTATGCTATTAATAAATAAATAACAGCGAACTCGCTTAGTTAGATAACTTAAATGACTACAAAATTCCGAACTTTTCGCACAACAAATTAATGCATATTTGTGGTAGAAAAACTATACGCAATGTCCATAATGGATCCCCTGTCCATCTTTGTGCTCTCTCCCCTATGTTTCGGCAGTCCAAAGGCAATTCTTTTGGTATTATTGATTGATTTTTCATTTTCCATAAGCTACTTTTAAAAATGTTTTTAATGAAGTACCTACATTGATTTGCATGGCAAATTGAGAGCGTGTTCATATTTTCACCGACACTTGTGAAACCGTTCTGCAGATTTTGCTCAGTTTCAATAAGAAACTTTTTGGTGTAATATTCAACCATCTAGATAAAAATTAACAATTCGGCTAGCGTTTTCGTACCATGATGTGTATTTCAAAATTAATACTGGCTTCCCTAAGTCAGCTTAAAATTTCTTTTGAAAATTGGATTATTTCAAGGTGATGTTTTTGAAGAAATGTAAAGACTTGAAAATGTTTAATTTTTTTCTGATAGTTTTAGTTCTATTTGGGGAATATTATACGATTTTATAAAGATATTATGATTTATAAAGATTATATGTCTTCAAACACTTTGCTTTATCATTTTGTTTCCGAAATAGACTGTTTTAGTTATTTCCTATTTACAACTTTAAAAAACTTGTTTAACTTATTTAAATTCTTAAATTTTCCTACTTTTAGACCTTTGGATGATGCTGTTTCAAAATGGCAATATCGTCTAACTGCTACCGATTCGGGCAATGAATCGGTTACCGAAACTTTAGAGATAGCCGTGCAACACCATCGTGGTGTAAGAACAGTTAATCATGAAATTAATATTGCGGTAAAAATCAATGAGAAGAATATGCACTATATAGACTGGCAAATGAATTTGATAAATGGTAAAAAAAAAAAATTTATAATATTTTTAATAAAATCTTTTATAATTGTAATCCCTTTTCATTTTAGCTATTGCTTCAACATTGGGTGATGTTAATACCAATTCAATTGTTGTTCGAGAAATTCGTTCAAATCCTCAAGATACCAATACCGCTACTTTGGTATATTTCAATGAAACATTACCGACCAGCGAATGTCCAGAAATGAATTAAATACTTTGATAAAACGATTAGATGCCAATCGTTTAAGTGATTTAGTACAACCCACATTGGGCATAAAATCAATAACGGGTCAATTGATAGGCTCTTGTCAAAAAACTATTTCAGCTAAACCTAAGCCGACGCTAAATATTAAAAATTCTCCTCCTGTACCTCGTAATCAAGTTGATCGTGTTGTTGCTACTGTGGGTCATCTTTTGGTCTATAAGGTACCTAGTGATACTTTCTTTGATGATGGCGAATTAACCTTAAGCTTAAAAACCAAAGAACATAAAGAATTAAGTCCTCGACATTGGTTGCAATTCGATTCTAAGAATGAGGAATTCTATGGTATACCCAAAAGTGGTGATACGGGCTCTGAAGAATATATGTTAGTAGCTGAAGATGCTGGTGGTCTGACTGCCACCGATGCTTTAGTTGTTCAAGTTAATCATGCTCCCAAAAAAGAATTTAGTGTTTATTTCAAGGCTTATTTGGCCATAAGACATGAACAGTTTAATGCCTGATTCACAACGTAAATTTGTTGAACGTATCGCCCGTTTGTTTTGGTGATGCTTCTACACAAAATATACAAATACGTTCGGTGACGACAAATCATGATTTGGATGGTACTATTGTTAATTTTTATAATAACACATTGTTTAAGTCACACAATCGTTGTCCCGAGGAAGAAATGGAAGTGGTGCGCAGTGTTTATTTGCATGATTATTCGTTACGCGAAAGTGTTAAGAAGGCAATGGGTCCAGAATTGAATATAACAAATGTACAAGTTGTACCATTCCCCTCATGTAATGGTGAGTATTTTTAATATTTTTAATATTTATATTATTGAATTTCTTAAATAGGAAAATATTTTTTTTTTTTTTTTGATTTATTGCAAAATGGATTTGTTCTCTTTTACCCCAAGATTTTTTCCCCAGTCTTCCATAAATTGACATGGAAGAACTACCACCCGAAAATACTAAAAAAAATAATCATATTCCACAAAGAGTCTGTTACTTAGACTATCCAGGTATTTAAAGAAACAGTCTCCCAGATATCTGAGTTGCCGCTTTCTAAGTCCCAGAAACAAAGCAGATAGTGTACTGTCTCCTCAACGTCCCCACAGTCCCTAAAGTAATCCTCTGGGAAGTGTGCCCAAAGTGCAGGCATTCGAGAACTTATTGAGTATAAGGCAACAGTCATAGGGTCCAACATATAATACAAGTAAAGAATTTCCACTTCGCCTAGTTTCTTTATCCAAACATCTACACCAGAAGAACCAGGACATCCATCGAGCTCCGACCGACTTAAAGCAATTCCTCTCTGGCTTATACACTTATTCGTTCCCCGTAACTCCAACGTCTTCTGGGACCTATGTCAGCTAGACAAAGTGCCGAAAAATTTGGCCTGTGGATTCAATAAAAAATGTAGTTCGTTTCATGATTCAGTTGCACACCAACAATATTGCGCAATGTGTAACTGTGCCCCGAGTGCATTGTCTCAGCTCCTGCATCGCCCTAAGTTTAAGAGCTGCCTTGTCTAGCTATTCTCGTCTTCTCCACAGTATTCTGATTCCAAATATTTTGCCTTCTTTAATACTTGTGACTCCTTCTGGTCTTGATGGTCTATGTAGTTTTTTTCAGAGAACTTACACCCAGTACGATTTTCTTTGTCCATGCAGATATTCTCAAGGCGCTGATTCCTTATCGTTTTGAAAGAACACCCGCCTGATATGCAACAACCTTTGTCCCCATTCTCTTCATCAAGTAAAGGTTCACAAGGATCTACAGTAGAGCTAAAATGGCACCACTTGTAAAGTGGGCTTTGTTACCCACCATCCGCTCTCCCTATCATTACCTATATTCAAGTTTAAAGCCTTGCTCGTCCATAAGACATCTGCGGTTGAGTTCCAGGCATCAATGAAGATAATATATTCACTTTCTCGTACGTCCAGAAAAGAAAGATCATCCTCAACTGTGACGACAACCTTAACCCTAATCTTACCCAACTTTGAAGTATGTGTGTTGAGCTCTGTTGGGATTATTTACCGAGAAGTTGCTTCTCCACATCGGCATCATGCAGTCTTTTTTATCGTTTTCAATAAAAACGATAACAGACTAACAGATCTGTAGTCTTTAGCTCTGGTTTACACTATCCTGGATTTCTTCCTAACCAAGCATGTTCAACGCCGCGCCTGGTGTATTTTTGCACTCAACTACGGAATTTGTTTCAGATTGACCTTCTAAGATATCTATATGGAATTATTTTCTGAAATGAGAGATCGATGCTGAAAGGGATCTAGTAATGGGCGGGAAATGACAATTAATGTGAAATTTTCCAGTCTTGAATTCTTTAAGAGTTAGTTATTGGTACCAACATTTAGTCAATAACTTTCGCTAATATTTTAAAATGCAGGCTAACAAAATTTTAAATAGTGCCCGAGACTAGAGTATAATTCCTTAAGTAGGTGCGCTAATCAAAATCTGGGCCTAATTAATTTCTAAATCCCATTAGCTTTTTGTGATATCTTAACATTAAATGTTGAAAGCACTATTTTTATCTACAATCGGGATGTTACAACATGGCAAATTAAGCTTTATTTTGTTATCACTGTAAATTTTTTTAACCCTCCACATTAGAATTAGGCTACGTTAATTAAAATTTCACAATCATTCACTGCGAGAAAATTTTCGATATCATAAATAATTTCAAACTTACGCTCACACTTGTTGGCTTTAAACAGCTTCCTTGAACTAAACCTTGATTATTTCGCCAGATTGTAAAACAAATAGACTCTAACTCGTTACGTGTAAGCTCTACCTTCGGTAGATATACAATACACGCTTTTTGTTTTTATTTTCAAGTGTAAAAATAAAAAAGAGAATAAAAGCAAAAAGCGTGATTGTGTATCTATCAAACATAAAGCTTGCACATAACGAACAAGTTTTCAATTTATTTTTGATCAATGGTGATAATCTTTCACTTCGAACTCATATAATAGTTCTCATTTAGTGGGATAACTAGGTTATATGAATGTTTGAGTTTGATTGTCACTTTCTTAAAAACGTGTTCTGATGTTGGTAACCGAAAAAGTTCCCGAAATAGATCTTTCAACACATTCCTGAAAAAGGGTCAATTAATAAAAACAAAATAAAAACAAAACAAAAAAAAAACAAAATAAAAAAAAAAACTCTTAGATATTTGTTAGGATAATATCCTAATAAAGAAATATAGAGTATGGCCGCGAACTTGAATAATTTTCATTTTCATTACACAATTAAAGGTTGAAAAACATAATTTTATTTTTATAACAATTATATCAAACTTGTATATAAGTGAAATTTGTGTTAAAATTAAAGTGAACTTAATAATTTAGAACCCGTTTAAAAGTATCGAGGTAGTATTGAGTTTCCAAATTAAAATATTGTGTAGTATCGATTATTGAAAAGTAACCGAATTTTTATTTTATTTTATTTAAAATTATCATAAAGCCACTTAAGGTCAACCGATTACAGTAGATTTTCGACAGTTTTCATATTATTATCTTAATATTATTTAAAATTAATAGTATATCTATACTTTTACATTTATGTTAAAAAATGCATTTTCAAATTCCTAAATTTCCCTATCACGAATATGATTCATCTGTTTCCCCCTGTTTACCAGGGGAGAGATTCTCTAAGAAAAACGATATCGTTTTGTACAAAACGATACCAAATTACTATCGTTTGACGATGTTACTTATGAAAATGTTAAACTAAAAGATATAAAATTAAAGCTTTTCACCAAAATTGTAAACATTATTTAATATTTGTATGTAATATGGTCGCTATTTAACTTCAAACAGTGGACGATAATCGTCCTACAGAATGCCTAGCTAGCACTACATCAGACCACAAATTAAGATATGGCGAAGTTATTTTGTGAAAAATCCCACCGTGGACTCAAATAGTTACCGCGTTCTCTCAACTTGTCGATATATTGAATTTGATATTTAAAATTAAAAATATAAAACGTTCACTATAATAAATTTCTCATACATTTTTTCCAGCCCAAACAGATGTAACACATCGTGAATTTGTACCCAATAAGACAGAAGACCACTTTTAAAATCTACATTCTCAGAAGATTATATGTTTACAATCATTTTACCGGCCATTATAATTGTATCAATGATATTATGTGCTTCAATAATAGCTGTTGCTTACATCGTAGAAGGCGTAAGAGTGGTAAAATGGAATTGGGTAAGTTTTATACAAATATGAAACGAGTGTAGTCACACTTTTTAAACACACAACTTTAATTTTTCTTATAACAAAAAAAAAAAAAAAAACAGGCGATGAAGAAGAACGTAAATCCTTCCGTACCAAAGGTTTATACTGTTATATTCCAAGATGAATTAGATGAAAAACCTGAAATTGGTAATAAGAGTCCTATAATTTTAAAAGATGAAAAACCTCCATTATTACCCCCATCATATAATACCTCAAATATGAATGGTAAGTTGGACAATTTCTATAGTTTTATTTATTTCACATAAATGTTCTCTTTATTGTTGTAGTTAGTTTTAAAATCTAAAGTAATAAAGTTTAATTTTAGGTGATAATGATGTTGATGAATATGTACCACCACCGGCCGTGGTAGTAGGTGGTCGCGAAGCAAGAGGGAAATCACCGGCTACACCATCATATCGTAAACCCCCACCATATGTATCACCTTAAATTTAAGAAATTCTAAGGAAACTACATTTTAAAACCCAACAAACAAACACACACACTCCCACTCAAATACTTACTTACTTACACACA